>OY728121.1:755663468-756243304 GCA_963277665.1 Viscum album | reverse complement strand
TTATCACGTCGATTATTCAATAACAGACGTTATAATTGTTTTAAAAACATTTATAACGTCGGTTATTCAATAACAGACGTAAAAACCTTCCTCCGATTCTTTTTTTACGTCGGTTATTTTATAACCGACGTTATAAAGGGCTCAAAATCCGCGTTTTTTTTTCGTCGGTTATTCCATAACCGACGTTAAAAACATCTGCGGATTCTTTTTTTTACGTCGGTTATAAAATAACCGACGTAAAAAGGCCTTCAAAAACCATGTTTTTTACATCGGTTATTGAATAACCGACGTAATTACTCGTACCTATGTCGATTTGTTACGTCGTTTATTGAATAACCGACGTAACAAACACCCCCCTCTTCTATTTTTTACGGCGGTTAATGTATAACCAACCTAAAAAACGAAGCCGCGCGATTAATAACGTCGGTTATAAAAATAACCGACGTAAAAAACCTCGTTTTACATATTATGACGTCGGTTTTATATAACCGACGTAAAAAATGGTGACGTAAAAAACATTTTCTGCACTAGTGGAGTAATGTAAAGACCTGTAAAATTCAAGGGAAATTTTTTATTAACTTTCTTTGGAATTTTACAAGAATGCGGTTTCTGACGGCACCTGATTCCGAGGCCCGATGTGCTCGGAATCAATTTCCGAAGTTTGGCTCAGGTACATTCAGTTAACGAACGAGCGAGAATTTCTATCTTTTGAACCGGTGCTCGGAACCGAATTCCGAGGGCACCGATGAACTCGCAACGCTGGTAATCGCTTAAGGGAACCTTTACCGTAGTTGCGTTTGTGCGGGAGAAGAAGATAATTAATGGGGTTTAATTATAAAGAAAATAAAATTGTTTAATCAATTTTATTTCTTATCAAAGTGGTTATTTTCTCCCATGGGAAGTCGGTGGTGGGGCCCACATCCACCCAACATCCCATGTGTGGATAATTGAAAGGGTGGGGCCCACACGAACCCCCCACCTTTTCAAATCCCTTAACTCTCTTAACCCCTCACTTTCCTAACTCCCCATTAACTCACTTTCATTAATTTTTGACAACTTGTTATAATTAATAAAGTGAGTTACTTAATTTCAAAATCTTGAAATTCAAATGGTTAGGTTGTGTTAATAAAATAAGACTTGGTCTTATTTTATTATTGATAGAGTTTTACCACCTTGAGAGGATTGGGAAGCGTGAAGTCTTCTTCTTCTTCAACCTCGACGAAGAACGCAAAGAACATCGTTCTTCAACGAAGAACTTCTCCGCCGAAGAACACGGTTCTTCTGCGACGCCGTATCCGCGACGCGACGTTCATATTCTGCGTCGTCTCTTCCGCGACGAACTCTCTGTCAACAACTTCGAATCATCGCTTCGGGACGTCGACGTTCTTTTCCCGTGATGCCCGACCTCCGTGATGCTCGTCTTCTGCAGCTCGTTGACGAACACCGTTCCTGAACCGAGGTAGGGGTTTTATTTATTTATTAATTCATGAATACCAAATTGACGATCTTCGTGGATTTAAACCACTTGTTATCGAATAAGGCGAGGGGTTAAGACTTCACAAACACGGTCGGCCCTCCTCCTTAATTTTTGTGTTGGTTCCTTTGTGGTTGGTACGGGAGAGCGTGGTGACGTTGCACCACGCGGATTCTTGCGGAAGGAAATGCGCGGCGCCGTCGCGCCGTGCCGTGGAATGAATTTTAATAACGCGACGTCGTCGCGCCGCGTCGAAGAAAACCAAAGACGCCGCGGCCGGAGTGGGGCCGCGGCGGAGGGGCGCGGTGTTGTCGCACCACCCCGGACGACAAGGGACGCGGCCGGTTCCAGGCCGCAGCGGAGCAAGGTGACCGGCGGCCAGACCGGGACACTGGTGTTGGCGAAGAAGACCGGCCGGCCAGGGCGGGCCGGCCAGACCGGTGTGAAACTGGGGGTTCAAACCCCCGGCCGACTGGCCAAAACGGCCCCCCATAATTGCGGGGGGCCGCGATTACACAGGGGGGCAGGCGCCCCCCCCCCCCTTGCCGAAACGGCTCGGCCACTGGCCGAGCCGACAGCGCGCTAGGCGCGCTCTGCCCAGCCGGTCCGCCAAGCCAGGCCGCGCCAAGGCCGGGCCGACCCGGACCGGGGCTGGTCGACCCAGTTCGGGCCAACCGGGGGGTCTCGGGTCGGGTCGGTCCGGGCCCGAAACCCCCCTTATCGGACTGTTTGGGTTCAAATGCCCATAACTCAGGCTAAGGACCTCTGATCGATGCTCCATCAACGGCGACACAATCCTTGGAACGAGACGGTCGTTTCGACATATTTCACTCAAGGTTTCAGAATACTTTGAGTTCGGCCTGGTTGGTTCGTACACGAAACCAAACAGGCCCTCGGAGCGGAAACGCTCATATCTTGAGCTACGGACGTCCGATTGACGTGCCGTCAACTTTGTTGAGTTCTTCTTAATGACACAGATCTTTTGGAATACTCCGCCCGAGGATTGCACGCAGGTGGAGTACGGTCGGGTTGGTTTTGCCTTAAAAACCAACCGGGCCCCTGGAACGAAAAAGCCAATAACACTCAGACCGGGCGTCCGATTGACGCACCGTCTGCGACGTTGAGTTCCTGTTGGCGATACGGAACTTTTGGATACATTAAATCTGGACTAACTGTCAGTTGATGTATCAGCCTCTCGGCTCGTGGATCAGACCCTCCTGAACGAGCTTGCTGTGTGCAGGAACACTAGTGCTGGCTGCGACTGCTACTGTGACTGCGACGACGACTGTGTAGAGATCCTCAATGGATTCGACGACGATGACTACAGCACTCAGTGATCCTGTGTGGATCAGTCCTACCGTTCCTGTGTGGGTCCGATCCTATGTGGGTCAGCGCTCAGCGGTTATGTGTGAGCCAACGCCTACAGATCTTGTTTGGGTCCGATCCTGTGTGGATCAGTCCTACCGATCCTGTGTGGGTCCGATCCTATGTGGGTCAGTGCTCAGCGGTTCTGTGGGAGCCAGTGCCTACAGATCTTGTGTGGGTCCGATCTTGTGTGGGTATTTGCGGGGGTTAGTACCTATCAATCCTTTGTGGGTCCGACGACTTAGATGGATCAGTGAGCATCTCTATCGTCTTCGAAGAAGTATACCTGTGTGAGCTGAATCTTGTTTTCTTTCCTGTGTGGATTGTGTTGTGCTATCCTGTGTGGATTACGTTTTTCATTCCTATGTATAATACGTATACTTTCCTGTGTGGACTGGGTTGTACTTGGGCTCGGAGGTTGGAGCGTATTGGAATTGATGACTTAGGTATATGTATGGGCATATACATAAGAAGTGTCGGTTGTTACTTCGTGATTGTATCTTACCTTTTTGGTTTATCCTTTGTGGATTTTGGGAGACCTTCGGGGGTCTCGGGGTCCCTACTGAGTAGCTTATACTCACCCCTGCACGGGCTATGCCCGCACTACGTCGTGTTGGTTGCAGACGACGGACAACGTTGATCGTGGTTGAGGCTTACAGAGCAGGACGGTACCTGGAGGTGGACCACTGGGCGGGACATACTCGAAGCAGACGGCGAGACCCGAGGAGCAATGGAGTAATCTGTACCCACCCTTCAGGTGGGATTTCCAGTGGACAGCTCAGCGTAGCAGATTTTACTTTTTAGTTGTTGTTTCCCCTTTCGAGTTGTACTTTACTTTCAGTTTGGGTTTGCATACTGGCCCACTTACTTTCCGCACTTACAGTTGTACTCAGTTTTTACTTAGTGTTTACTTTTTCCGCTTGCTTACTCTGTGGTGCTTGTTTACTTTACAAAGGCAATGCCTTCCCTTTTTACCGGGATTTATGCCTTGGTGCTAGTCGCCAGCCCCTGGCCTATGGAAGGCGGTCTTGGGGTAGTCACGACACGGGCCCTGAGGACGGGTCGTGACAAAAATGATGTTGTAATTACATCTTAGGTCGAGGAGCTAGACCTTGTGGTGGGTACCCAAGTGTTCCTTGATTCATTGTTGGTACTTATCCTCTCTTATTCTGAAAATTCCCTTTGTTCTATTGTGACGGATGTTGATCTAGCCTCTACTGGGAGTTTTGATGTGGTTTATATTGTTTTCTCCACTGTACTTTTAGGTTTTTTATTGTAATTAATATGATTAAAATATTTGAATTGAGGTTCCCCTAATCCTTTCCTGATGTCATGGTACTAGTGTGATCCTCCACAAATCTATCAGGATTGAATTTCCATCACTATAATAAGAGGGTGTTGTGGTATAATAGGTAATTAAATTTAATCCAACTTCTTTTTCAGATCACCTACTATTGATGTGAGGTGTGTTCTTTCCTCAACCTGATTAATTATGCACTAGTGTGGTCCTATATCACCTTGCAAAAGACAAAAATTATAAAAAACATCATTAAGAATATCACGGATGACTTTTAGTATCATGACCATGAGTTTTATATATGGATCTTTGTCTACCATAGTTTGGGCAGTTGGCTAGATTCCTTAGTAGAATGTGGGAAGTTGTAGCCAGACATCCAGTACATAATCTGGGAACTATTGGGTTAGCTCTTTTAATATATCACATGCTTCCCACACTAATTCTCCATCCTCCTGGGAAATGTTTTTAATATCATTCTATAGCTTCGAAGTCATTATTGTGGGAAGTTTATATCTATAAATTTTTAATCTAATTCATCTTAATTCATGATTGACTTGAGAGCTTGACTTTATTGCTAATCCTTAAATCATTTGAACAAGGAAAGTGGGAAGACACTGAGTATTATTGTGTCTTTTGATATTCCCGGGTTGGAAAAGGTATTGAAAACCACTAGAAATTGGAGATATTTTCATGGGGGTATTCACATTTAATCCCACTGAATTTCTTCTTGTTCTAGGTTATATAATTTAGTATAGGATTTATTTCAAAAGTATGTGACTTAATTAGTGGGTGCACAATTATACGAACAATATCAGTAATAGATGTAAAATCATAATCCATTATAGTGTTCTATTATATAATTAGTCACTCCCCTAGATTGGAATGTGGTTCATATTACATATGTTGGTGGTTTTAAGGGTGTGTTGGTGAAAGATAATTTTTCTCATCCATCCAAATTTGGCCTTATGTAGCAATTGATAAATTGATCTTAGTAACGAAAATAATTTTTTATTCTGCATTTGAGCTACTCAAGAAAGTGAAGGGTCCTACACAAAATATCTAACCAATAAGAAATGAAATATAGATAGTAAACAGGTTAACCCAAAAGAGAAAAATATAAAATGAAAAGGGTAAGGGAAAAAGAATAATAGGGGTGAGATAATATGGGGTTTGATCTGAAGGTCATTATACCTGAGAAATGGCCATCCTGAGAAAATGCACCAAACATTAAAAGGCCTGCATGAATTATTTAATTCGCATGGGCTATGAACAGATTAGAAATTCATAGTCCCAAACTACACTTACTACTCGGGTGTAGTAAAGCTGTAGTGAGAGATCAGACCCATGAGGATCACTAAAAAGTCAAATTCTAATTGAATAGAACCCTTAGAAAGGATTCCTCTTGATTACCCTTTAGGTTTTGTTTTTACTAAAGTTATGTAGTTTGTATTTAATTAAAAAAATAAAGGGATCATGGACAATTTGAGTGTAAATTCAATGTTTAATAATAAATATTACTTTGGATGGACCTATGGAGTAGGTCACAATGTGGTACAATGAAAACCGATTAACCATTCTCATTCCAATTGGATCAACCAATGTGGGAAAATAATCACATATCTAGACTAATTGACAACCTAAGAATATGATTCTTGGATTCTAGGAAGAAATAATTATAGGTTATTTTTCCTTCCTTGATCTTCTCCAACTAGGTCATGGTCATTCAATTTTCACCTCTGGTGGTCAGGGATAATAAAAAAGAACGAGATTAAATTTCTTTCTAAACCTAGTGACTAGACATTTAATTACTCAGTTTAGATTATGAGATATTCATAAGGTTAAAACCACCCATAATCTAAACCCCTAACCCTAAAAGGATTATCCCCACATGGAGTTGATGATCAAAAGTATGGAAATACTAAACATGATATGAATAATCACGAAATAGCTGAGAAATAAAAAATCCAGAATTAAAAATCGAGATAAGCTATTGGAAACAATATATCCGATCAAAAAATCACTACACACAAAGAAACAACAAATATATTTTCAGGAATTGATTAAGAAGAGAGAGTGGTTATGAAATGGATGTCCAAAATTAAAGAAAAAATCCAATGCACATTTAACATATTTAGATTCAATAAAAACTAAAAAGATTCAATAAAACAATTAAATTAAGGAATTAAATTTTGCTTAAAATGGAATTAAATGAAAATAGAATAAAAATATATGGAAAATTAGAGAGAGAAAATGGCTGCATGACTCTCTTTACGTGGAGGTTCACTGAAATATTAATAGTTTAGAAAATTAAATTATGTATAATTCGTTAACATCATGTACTGGATTAAGATACTTCGACCCTAAAATCTATACAATATGTAAGTTGGTAGAACATCATGTATTTGAGGTCTATAATTCTCAAAAAATAATCAGTTATAATCTTTGACCAAGTTATCCTTTGAACATTGCATGTCACGTAATATTTGTATGTTATGTATGTGATTAACTTTTGATGGGACACTGAACTTCGAAATCTACACACCATTTAATTTATGTACAAGTCATGTACTATATTCTTGTCATATAAATTCTTCAAAAATGGTATATGGTTTTATAGGTATCATTTTCATGATTCATACCTCTAATGTATATGACACATAGCATGTAAAGTAGATATTTTCCCTTTTTCTGAATTTATTCCTTTGATTCCAAAATTCTTAATTCCTTCAACGTCAAACAAAAACCCAGTGCATAATAAAATAAATCATGAATAAACATTAAATAAATTTATCCAATTTGTATTTATAATTTCACCTTATCAGTAAGAGATATATATACATAATTTATAAGAAACATATAATATAAATGGTTTTACTCATGGATTAATATGTCTTCAAAATATCATATGTAATATTTCTCTAGGAAAATACACTATTCACAATAAAATAACTTCTTTAAAAACAAAAAATATCTGAAAATTTTATAGAAAATTTTTTTATTTCAAGATAAGAATAGAAAATTGTATGTGACACATAAAATAATTAACTGGTCTTAAAGGTGTGAGAAAAATTTCTTGCATAAAATTTATAGGGAAACATTCCTTTCAAACTTTTGTAAAAAAAGCCTAAGGTACCTTATTAAGAAAATAATACAAATATTATGTAAAAATCATTTTAAATAAAATTAGTATATGGTTAAAAATTAATTTAATAAATAATTTTATAATATTAAAAACATTATTTAAAATATTTTAAGGAAAATATTGACATGGTATAGAAATATTTCAGATCTAAAAGAAGATACAAGAATGGTATTACATAAAAACGGATTTCTTATGTTTATTTATTTAATAATAGATTAAATGGGAAAAAATGTAAAAAACATAAATGAAAATTGTAGAATAAATTATATTTGGTTCAATATGAATATTTTATATAATTTCCCCCAAAGGAACCCAAGGCATACACAGTCTCTAAATGAAAGGAGATTGTAATATAAAGCTTTTACCGCTTTGGTAACTTTTGAATAAAGTCCCTTTGGATAAAGTAACATGACTTGTTACTTAAAATACCATGAAATACAATTTATTCATGTTATAATATGTAAAATGGTCAGCATATAGACCATATAAAATAAATTGGGCACATAATATAAAAATATAACTTAATGAAGGGAAATTATAATGAAATCATTTACCTCAAGTTTGACTCATCGCGAACATACATTATATTTATAAAGAATAAAATTATTTCAATTATTTACATTATTAAGAAAAAATTTCATGTTTATTATTCGTATTACTTTATTTATTACCATGTCATATTTATTTACAGAATAATATAATTTCACATCAAATGTCTTATCAATATTCAGTTTATATATCCAAAATGACTTCGGCAGGTTGTATGTGGTAGAATAGGTCATTACTACATAATATATAGAATAATAATCATGAAAAATATTATCATATTTATAAATCAATTATAATTTTAAAACCATCAATTATATATGGTTATAAAAAATTGTGTATGTTATAATCATGGAGACGATATGCCGTACGGATATAGAATAACATTTCCATTTTTCAATTACAATGATAGAAATAATGTAAATTTTTTATTATATTTACATAATTATATTTATATAATAAAAAAATATTATTTCATTATATACAATTATATATTCCAAATATGTGATGTATTGAAGAAATGAAAACCACGTTGCTTCAAGGATATGGTAGTCTACACATACGTATGAACAACATTATCATTTTTTATTGATTGGAATGGTGAGAAAATATAAGATATATTAAATTTATATAATGATAAATATTTCATGAATTTAATATATATATGTTAATCCATAATAATTAAGATTCATGAGACGTGATGAAGGGATAAAAATTAAATTGGTTTTCAAGGAGGTAGTTCTTTATACACAAGAACGATGATATTATTTCCCAGTTTATGGAAGAGGATATGGATGTAGAATATGAAATTTACATAATAATAACAAATTATATGTTATATATTGATTTTATTATATCATCATGGTTTAATAATATTTGAAGGAGGTGGAAGAAGAAATAAAAAATTGCTCGGTTAAAAATGATACATCTTCTTCAGACAACCTCTTAGTTTTTCACAAAAAAACAACCATATAGGGTTTTTGAATATAAAAAAAGTAATTTAGGACATGTTAGTGGTAGTAATTAAGGTATTCAGAATTTTTTGGCTAAATCAAAAGTCTTCTAAATTGTGAAGAAAATGGTAGAGGAGATTGCCTTTTATAAGTGATATAGAGTGGCATTTTTGTAATTACGCAATGTTATTCAATAATGGGATGTTGCTCTCAAATTAAGTGCCTAAAATATGATAAATGATTTATTGTATGTACTATAATATGTATCAACAACTCAACCATGAAAAAAAGAAACATTTTATTCCTTTTACCATTATGGTGGCTCACTTTTACTATTTTAGTTTTCACTATGGTAATTAGTTTTACCTAGTTAAATTATCCTTTAAGCCCAAAAATGAAAATTATTAGATAATTTAGAGCCAATGATTCTAAATATGAAATAAAATTTATAAAATAAAAATCCATTTTTTTGGGAAAATTAATTTTAACTAAAACTCATGTAACATGCAAAACATTGTTTTGACCTTAACTGTGGTAATAATTTTTTTCTTTTTTTACTATTCACAGTGAAAAAAAATTAAGTTGAACTTCTTGAATAATATTAATTATTTAAATTAAAAATATGGAATCCATTTTATAAAATTAAATTCATATAATTGGAGTAATTTAATTTTAATTTATCCCAAAAAATTTGATGAAAAAGGATTTTTGGAGAAAATGCATTTTTCAGGCAATATATGATCTTTCATTAACTATATGAATTGAAATCATCTTTATATTAATTTACTTTAATATATATATATAATATATATTTCATTTAAATCTTTCCTTAATAGGGTTAATTTTATTTAATTAAAATAGATAAATATTTTTCCATTAAAAATTGATTGTAGAATACAGTGTTTTCTTGAAGTTATGGAAATTAATTATAATATTTTCTCCCAAAAAGAAAAAAAATTTTATGAAAACATATTTTTTAAGAATAAAATTTCTTCATTATAAACTGATCTCTTATTTTCTATGAATTTTTCAATAAATTTATATTGAGTAGGATCTTTATATATTTTTTATAATGTAGTTTTTTATATTCATACCCACCAATTTAATGGCCATGTTGTATAGATCATATTTAAATAATGTTATTTCATGGTTTTTTTAGTTTTGGTTCTGTGTGTTGTATACTCTATCTACCATAGTTTTATTTTAAAAAATATATATGGGTGTTAGAATTATTATTCCAAATATTATGCCACTCTTTTTTGACATGATCTTATGTTAATGTTATACTCTCAAGGTTCATGTTCCTTTATTCATTATAATTCATGTCATATTGACTACAAATATTTATTTAATGAATCATGATTATGATATATGTATTGAATGTTATTATTTTAAAATGTTAATCTCATGTTATCATACCCTTGTTCTCATGTTGTTCTTAAAAATAATCATTGCTTGATAGCTTTCCTATTTACTATTACTATGAATTTGATCTCAAAAATTATTATGTTTCTTTTCCCCCAAGATATGAAGAAGGGATTTATGTATGATATGTCTATGAAGGGTGATAGTTGTGAAGAAATTAGTGGGATATGATGTAGCTCATTTATGTACTAGATGTTTATGTATCTATGTTTCCAAACATTATAAAACAGTATATTTATGGAATGGATAATTATGATATGAAATGAATATTCATATAAAATTATTTAATATTTATTTATGTAAGGTTTTGGCCTACTTATTTGGTACCGAAGAAATGTTAAAATATTTTTAGAAACAAGGATAAGAAAACATTAGTGAGAACCCTTGGGATAATCCTAAGTGTTGGAGTACATGGTCGGTTATGGTAAATAATGTAGTGTATTTTCATATGAAATATATCCACATCTGAATTATAGCGCATGGAAGAAGAAATAACACATATGCATCTAGAGGTAATAACTTTGAAGAGTGTTAACTGGGTATTAACTCAATCATCACTGGTGCATGATGAGTGGGAATAAGACTATACAACTCGCTAAACAACTATTGGGGATATTTTGGGTTAATTCACATTTTCTTTATAAACCATTATGAAGGATTTAAATAGATTATGAAAATGGATTACCTATGTTGAAACTAATGTGACATAGACTAAAAAATGTGTTCATGTTTATACATCCTATAAATGATTTTTTATTACTACAAAATTACTCACTATGATTATTTTTTCTAAAGCTATGAATATTTATTTTAGTTAATGGATAGAACTATGAGGAATCATACTAAAATTGAATGTGAAAGAAAATGAAATGATTTTTCTCACAAGAAAACTATTGGAAGGGATATGTAATGTGAAATATTATTATTATTCCTTCTAGCTGTCTCAATATATGATGGATAAATTTAACATAGTGAGTTATATAATGAATCAAATTAGAGAAATATAGAGCCTTATGAATCCCATATAGGAAATAATACTTTTCTTCTAACATATTTGGATTTTGGAAAGGACTCAAGGGAATGACTTGAAGGAATATGAAAGTATTTTATGAGTGATAAAAATGGGAAAGAATTGGTAAATTATCAAGGAATAATAAAATATTTGGTTAACATAAGGGATAGGAATAATTTTTCTGTAAGGTATCATCTAAGATTTAATGTTTTTAATGTGGAAATTATAGGAATTATACACATCGATTTACAAGAGTAAAGTATTAAGAAGAGGATTTGAATGGTTATATGAATAAATTTTTTATTATCGATGATGAAGAGACAATGAATGACATATGAATAGTAATAATTATTTTAACAATATTTATTTTAATGATAGTAAGAAACCTGATCAAATAATGTTTTATTAATATTAAGACATGATTCATATTTAATATTTTATGAAGCAGTTGTTAAGGGATAATAAGAGGAATCCTCATTAATGATTTAATAAGAATGTTAAATTTTTGAATTTTTTATGTATTGGGATCCAAAAATATGTTTTAGAAGTTTTATTTTAATGATATATAGGTCATAAGATTCATTAAACATATAAATTTAATTATACAGTAGCTTTTCTTTAAGGATTTTCAAGAATCTATTAAATTCTACTAATATCCTAGAAATATGATTTAATAGTATATTGATATCTTTTTAAAACAAATGATTGGGTGATAGATAACGATTAACAGGTGGTTGTTGTGGATATAATGATTTTTATTTGGGATAAATATATGATTTATATTCAATATGTAAATTTTATAGTATAGGTGATTTTTAAATTGATTATTGATTCAATTAAAAGGTGATTTATGTTATCCTTAATGAATATTAAATCATTTTTTGATTTATGGAATATATTCAATAGTATGTTATTTTTTTAGAAATAAGTATAATGTTATTTTTTGTGATTATATATGTTTTTATTAAGTTTTTATGGAGATTTAGGTTATTATAATATTTTAAGAGAATATATGATCCAGGTATTCACATGTTTGTTGATTGACATTATGAGAAACTTATGTTGTTCTGGGATTAAAGTTAAGTTTATTTTGGAATATTTTTGGACATTTTTTTAAAATTTTGGGGTTTTTTAATCTACGTAGGATTCATTTGAGTTATTTTAGAATTTAACTATTTTTTAGATAGAATTATGTAGGTCTTTGTGTATTATTACTAAAATCATTAACATTAATATTTCAATATAATTTTATTCATATTAGTTATATTTACATTTACTAGACATTTTTGGTTTTGATAACTAAATAGATAAAGGAGGAATATATTTTAATTATTTTTTAGATTTTATGATCTATTTGATGATTATTTTAGTGCTTCAGGTATGAAAAAATCATATTATTCATTCATAATTAGAATATGGGTTGAAAAGAGGTAGAAACTAATTGAAACATGGAACCAAAGGATAAAATTACATTTATCAATTTTACTAAATAATGTAAACCTATTTTATTACATTCCAATGGTAAAAAATCCTCAAATAAAGAGAAAGGGGTAATTAAATTAAAATTAGTTTATTTGTATAATTATTTATTAATTATTTATTATAATTTTCAACCCCCACAAATTTATTATTTTTTGGTCATTAAATTTCCCATTAATTTTTTATTAATCACTCTATATCATTTTTTAGACATTAAATTTCTTCTACATGTCCTTATTTTCAATTATCACTAATTTTATCCTTATCTACGAACTCTATTATGTGTTAGTTTAGGAAACCATTGTGTTTCCCACTTCCCCATTACAAATGAAGTTTTGTTATATATTTATATGACGTGTGTTTTAAAAAATAATATTTTCAAATATTAAACATTTGATTATCATGATAAAATTGTGAGGATGCAATTTATGTATGTTGGGAGAATATATAACACTAAAAATATTTTTTTAAAGGAATACTATGCTTGATAGCTTATTTAACAAGCAACATTGAGCTTTAATAAAAACAAGACATATAATAAAAATAATATAATATAAATGTGGTCATCAAAACTAAGCCGTTAAATTTAATGGTATTAATATTAACCAATATATAATGAAAAATATGTATAAATTTTTAAAATAATGATTTTTTGTGTGGATTCTTAGTAAATAAGTACTTAATTTTCAATAAAGTCCTTTTATACGTAAAAAATATGATTTCTTCAAAAAAAACATTATTTAATTATTTTCATGTCCATTGTAATTATCATTTATCAGTTTTATAAATTTTATTTATGATAAATAATATAATTTTTGTGGTCACCATGTTGGTATTATCTTTGTTAGATCTTTTGTTTTTTTATAAAAATATCTATTATCCAACGAATGATGAAAAATATCAATTTTTTTAAAACATCAGTTTTTCATTAGATAAAATTATTTAAATGTACCATTATAGGTTGAAGTTTTTATTAAATATACATAACTATACTTTAATTTTAAATAATCTAATTGCTTATATAGGAATAATAATTATACTCGACTTTTGTATAAGTTGATTTTTGGATTTAAAAACATATTTTTCTAAAAACAATTATTTATACACAATGTTGTTTTATATTAATTAAATAAATAAATAACAATTTATTAATTATTATATTTAAATTTTTTTAATATCTAATCAATTTATAATTTTAATATTTTTGTAATAGTTTTCACATGATAAGTAATGGATGTAAATTCAGTTTTATGCGGAAAATTCATTTTATTTAAAGATGTTTTTTCACGTTTTTTTGTGCTTATTTAAAAGAAAATTTATTACACTTATAAAACATTTAGAATATAAAATGGATAAAATAGTTTTTATAATCATAATTAATATAATTTAATTTCTACAACTTATTTTTAGTTCATAATTAAAAGTAAATAATTTGTTACAATAGTTAGGGTTAAAAAACGTTTTTTTAGGGTTAAGTTAAGGGAGTACCATAAAAATGATGAATAAACATATCTAATTCTTATTGGTTAAATATATTTCAAACATTTATTATATTTTATTATAGTTATTTTTTATTTTTCCCAATTTATCCTTAATGTGAATTTATATTATTGAAATCTCTTATGTAATTCTATGTATGTCCCTCCCCTCACTTATAAAAGAGAAACTATTCTCCTCTATTATTCCAAAATATTGAGTCTTGAATATTAGAAAAAACATAAAAAAACTACCTATATTACTTACATTCATCCTAGATCCATTTTTCTTCCCCAAATAGAAATATTTCTAACCATAAGGTGCAATCTAAAGAAGGTATCTTAAAGTAGAGTTATAAATATTAACTGGGAAATATTAGTTTTATTTCATCATAAACCTTCTATAAAACTATTTTATACACCATAATTTTTTTAATATAGGGTCATAAATGTAATTATATTTTATTTTTATTATTTTAATATGATTTCTCACCTTCATTACATAATATGAAAAATGAAATAATCACTCGTGCGTGCATGTGAACTACCACCTCTACATTGTGATATGATTTATTTTACATAAAAATATTTTATTAATGGTTATCATGATGGATTTAATGTTTATATATGATATTTTTAAAATTATTATTCTTTTATAATTATAATATAGTATCTTTCATATTACCTTCTTATCTTTCTAAAAAAAGATAATGTAGCTCGTGTGTACGTGTGGACTACCACCTCTACAAGGAAAAGTGATTTGTCTTTCATTTCCATAGTATATTGATGGTAATAAGGTTATATTTAATTAATATAAAATATATATAAGGTATAATAATTTTTGACATAGTCTAATTATTTTTTTACCTTCCTTCATTCAATCCAATGAAAATTGGAAACACCACTCAATCATACGGACAAACTCTCCTCTCTACAAAGTGATGTAACTAATTTTTCAAAATATATTTATATAAATAGTTATAAAATGGTATATAATGACTTAATTTGATAAATATGAATTTATAAATATTCAAGATATTATTTAACAACGATAAAATTTTAAGGATCGTAACCACTAAACAAAAATATACATTAAAATTGAAACAATTATCAATCAGAAACAAGAATTTGAATATAAATATATTAAGAAATTGGAGTTAAAATGTTATAAGTGTATGATATATAATAGTATAACTATGTAAATGGTTAATTTTTATAATTATTTAAAATATAAATTTATTATATTATATTTCAGAGCACTTACAAATTAAGTTGTCTATAAGGTTTGTGTTTTTCATCTCACTTTTTTTAATGATACATATGACATATTCATCAATTATTTCTTTAATATAGTCTCTATACTACCAATTTGATATGTTATATAATAAATATATTCATATTAATTAAATTTAATGCTTCATTTTATTTTATTTCTTTCATGGTGTATATGATTCAATATTTTGAAAACTAGTAAGGGTTTTACATTAAAATATCATTTTTACCAGGATTGTTTAAGATTAAATTTAGGATAATAATATTATATAGCCCATATCCCAAAAATCTCCTCAATTTTATTATTCTCTTTTTATTTATAGGAATTACAAGTTTGTATTTCATTATCCTCTCCATATGTTCTCAAAAGTATGAAATTAATTTTTAAAGAAAAATTGACATAATTTTTTTCTTCATTCGGGAATATTTTTATTCCTTGTCTTTATTTTCTTTAAAATATTTTCAGGAATATTCTTAATATTTTCCATTGGAAGATCAAATAAATTTTTACCCATATTATACATTTTATATAAATTATTAAATGTAAAATTATTATCATAATCTAAACTAAGTAATTTTTACTAAAGGTGGGAATAGAATATTTTTTTTTAAAATTATATCACATGAAAATCTTTTACCACAACCATGAATACTATTTTCTTCTAATATTGCCATATAATTTTAAAATCTTATTTTAAAATAAATATTTTTCCCTAATGTTTTATATATATTTACATTTTTAATGAGTAATTTAAAAATTACAAGATTATTTTTCTCAAGAAATAGTCCTTCGAACTTTTAAATGAATCTTTTATTCAATGATAATATAGTTTTATGTTACTTATCCTTAACAAGGGAAATGATCCTATAAAACCATCCTCATTATTTCTCTACTTTATTTATAATTACTATGATTAAATAATGATGAAACCCATTATATTATCCATGGGTTATTTTATGATGAAATGATAAATGTTTCCATGATCTATTGGTAGACATATTAACAGATAGAGATTATATGATGGATGGTTCGATTATATACTTCTAATTGACTGGGTAAATAATATTCTATTATGATATCAAATGTTTTATGGTATCTTCTCCCATTCCCACAATATTGTACATTTGAGGATATCTCAAACCCAAAAAGGGTAAATAGTAGGTTATCTTGGGCCCAAAGCAGGTACACATGTGGTTAGCCCAAGATAACAATGTAATGAATTTATTTGTTGGTATCCTTTCCATAAGGTTTATATGATTATTATTATTCTGCACTATGTTTTATTCTTTTATGACATGATCTTATGCTAACTTTATTCTCTCAGGATTCAAATAATTTGATTCCATTTTGGCTCATGTATCACAAATAGCCAAGATTTATGTCAGGAATCGTGATTATGATCTATTAATTTCCATATAAAATTTTAAAATTTTAGGATCACTTCTACATACGGTTATACTCTTATTATGCTTAAAAATAATGATTAATAGATATCCCAATTTTTTACCCTTAATGAGATTTTATGCTCTCCCTTTATTATGATTCCTTTCATCAAGGGTATGAGGAAAGGTTTTAAGTATGGTATATCTATAAAGGGTTACAGTTGTGAAGAAATTTTTAAGAGATGATTTAGACCTCTTATATACCAATTATTTATGTATCCATGTTTCTGAAGACACTAAACCATTTTTTTTCATGAATCACAATGACATGTATGTAATATTCATTTAAAATTATGTAATATTTTGGTATTTAATTTTTTGTTTTCCCCATTATACTAATAATTTTTAAAAAATGATTAGTATAACTTATTTTTTACCCATGGTTATAGTAAAATGTGGTTATACAACTATGTTTATCAATTATATTTTTAGTAGTGATATATTATAAATTTAATTTAAATAATTTATCTACGTTAGTATTAAATTTTCACGAATAAGTATATTCTTATGTGAATGTGAATATTTTTTTTTAAATTTATATATGTGTTTTCATATTATATAATTTACAATATACATATATAATTAAAATTATATATACATTAACAAGAATGGGTTGATATTTATATATATAATTATATTTAAATATATAAATTAAAAAATATATAAATATGAAAAAAATATATAAAAAATTTAAATATTATTACATATATTTAAGTATAAATAAATAATATTATAGAAATGGTTTTAAATGAGATTGAATTACTCTCAAACTAGTTTAGATTGGTTTAAAACATTCTTGAATTTGGATTAATTTTTTTCAATTTGAGAAGAAGCATAAACTACTTATGTACTAACTCGAGCCAAGATTTATTTTTAGAATAACATAATAAAATATCCCTTACGAAAATTCAATCATCAAATATTTTTAGATATTGTTTTCCCATGTTATATATGTATTTCATCTTGATTTTGATCTTTCTATCTCTTGTATAAATTCACGATCGATTTCTTATTCTAGATAGATATTATAATTAAAATTATAGTATTATAATAAATATTAGTCGATCATAATCAATTAGCTTAATCAAGATCGAGTTGTTCATATGATTTACCTTTATCTTAATCATAGAAATTGATACTCTATTGAGCATCAAATGCAAATACTAATCTCTAGGTGAAGTACTCAGATACTCAGTTTTTCTTATCTTTATTATAACTATATATATATATTGATTGCCATATTGGGGATATATGTGGGTAATAGTGTATAATTTGATCAATTGGTGGTAGATGGTTCCCATCGATCCATCTTAGGATGTCACTCTCCGTAATAGTATATTATTCTCTACTAAATGATTAGAATAGTGGGTTACAAGATAATTCTATTTAGGATACAATGGTGGATCATTACTCTGCACTTTTACTTATTGAAGAGTAATCCTTAAAGATTATTTACAACTACAATATAAGTGAATGTTTATTTTCTTTATGAACCAAAATATTTCTTCTGATGCTTCTAGATGAGCTTTGGGGAATCTCAATTTTTGAAGGGGTTTTATAATTCGTAGAATATTTTTAGTTGATTTTTCACTGAAATAGATACTCTATTTAAAAAGAATTGAAGAACCCATCTAGAAAATATATCATAACTCTTGGAATTGGTCAGAAAAGTTTTATATGAATATATTAATTTCCTAGATTTTTTAATTTCCATTTGATCAAACCCTGCGGATATGTATCCATGATCACACCTGATCATATGAACAGTCCCAATCATACCTGTTAGTAAACTAGGTCAAAAAATGACTATAATTGTTTAGTACTATTCCCAAACTAATAAGATCAATCTATTCGTCAAGAAAAATAAATTACCCTATAATTATCTCCCATTGATGTATCATGTGAAGTGAAAAGTACATCAAAACACCATATTATGCTATCACATGCATGTGGATGGTGTGGTGAACCATCCCCAACAACATTATTCCCACTAAAATTTCAATTTTAAATAATTACAAATATTTCCCCTTTATTAAGGGGATCCCACACCATCACACCTTTCAATATAGGATTAGAACAAGCCTTACCCTTTAGAATAGAAAAAAATATATCCTTTTACATATTTTAAAAAAATAAAAATAAACAATTCCCCTAAAATTTTAAAATATTTAAAATAATCCTCTAAAATATCAATCATCAAACTATCTTAGAAACAAATTTTATAATTAAAGGCATCTCCTATAGTGGATCATTTTGAGGAGATTCTTGAAGGAAAACATATCATAGAGGGGGGGAGGAGACTGGGAGTGAATGTAAATAACCCTTTCTTTAAAAAAATTCAACAACTAGTACATAAAAGAGATTATAATTACATGGAGGTAATTATTGGTAAAAATGATATTATGGATTAAATTTCAGGTGTGAACCCAAAAATTACACCAGTTCTAGACAGAATTCATGGATCATTTTATGTGTCTTCATGGAAAATAACTAACGTGCAGGTAATCTAGGTAGTGTAGTACTTCTTTATAGGGGGAGTGATCAATAAAACAGTATGTTCTTCTATTGTAGTTTTAATATCATAGGTAAAAGATATCATGACTCTTAACCAATATAGACCCATATGACTTTATAATTTATCTAATATGATACTCTCATATATTTTGAACTAAAGATAGGGTAGTGATATTTTGGGTCTCTTTTCAGGGAAGAAACATGGATTTGACAAAGGGTTGAGAATCCAAGGGGTTATTGGAGTTTCTAATTAAATTTTGGCTGATATCAATAGTAATACGTCTCTATATAATATTGTAATCAATGTTTATATTTATCAGTCTTATGGCCAGCAGTAGTGGGGTTTTATTGTGAGGGTGATGAGATAATTTATCATCAGAGAGTAGTTTTATAACCTATTCTTTTGATGATATATATCAACATAGATATCTATTTCAATCACGGTGAGGGCTTTGGATTCTTAAATAATGTACATAGTTTATAGTAGGGAGAGCCAGTGTTTCCTAGACTTTTCATCCTAGCATAGGAGGTTCTAAAAATGAATTTAAAATGTAATGTCAATGAAGGGAGGAAAATTCCTTACAAATTATGGTCAAGGGATAGAATTATGTCTCATCTCATGTTTGCTGATGATGTGTTATTTTTGATCAATGTATGGATGAGATCAATGAATTGTTTCCTCAATATTATTGAGGTTTATAGTACTAAGAGTGGGTAAAGGATCATCCATGGGAAAATTAATGTCTTAAATTTGAAAATAATGATCGGTCAGGTATGGATCTACATCACGGATAAACTAAGAATTGAAAAACATAACCTTCCAATGGATTGTCTTATAGTTTATATCTCATATGGAAATATTAGGAAGGGATTTCTGAAGGTCCTATAAGTACAATAATAGGGAACATCTATAACTTAAAGAACTGTTTATTATCCTATAGGAGAATAATAATATTGGTTAACAGTTTCCTCATATCGATAAACCTGAATAATATTTTAGACTTAAATTATATTAAGGGGGTCATTAACCAAATTGAGAAAATAATGAATTAATTTAAATGGTTGCTAATCCAGATATTAAATGTCCTTGGGAATCCTGAGTGAGAATGGAGAAGCTAATCGAATAGGGGAGTATTAAATTGAGAAGTTTTTTTAAAGTTGTATAGGGAATACAAGAAAGGTTTTATAGGGATATTATTTGAGGGAACTCATTATGGGAAATTTTCATGAAAAGTATATATGGTTAAGATTGGAGAGGGTTTCCTTAATGAACATGAATGACATCCAGACTTGTGTGTTGTATGATGGATTATAAGGAACATCTTAAGGAGAAGGTGCAGTGGGTTCTGGGTCATGGTAATATGAGTTTTTGTTATGATAATTGGGATATAAATATTTTATTCTTACTAGGTTTGAAAATTCCAAATTTATCATTTGAAGAGGATAACCATTATCCCGACCTAATGAATATTATTCTCAGTGAGTAGAATACCCAACATGGGTACATTTGTATGATGGAACAAGCATCAAAATGATTCTAATCAGAGTAAACATCTAGTTGTTTCAATATTCTGGGTTTACAAAATATTTTTCATGAAAACAATGATAGGCATGAGGAAGTGAGAAAGCTATTGTGCATGGAAATAAAAATGAAAATCAATTTTATATTCTTACGTTTGAGGAAAATGGCCATACCCATAGATGACAATGTGCATAAGAAAGGTGTTTTCCTCACCTCATGTTGTATATGTTAAAAGTATCACTATTAATAATTAATAATTAATATCTTATTCAAATTTGAATGGTCTAATAGTGTATCAACCTTATAGGGATCTTAGGGAGTGTGTATTCATTGGTGGAGTTTATCTCATCTTGGTTTCTAAGGGAGAACAACTGTATAAAGGATATGAAAAAAAATTCATGGATTTAAATACTCTGTGTCGGGTTCTGTAGGAGGCTAGAAACAAGGTGAGTGATGGTGGATGTTTCTCCCACTTCTTCATCTATGTTTTTTCAAGGTCCCTTGTGGAGGATATTACATTTTTGATTCCTAGAGGAGAGTCTTATATTTTGATAAGTAGAATTATTTTGAGGATATATTCATATTCATAGGTAGTGTGTAGACAAATCCAAGGGATATGTGTAAAATATAATCCTTCCACCATAATCCTAATGTTTAATGTTGATGGATCATGTGTTCATGGAGACATGATATGTGGTCCTCATGTGGGATGTTCAGGGATTGATGGTTTTCAGAATAGCAAAAACTATCCATAGAAAACTCAATTAGAGAGGAGACTCGATACATTCTTAGTTTTCTTTTATTATGTGGAATATAAACAATTAATATATCTATGGAATAATCTAATTCCAATAATATGGTTGGGTTTCTCCACGACTATAAAAAAACACTCTAGAACAAGTCCTACTTCATTACGAAGTGTAGGATAATCATCAGTGGCGGTATTGAGGTGAGTTATACAAGGAGGGAAGGGAAATTTGAAAGAGATATTTTAGACAGTAAATGGATTTTTAGATAAATTATCATTCTATAGCATTATATCATGTCTTAACCTCAATATTTTAACATCATTTAAAAGGGTGATACACTTGGCCCTCACCAGTTTCACCCCCATAAGGAACATGCTTTATCTTTTTTTGGAATAAAAATTAATTTTTGAGTAATACCCTTGGTTTATTAATAGTTTTAAATGAATCCTATTTTTAACATTGAAACCAAACACCATTTACATTGGATGTAACCTATTTTAGATATTTCATCACACATATAGAAGAATTGCCAATATTTAACTTATACATTAAATGTTATCACCTATTAATTTGAGTTCCCTCTATTGGTGAGTCATTGATAAAGAATTTAAACACGTCCATAATGAAAATTTTATAAACCAAATTGATTAAAAAATACCTTTTTAGTATATCATCTATAACATCCCTCCATAACCTACATATAAATTATATAACTTTTACATAATACTAAAAAAATTATTCAAAAAGATACCCAATGGATTTATTAGTTTACTGAATTTGGAACATGGAAACATAAACAATGATACATGGGTGAGAAACATTATCTCTCACCAGGTTCTTCATGACTATAGCCCTTCTTAGACACACCATACATAAAACTTATCATCATATCCTAGGGAAGGAATCCTAAAAAAGAGGTTATCTTAAATTCTTAGTGAGGGTAAATAATGGAGATATGTCATCATAAACATGATAATATGGGTATGAGATTGTGATCATGACATTAGAAGATCATACCCCGCATATCAAATATCATAATCATGAATCGGGGAATAATGATTTAAAGTTCATAAGACATGAATCATAATGGAAATAATATCATAAGAATATCATAGGAATAAGACATGAAATTTTTGGCATACACATAAACATAGAAAATCATATTTCAGGGCTAATTACCAAGACCTTCACAACATGTTTGACTTAGGGTAATAATAATTCACCTACTTTAGTCTTAGGATTCCCCCTTTTGTACCCTAATGTTTTGGGCTTGGTATTTCCACCGATGTATTACCTTGTTTCAGGATTAATATTCCCTCTTATATTAGGGTAAATATTCCCTCTTATTTCACACTAAATTTGACCTCTTGTTTCTAGGTTAAGATGACTTGTTATTTACCCTCTTGTTTCGGGCTTAGGATTCCCTCCTTTGTACCATCTTGATTTTGTAAAACATTTATCACTACCCAATGCATTGGAGGTAAATATAGGTCCCACCTGTCACATGATAAAATCATATATACATGTGCCACATGATAATAAAACTTATGTCACCTCATGACCAATAAAAAAATATGGGTTTTATAAACATCATATCAGAACCTATTAAATGAAATGGATATCATAAAATTTTAATCATATCCTGACCTATAGAAAATATATATGTTACATTATCATTTCATCCTAGAATAACCATTGAAAGGAATCATGTTTCATAAGCATACATCATAGTGTAACCTATTGAAGATTAATGGGTTTCCTAATTATATAACCCATGGAAGAGGAGTGTGTTTTATAAACATATATCCCATGAATGAGAAATGGGTAATAAAATACATCATTCCATCAAAATAAAAACCATTCAGATAAAGAATATGAATGGAACAATTTGATCATTTCCTAGAAAGGAATGAGTAACACCAAAATATGTCATCTTAGATGGAAAATAATTTTGAAGTATATTTTAAAAAATATTGTTGTGTAAAATATATTTTCTTCTATATAAACTAATTTCTAAGACATAAAACCTTTTTAAAACCATTTTATGATAAATAGACTTGAAAACTTATAAAGAAGTCATGAAAACATTTCGAAAACCATATTCCTTGAAAACATATAAACGAAGCTTGAAAACAGTTTGAAAACCATTTTCCTTGAAAACTTATAAAATAATCTTGAAAAAAATTCAAAAAATATTCTCCTTGAAAATAATTTGATAAATTATAAAAGAAGTGTTGAAATCATTGAAACCATTTTCTTTGAAAACAACCTTTTGAAAACTTATAAATTAATATTTGAAAATAATTTAAAATTATTTTTAAAAATATTATATTTTCATAGACCTTTTTCATTGGAAACCTATTTAAAATAATGAATTTATAAAATATTAGGAACTTTTTTTAAAAAAAATTGTAATAATTGAAATAATCATCAAGGGAAAGATTGTAGGTAAATCTGTACATGCCGAACTTTCCTTTTCACCGTAGAAAGATTTGAAAATTGCCTCAATCGGAAAATGACAAGAATATTCCTTCTTATTTCATTAAATATTTTTGTTTAAAAGTTAAAACCTGGGTAACATTTTATTTTAAATATCATTGGTTAATAGTATATAATTTTTTAAAACATTATTAGAAAACATGGTTTTGAAGAAATACATATTTCTGACCTAATAGGGAGGTAAATTCAAGATTTATAAATAACACTTTCTTAGTTATATTATGTATAAAAGATTATAATATGATACTAATACATGAATATATCCTGAATAAATAGAGTAAAGAAAATTCTTGTCTGTTATTGATATATGAATTACAATATTTCAACAAAGGAGGCATAATCATAAAAAATATCAAAATGCAAAGAAATTATTCCAACAAACTCTTACCACTTGGTAACATTGACCCATACTCTCCATTTAAGAAAATTAAATTTCATGAAACATAAAATATAATTAAAATAAAAAGATTAACAACATAAAATTTAGAACTTAATATATACAAAACATGGAAAAATATAGGTTCATGTCATGGAATGTGTTTCAAAGAAGGAAAATTGAGACAGCTTTACCAATTTGGTAGCTTTTGGAACATATTCCTCATGAAGGAATGATCGTAAAATCGATATGTAAATACCCATAAATATACGTATAATAATAATAGAATACATACATGGGAAGTATACACACCATAAAAAAGGAATGGGTGGTTAATAAAGCAAGTATCTCATATAAATAAAAAATGAGATGAAATTCCAATACCTTGTGTTTTGGCTCTCATCGTACTTGAACAAACTTTCTCTTCTTTGGGTAACTCCTTTTTTGTTTTCATCAAAGGGATTCCTTAGATTGATTTATTCCCAATGTCAGGATTTAAGGAATACGGTAGTGACTTTGGGACGTTTATTAATTATATATTGGATGAACATAAATGGTTTGAGAGGTGTGGGGAAGGTGATGTGGTGGTGGACTTTTATAGGGGAGGGAAAGGACTCACTTAGTATTTTTTTTTAAACAAGCTAGGTGTACCAACGTTTTTACCTAAACAAAGTAATAAAAAATCAACCAAACTCAATAATATTATGTTCCTGGCCAAATAATGTACATAAAATGGGTTTTGGATAAGTTTATATGTTATTTTGTCCGTTAATATTAAGGTATAGTTCTTTATTAAGATTAATTTTTCATCAATCATTGTAATTAAATTTGATTACCTTCACTAATATTTCTAGTCTAAAACAAATTTGGCCTAATTAGAAATTATAAATTCTACAAATTCCAAATATTTAATCCATTTTTCTAAATTCTTATCACAAAAGTAAAAGAAAATAAATTGAATATAATCTCATAGACAGGACAACAATGTTGGTTTTTAATGTAAAAAATATTTAGACATTCGCTATGCTTTTATATCCAATATAAATGTTAAATTGGATAAAATGAACTAATGTTTTTTAATTTAGGTATATATGATGTAATTATACATTAAATCAAATTTAAAATAATATTTAACTATATAAATAAATTAGACAAAAAAGCAGTTTTGAATTAAAATTCTGTATTCTTCCCTATTTGTCCAAAAAGGAAGTTTCTCTGAAAAATCCCAAAAACCACCTCAAGATAATTTAGACAATATAAATAAAATTACACGAACTTTTGAATAATATTTTTTTCTAGAATTTTTGTGTTATTTTATTTTGTACTAAACTATACTATATCCTTTTATTAATGAAGTGAATATAATTTAAATGAGACCTTTGGGTTTTGACCGTTATATAACCATTGGCTAATTATGAATGTTTTTCCATATAACCATTGGAAACGAAACTCTTAATGTTATTATTATTTTTTATAATTATAATTGATTAGGGTTAATATAGAATGAGGAGTTGATTGCCTTATCCAGTAGACTCGGGCCGTATGAAGCCCATATGTTGGAGCTTGGGAATGAGGTAGCCTCACAAGTCTTGGAACTAGACCAAGACCAATATGAACTTCAACATGTGAAGCATTAATGGAATCGCCTACGATAGAAGTTCAAGCTGATAGAAATCACTACTCAGTACATATTGTCTGATCCACCCCATGATTCTACCACCATTGCACACTTTACCCGTAGATCCTATACGGTCATTATAAGGGGTTATGTAATGAAAAAACAGTTACTTTGTGAAATACCTAGGAATAAATAAAATTATTATTTCATTATTCATTTTTTATAAATATATTTTCATAATAATGTATATTTTAAATTAATAAAAATTCGATAAATTGATTTTTGATGTAAAAAATTGTACTTTTAAGAGATTTTTCATACCTAGAGAATAAGTATGGTAAAATAAACATCATTTTTGAATTTAAAATGTCAAAATTAACATAGGATAATTTTTAATAATTTTTCTAAGAAATTTCCATTTTATGAATATTATTGAATGAATAGTGTTTTTTGATGAATAGTAAAACAAAATTATTAACTCTGCCCCCAAGTGGAAAATGATTCGCTGTTTTTAGTGACTCATCTCTAAAAGGGCTTGGGTACGTCCTCATGAAAAATGAAAAGGTGATTTCTTATTCGTCTCGATAGTTGAAGACTCATGATCAGAACTATCCTACACATGATCTGGACCGGGTTGCGGTGATTTTTTGCTCTGAAGAAAGGGGGAACTATCTTTATTGGGAGAAATTTTATATATAAACATACCATCAATGTTTGAAGTATATTTTCACAAAAAAGAAATTGAACATAAGACAAAGGATATGGTTGTAACTTCTTAAATACTATGATTGTTCAATCCATTATCGTCTCGGAAGAGCGAACAAAGTTGTTGATGAATAAAATAGGAATGACCCAGTTGTTCTGTCCATGATGAGGATTCAAAGAGATCCTTTGATCAATGATCTAGTAAATCTGAACATGGAAATTTTAAGGGAAGGGGCATCATCAACACTAACACAAATGATTTCTCAACTATCAGCACAAGAAAAGATAAAAAATCTCATAAATAATATCCTTTATTGCAGAAGAATATTGATGTTGTGAAGGATGGGATGTTTCCTGATTTCTATATTGATCAAGATGGATTACTAAAATTTCATACAAGACTATGATTTCCATCTATTATGAAAATAAATAAGGATATGATAGATGATGCTCATTGCTCTACTTTCTCTCTACAACCTGGAATCACAAAAATATATATGAACCTTAGTGAAAATTTTTTGTGGGATAATAAGAAAAGGGATATTGCTGACTACAATACAAGGTGCCAGGTATGAAATCAATTAATGGTAGAGAGACAAAATCTTAAAGGGGTATTACAACCACTATCCATACTAGTATGGAAGTGGGGTAATATCACTATGGACTTTGTCACTGGTCTCCCAAGAACTTCTTAATGAAACAATGCATCATGGGATATAGTGGACCGTCTAACCCAGACTACCCATTTTTTGTCTATTTAGGAAGATTTATCTCCTGATCT
The DNA here is from genome assembly GCA_963277665.1 of Viscum album. Taxonomy (NCBI): domain Eukaryota; kingdom Viridiplantae; phylum Streptophyta; class Magnoliopsida; order Santalales; family Viscaceae; genus Viscum; species Viscum album. Next base: position 756,215,657 of record OY728121.1, on the reverse strand, counting down.
ACTTGACATGATTTACATGAAGGAAGTGTTAATGATTTATGGTGTTCCACTTTCTATCATATCTGATCTTGATCAAAGGTTCACATCAAAATTATAGAGAAGTCTTCAACATGATCTGTGTAGCGGATTGAATTTCAGTATGAACTATCACCCCCAAACTGATGGCCAATCTAAAAGGACTATTCAAACATTTTAGGACATTCTATGAACATGCTCAATCGAATTTAAAGGTGGATGATACCAAAATCTCTTCTTATTTTGGTTCTCTTAAAATAATTTTTTCTATTCGACCATTCAAATTTCACCCTATGAAAATGAATATGGGAAGTGAAGTAGAACACCAATTTTTTGGCATGAAGCCATTGGGAGAAGGCTACATATGCCTGATCTTGTGCAAGAGACGAAAAAATAGGTTCATTCCATCCAGAAACACATTAAGGCTGCTCAGAGTCAAAAAAAATAACTATGATAACAACCATCGAAGTGACTTTGAGTTTGATGTCGGTGACAAAGTATTTCTTATAATTTAACCTTGAAATAGAGTAATAAGGTTTGGGATGAAATGGAATCTCATCCCTAGGTACATTGGCCCCTATTAAATCCTTGGTAGCATAGGAGTAGTGGCCTATCATCTAGTACTTCCTCCAAATATAGAACAAGTTCATAATGTCTTCCACGTATCCCTATTGAGGAAGTACATACCTGACCCTTCACATGTACTAAATCCAAAGGTGGTACAACTAGAAGTTGACCTCTCTTATGATGCACATCCAGTGGAGATGGGAACCAGAGGAGTCTATAAAGTAGAAGTACCCACACATTATCTTTTTTGACGGTACGAGTTGAAATTTCAGGGATGAAATTTTTTAGGGGGGAGAATGTAACGACCTGAACTTTTGAATAATATTTTTCCCCACTAAATTTGTGTGTTATTTTATTTTGTACTCAATAAAAATATATCCTTTTATTAATTAAGTGAGTATAATTGAAATGATACATTTGGGTTTCGGCCATTATATAACCAATGGTTAATTATGATTGTTGGTCTATATGACCATTGGAAACTAATCTCTTAATATTATGATTATTGTTTCTAAATACAAGTGATCATGGTTAATACAGAAAGCGGAGTCGATCGCCTCATACAGTAGAAACGGGTTGTATTAAGCCCATCTATCAGAGCTTGGGAAAGAGGTAGCGTTATTAGGCTTTGCTCCGGACCAAACCCAAGTTGGGGTTCAACAGGTGAAGCATGAACAGAATCACCTATGCGAGAAGTTCAAACAGATAGAAAGAACCACTCGGTCAATGTTGTCAGAGCCACCCCAAAATTATATCACCATTGCACACCTTACTCTAAGGTATTATACGAGCGTTGTAAGGGGTTATGTAAGTTGTCCTTCGTTACTTTGTGTAATCCCTTGGTATAAATAACATTGTTATTTCATCATTCCTATTTTAGGAATATCTTTTCTTAATAAAGTATATGTTTAATCAAGTAAAATTTGATAAATTGATTTTAGAAGTAAAAAATTATACTTTTCAGAGATTTTTCATAAGTAAAGAATTATTATGGTAAAACAAACATCAATTTGAATTTTAAATGTCAAAATTAACATAGGTTGAATTATAAGAAGATTTCTAAAAAGTTTCAATTTTATGAATAATACATGATGAATAGTGTCTTTAAAGAATAGTAAAAATATGTTGTTGTTAAATAAATTTTTATGTGAAATGATTTATAAAAATATTACATATATGGTTGTAATCACGGTGAAAAATGTGGTCCAATAAGATCAAAATAATTTTTTTAGTGAATAGTAACTCTACCCTTTGGAATAGTAATTTTACCCTTATGAATGGTAATTTTACCAATGGAGTAGTAACATCACCTAAAGAGGTATAAATATTTTTTAGTCATTTTAAGTGGTAATATGATATAATTATATCATAGTATAAGTAAATAAATGATTTAGAAATTATTATCAAGTATAAGAATTTTACATATTTTATTTAACTAAAAATAAACTTAATTTTAATAAAATTGAGTTCACTTTTGGATTCTATACATTGAAAAATGATTAGGCTGAATTTTTGGGATTTTTCTAAAATAGATGAATATTCAGTGAATAGTAAAAAAAATAGTTTTAAGTTTTCAGTAAGTTTAATGACATCATTATTGATGTAATCAATGTGTAATAATTCTGGTAGACTCATGAGGAATATAATATGTTATGAGGTGTCCTAAGTGGCCAAAACCATCGGAAAAATACCTTGGGAAAGCGAATGGTTTTTCCAATACCGCTAATGAGGTGTCCCATGGACATTAATAAAAAATTCCTTCACTTTTGCGAAAAAAAACCTTCTCATTCATTCATTCCTTTAATTAAAATTTACTCCTTAATGATGCTCTTGTATTTTTACCTCCCAATGAGTCCTCTTAAGGTGCACTTAATTTTCTGAAGGTCTCAGTCATTATTTTTTTTAAGTTACTCTTCATGGAATGGGAACCTTTCACATTCCTCTTTTAGTCAAGACTTATTTTATGTTGTGTCTTTTAGTTTCAATTTTACTATGCTTGGGTATATTATTCTATATACATGTTTATTTACATTTTATGTCCAAATCCTGAGGGACCCTTTTTCTCTCATCAATTCATTTTATTAAGTGACATCGTTAGGCTGCCGAATTTTCGTAAGGGAATTCTCAACTTCTCTTTTTTTCCATTCATGTTCTATTTTATATTGTATAATGTTCAACTCTCTATACCATTTTCTTATTTATATTTTATTCAGTCCCTCTAATTTATTATGAGTAATTTATGGATTGTATTCCCTTGTACCTTCCCTTTTAATGTTTTCTAAAACCAATTTGTACAGTCGTTATGCTGCTGAATTTTTGTCTCAAAAATCTCTCTCTTTTTCTCAAGAAATTATCTAATTTTAATTTTATGAATTCTCAAACCTAATTAATTTCTAGGGGTATTAATCAAGACATAAAAATGATATATTTTATTCTATAATTTAAAAACATAAAAACCCTCATTCCCTTTCCATGGGTTTTAAATGACATAATGATGTTGTTTTTAAGCACTTCTTAAAACCTCATGATTTTCTTATGAAACCCATTTCTTTTATCCTATTTGGGTTTTTTATGAGGTTTTTTGATTATGATCAATGTGGATCAAATGAAAATAAATACATATTAACAGTGATCCTTGATATTTCTCCAATGCATTGAGTAATGGAATTAATCTATAGATTTGAGAAGTTTTATGATACCTTGTTGATATTTCTATGACTGTTTAAATTAAATGTTGTAGCCACATTTTAAAGTTATGTTTCAAGTTGATATTATTATGATATGATTCTTTATCATGCCTTTATGATATTTCCCATGTTCTTATTGATAATTCTCAAGTTCACATGTAAATTCTTTCACTTTTTTCTTTATTGGTCCTTCTTCTCATACTTTCCTTTGAGGTATGTCTCTAGGTTATGAGATGTAGTAATTCTTCTTAGGATGAACTGGTAATGAATCATTTCAAGAGGATTAAAATATTTTTAAATGTTTTCATGTGTTAGTTACCTTATTTCCAAGACATTAGAACTTAAAGATCCTTTATTGGAATAATTAAATGATAAATTATGTAATAAGAAGGCGGGATGCCAGAATAAATTCCAAAATAAAGTTTATTTTATCAAAAAAAATTTATTATTATGTCAAAATTTTATTTTATTTTTTTTTCATAGAAGGATGTTAAAATTATTTCATTTGATAAGATAGTATATTTAAGCATATCAAGACTTTAACAAAAAATTCTATTCTTCGTTATCATTATATTTTATTTATATAAAAACATTATAAATAAAATTTTAAATTTTTTTTTTAAAATTTTTATTACTATGTTTGAATATGAGTTAATAATTATCTTAATTAAATAATTATAGTAATAAAAATATGTTTCGTAGAAACGTATTGTTGTGTGTAATGCACGCAAAGTCAGTGTTGTGTATAGCACAAACCAAGTCGATGTCATGTGGAAGTAATGTTTGAATTAGTTAATTCACATAATATAATATATATCTGGTGTTTCATGAAATTTGAAATATCAAGAATATTAAATTAATTAATAAAATTCCCAAAATATATGGGTTTTACATTATACCCCCCTTAAAATTAATTTCTTCCCCAAAATGTTTTTGTGCTATCGATGGATTAATACTTCAATGTTCCATTCACATAAGCCCACATTGTAAAAATGTACACTAAAACATAATTTAAAATGAAATTTGAGAAAATAAAAGTTACCCAAAGTAACACATAACTTTGTTTCCATATAGAAGAACATAGGTGGGATGGAAAAACTGCGACATGGAAAATAAATATAACCATTAAGTTATGATGGAGAGTGATATAGAACATTCTTTGGATAAGTTTAACGATAAAATTCATTAGCTAATGAGGCTCAAAAATTTCATAGATATAATCATAAATGATGATAATAGGACATCCTTTTATTTAAAGATCCTTTCCAAACATCTATGATTTTTCATAAGGTGATATACTTATGTGATTTCAAAAAAAACTCATCCTTTGTTTTGTGTTGATAAACTACCACTTCATTTGTTATTCTAAAAAATGAAGGTGAATTTTTTATTCCTGAAGCATTAATAAAATAAGAGATCCAACAATTGAATGATAGTTCATTCCTTGTGTCTTTATCAGAACAAAAGGTTAGGACAAGTAATAGAATATATAGAAATACACAAATGGAGAGATAATTCATTAATCTCACAAAAATAATTTGAAGTTTAATCTAAACTTTCCAAAAATGGTTATCCTTGTAACCTTTACGAAATATAATTCACCCATTATTCCTTAAATAATATCTTATCTTATACCAAAAATAATTTTATTGGAAGCTTGGTTCCATCCTTGGGATTATAAAATATCCATTGTGATTTTATTATTCCATAATCTATGAAGGGGAAGATAATCACATGAAATCCTACTAAAGGATGAAAAATAATATTTTCATAGGGATTATTCATAAAAAATAAAAAACAATAAAATTTCCAACTATGTAAGGGAGAATAAGGATTTATTAATTATCTTTGTTAAATTCATCCATTATGATAGCATAATCATTCCCTTTGTCCTTTTCCTTTAGAGGTTTTCGTGGAATATTATTCATATTAGTCCTCGGATTGGGGAACTTGTTAGCATAATGGAAAAACTCCCTGAATTTGAAACACTGAAGTGTGGGAGGTAATTCTGTGGGGATATCTCATTATTCGCATCATTCTCTAACTTCCTCCCTTCACTTTGACATTCAGCCACTTGATGACCTTACCATAAAAACTTAAAACATTTAGTATTCCCCTTAATATAATACCCTTTATGTTTCTTTCTATAATGTTTTCATAAATGAGGGCTAGTTTTATTTTCACTATTTTTGTTAGATTTCCCATTAAAATCAATCATAGTTTTCTTTTCAAAACCATGAGATTGATACAAAACTCCAACCTCAATTTCCACATTTATAGCACATCTAAAAACTTTTTCATAGCTGTTATGTAATCTTATATCTTAGGCCTTTAAAATACTATGTTTCAGACCACCCAAGAATAGATCAATTTGGATTTAGGTATGAATGATAATACCCGATGAGTACCTCACAATCCATATAAAAATATCTTCATATGCATAAATATATTTATAATCCATCTAAAAAATCACTAGAAATTCTTCTTCTGTATTTGTATGAAGAATCTAGGGAAAGTAATTATTTAATAACAAGTTCGTGAAATCTTCCCAATATATGGAGTAATATTTTTCTTATTGTCTTGTATTCTTGATTAGATTCCACCACTGATATTCTTTACCATTTATTTGATGAACATTTAGAATAAAATTCTCATGTTCCAAACATTGGTGAATAGAAAGTATCTTTTCAGTGGAACTGATCAATTTTTCAACAACAATTGGATCTTAAGAGCTACTGAAAGATGGTGGATGTTTCCTCAAGAAGGACTCCAAAGAAAGACCTTCCCTCCTTTTCTCATTTTAGTGTTTTGTGAGGTTCATAGATTGAGATTTTTGGGTGATTATTGTAATTATATTTGTCAATCATACTCCCAAATAATTTGGATTCTCATGAGTAAAATTATTTCATTTTCAATTGCAATCACCATTCATTTGGTACCCTTGGGTTCTAACCATTGACTAAAACCAAAATCATAGAGTGAGAAACACTTTTTATAGTGTAAAACCACTTAATCATGAAAAAAATACTATAGTATGTCTAAATCCTGAAACCTTCATTAATCTATGACTCCCTAGGTTTATCCTAGGATATTCATAGGCATCATATTTTTGAATTCTTCATGATGATTCATGAAGAGTGTGAATTCCAAAAGCATATCCACCAGGATTGTCAAAGGAGGTACACAATAAGGCTCATTGTTGTATAACAATTTGCGTTGAGTTAGGCCCAACACACCTTGTTAGAGTTTTCACACCATGGTATATATGTGCTAGAACCACATCCACTTGTACAATCCAGACAGGGATATATTTCTAGGAAACCAATCACTTTATCCATTACCAAAATTCCAATACTTTTTCATAAACCTTAAATCATCCATATACTTATCCTTAGAGACATCACTAGACACGTCCTTATAAATATACATAGGTGATCTGAATAAAGTTTTCTCATCCTAGTTTCCAAAGGTTGACTAAAACATTCCACTAATACCAACTATAACGACGTAGTCTTAACATACATAGACATTACATAATTTTTTGGGAATACTTGATACATTATACTAAAAGACACCCAAATACCCTATTAGTTTAGTAACTTTGGAAATATGTAAACCTAAATAATGATACATGAGTGAGCTACATTATGTCCCATTAGTTTAATCATGACAATAAACCTTCTTAGACACTCTATACTTAATACATATCTTTATATCCTGGGATAGGAGATATAAAAAGGGCTGAGCTAAAATGATTAGTAAGGGTAAACAAGGGAAGTATGTAATAATTATCAATAAAATAAGGTTATGATAATGCGATCGTGACATTAGAAGATCATTCCCAGAATAAAAAAGATCATAAAAGAGAATAATGGCCTAAATATTGGATGATCATAAGATATGAATCATAAGAGAAAAATCATAAGCATATCATAGAAATAAAACACGAAATTTTTTGCATTCACATAAATAAAAAAATAATATTTCAAGGCTACCTACCAAGAACTTCACAACATGTTAGACTTGGAATAATAACCTAGATACATGCTTTGTGATTGGGATTCCCTACCATGTTCCATCTTTTTTTAGGCTTGTTATTTCAACCCATTTACCCTCTTTTTTTAGGCTTAATATTCCCTATTGTTTCATTCTTAAGATTCCCCCTTATGTCGGTCTTCAGATGGCCTCCTTTTTACGATCATGTTTTGGGCCGGATATTCCATCCTATGTACCCTATTGAGCTCATAAAACATATACTGTTACACAATTCATTGGATGGAGATATATATCCCACCCTTAAAATAATAAAATCAAAAATACATGTTCCACATGATAATAAAACATGAATCAAACCAAGACCCATAAAAAGGTTTCATAAACATCATATCATAACCTATGAAATGAAATAGTTATTTTTAACATTTAATCATATCATAACTTATGGAAAATATTTAGGTTTCATAATTATTTAATCTTAGAATAAACCATTAAAGGAAGTGGGTTTCATAAGAAATGATCATGGTATAACTCATTATATAGAAACTGGTTTCATAAGCATATAACATGTGGAAGATTAACGGGTTCAATAAACATATAAACTGTGAAAGAGAAATAGGTTTTTAATAAAAATAATTCCATCAAAACATATACCATTCTAATAAAGAATATTAATGGAACCGTTTTATTATTTCCATGAAAGGAATGAGTAATACCAATATATTTAATCTTAGATGGAAAATAATTTTGATGTAAATTTTAAAACCCATTCTTAAGGAAAATATAGTTTCCTCTTTATAAAATTATTTTTCAAACATAAATCCTTTTGAAAACCATTTTCTGGAAAATAAAATATAAAACATATAAAAAAATATTTAAAACATTTTCAAAACCATTTTCCTTTAAAACATATAATATAATCTTTAAAATATTCTGAAAACCATTTTCCTTTAAAACTTATAAATGATTATTGTAAACCTTTTGAAAAACAAATTTCTTAAAAACTTATAAAATAATCTTTATAACATTCTAAAAACCGTTATCCTTCGAAATAATTTGAAAAATATAAAATATTATTTGAATTTTTTTAAATCCTTTTATTTGAAAATAAACTTTTGATATCATGCAATGGAAATGCGGAAAATCATTAAAAACAATTTTTAAAAATAAAACATTTTTGAAAAACTAATTCTTTGAGACCCCCTTTAAAATATTGAATTTGTTAGAAAAAAAGATTTTAAAAAAGATTTTTTAATCATATAAAGGATACTTCAAGGGAATGACATCAGCTCAATCACTAGATGTAAAACATTCCCTTTTCACAATAAAAAGTTTAGACAAGTTCCTCGATTTGAAAATGACAAAAATATTTTTTATTTTTTATAAAAAACCATTTGTTTATATGTTAAAACATGGGTTAATAATTATTTTAAATGTCACTAAATATTAGTGGAATATTTTTGAAAAATATTTAGAAACCATGGTATTGAAGGAACCCAGATTTCTCACTGAATAAAGAGTTAAAGTCCGGATTTCTTAAAAACACTTTCTTAACTATCATATGTTCCAATAAGTGGGTAAATGGTACCACTACATGAATAAATAGAGGTGATGAAAATTCAGGTGTTTTATTTAGATATGGATTGTAATATTTCATCAAAGTAAGAATAATCATAGAAAATATCAAAACACAATGAGATTTTATCAATAAACTCTTACCACTTGTTAAATTTGAACTGTATACCCCTTTAAAGAAAATGAAATTACATGATGCTTAAAATATTAAGAAAATAAGTAGATTCATGATATAATATTTATAATGGATTATATACACCTCATGGAAAAATATAGGTGGATTACATGGTATTTGACTCAAATAAAGAAAATTGAGATAAAATTTCTCTACTGATTTGGTAACCTTTGAAACATAAACCCCATAAAAGAAAGGTCATCAAATGAATATGTAAATAAACAGAAATTTAATTATAAGATTCATATAGTATATCCATGGGTAGTATACACCACAATAAAGGAATGGGTAGTGAATAAACCATGTATCTCATGGAAATAAAAAAGTGATATAAAATTCCCTTACATTGTGTGTTGACTCTTTTCATACTCTTACAAACTTCCTCTTATTTGGGTAACTCCTTTTGGTTTTCACCCAAGGGATTACGTATATTTTTTTCTACCCAAATGGAGGTTTTAAGGAGGAATGGAGGGATTTTGGGATTCTTATTGGAATGATTTTGGCTGAACCTAAATGGTTTGAGAGGTCTGAAGAAGGGGGAGAGTTGGTGGCCTTTTATAGGGGAGGGAAAAGACTCACTTGGTATTTTTGAAAACAAGTTAGGTGTACCCCTAATTGTACAAAACAAAAATCATCCAAAACTGACGAAACTCAATAATTTAAGGTTTATGGAAAAATAATGTCCATCTAATGGGTGTTTGAAAAGTGGTCAGGTCATTTGGCCCCTTGAGTTTAAGGTTTAGTCCCTTGTTAAGATTAATTTCTCCTCAATCATTTTAATTATTTTTAATTATATTCACATTTATTTTTGGTCAAAAACAATGTTAAACATATTATAAATTATATAATATTCTTATTTATAATATGAAAACCATTTTTAAAAATTCTAATCATAAAATTGAATGAAATTAATTTAAATTTAATCCCAAATATGGGATGATAATGAGGATTTTTAAGGTAAAAATGTTCAAAAGTTTTCTATTTCGTTATATCCAATTTCAATTTTAAATTAGTTAGATGATCTAAATTGAATTAATTAATTTATATTTTATCTAATTATACTTTTGAACAAAATTAAAATATAATTTAACTATAGATATAAATTAGATGAAAAAATAGTTTTGAATTAAAATTCGTTAATTTTTACTATTCATCCAAAAAATGACCTTTCCCAAAAAAATCCCAAAAATTCTCCCTAAAATAATTTTTAAATTATAAATTTAAAAATTAAATTTATTTTTTCATATTAAATTTCTAAATTTGACTATAATGAATTTTATTTTGTGTTACAGAAGGACATAAAAGTAGTTCATTTGAGAAAATAATATTTTAAATCATATAAAGACTTTACCAAAAATTTTATTTTTATTATAATTATGTTTTATTTCTATAAAAACATTATAAATTGTATAATAAAATTAGGTATTACTATTAATATTATTATGTTCAACATCTTGGTCATAATTATATATTTTAAATAATTATTGCAATAAAATGATGTTTCATAGAAACGCAGTGTTGCGTGGTACACATGCCAGTTCAATGTTGTGTGTAGTGTAAACCAAGTTAGTTACATGTGAAATAAATTTTTTCATTAGTTAATTCACATAATATAATCAATATTAGGTGTTTATTGAAATGTAAATTATTAAAAATAAATAAATAAATTTCACAAAATCATAATATATCATTGTGTTACATCATCCAAATTCCAGATTGATCTAAAAAAGTCCATAGTTACAATACCATAAGGTATTAATTGTCTCACATATCAATTTTTAAGACCAATTTCTCTCAATTTTCAGTTATCATTATCTTTATATTCCCCAAAAAACATTTCTTAACTGTCACATTGAATAGAACCCAGATTCATTAGCATATGCCATAATGATAGATTTGATAAGAATGATATAATCATTTCCACTTCTTTTCTGATTATTTCTGAAAGAACTAAAAATTTATATGGGACTATTATATATTATTATTTTTCTTCAAGCGCTAATAAATCACTTCACCTCCAAATTTAAAAACACAAAAATCATTGAATATTGGTCCTTCATATTAGTAATCCTAATTGCAAGGGAAAATGCTTCTAACATCATTAGGTTTACACTAAAACATATTTAATAATTCATATTGATCTTTATATTATTTTTTAATCATTTAATAAAATTTTATTGGGAATAGCTAAGATTACTTGTATTCCTATTAAACTTTCTTACTACATATGAAATATTATGTTGTCTATTATTCCTAAAATATATAAGACACCCAATAACCATTGAATATTCTAGTGGATCATTTTACCATATAGAATTTTTTAGTTTTAGGTTTAACTATGTTAAAATCATTTTCTAGAAAAGTGATCAAAATTTATTGAAGTAATTATTATAAAATTTTAGTTTCTAAAGCTCAAATAAAGATAATGGAGTGAAAATGATAATATTTGGAAGTTTGGAAGTAATAAATCCATAAGTAGGGAGTCCGGATTTGTAAATTTGAAAATATCATTGATTATTATTAATGGGTTAAGTATGGAGTTAAAATGGACTTTTATAAGTGTAAACTTTTTGTAATATTCATTGTTTATTCATAATGTTACATAAGAGAAAACTGATAAAAGTTTTTTAAGTGTACACCATTCACTAGAAATAAAAATTAATGTAGTGTATGTCTTTGACTAATCGGAGGGATTCCCATAAGGATAGAATCCAAGTGGGAATATTCTCTATTATTATTAGAAGATGGTTTCATTGGTTTCACCAACTGAGCAAATAATATTTTTTATACTGGAGGTATTTTTTATAACTGTTTTTGACATTGTAAAAATCATTCATTCCTTGAATAAAAGTATTACATCATTCCCCATCAAAGAGTTTGACTTAGTATAAACCATGTTAAAACCTGTGTCATTATTTTACATTTTTTATTTCATAATTTCCTTTCAGAATTTATTTTCATGTGATTTTAGGTTTATTATGGAAAAAACATAGGTTTTATTTATCTTCTAGGTTTTATTATATCATATTCATGGGTTTGTTCTAATTCAAATGGTTATTATTATTTATTTCTATCTGTGAATGTTTTGGTGAATAACTTCTTGTTATGATGTTTTTTGGACACAAAAAGTAGTATTAGAGATTAGTTGTAATGTTTTATATGCCTAGAGCATGTCCAAGGTGTTTTAGATCTCAATTTTAAAGAATCATTCTACACTCAACCATGTAGGATAATTTTGTTATGCAGCTCCTGATTCCCGTTATGTGTTTCAGAATTTAGTGGGAGTCTATTTATTCATTAAGTAATTGTGTTATATGAGGGTAAGATCTTGTTTTTGAATTTTAAAATGACATATTTTAAATTTTAGAGGATGTAGATAAAGGACTACCCGCTATAGAATGATCTTGATAATCCATTAACTGGAACCATACCACATGTGGTGAATAAAGAAGAATGGGAAAGGTTGGATAAGAAATCACTGGATTTTTATCTTTCTATCACAAGCCTAGAACGTGGCCTATAACATTCATGTGACTAAATTATCATAATAACATATACATAATATTGATAATATGTATAAGAATATAATAATAATGAATAGAGTACTCCTATTATGGAGGTTATTCGACATTATAATGTCAAAATGAATGTCATCGGGTGGCATGCTAATGAATTCCACTTGCTTAAAATTTAGTTTAAATTATTTGGGGTAAATTTCACTAAATAGAATGGGAATTGTGTTACACTCATCACACCTGAATAATATGATGTGGGGGTTAATGCAGTAAGTAACTAAAGTGGTGAAATTGAACTTGTGTTTAAATTCATTATGGATTCAATTCTAAATGAGAATATTTGGAATAAAAAGATTCATGCATCAACTAGAAATAAATATATTGTGGAATGTGAAGGAAATTATGTTTCATAGAAGGGTTATAAGAATGAAAAATGAATATGTAGTAGGAACTATAATTCCTTATAGTATGGTGGTCTCATGGGTTGGAATTATTGGAAGGAAATCCATCTGAAAATAAATGGAGGTGAGCGAAGACTTAATTATGGAAGATATTATTGAATTAGTAGATCCCAAAAACCTATTTTTTAATATGAGATAGGTCTTTTAATGATTCCAAAAGTTTACTTCAGTCTTGGATTATATAAATTATAGCTTATTTTCCCTACATACCAAAGAGAGTAACTATGAGTAATTATACTTCAAGAGGACTAAACAAGGTATATCTTTTGAATGGTGATGAAGCTTTAGAGATTACAACGGAGGGTGATGTTTCTACATTGAAAAACAGAATCTTGTAGAATTAAAATTTTTGTGAAACATACCTAGTTAAGGAAGAACATGGTTTTGGTAGGATAATTAGATTATATGGATTTGTGTGACACATTTATGAATGGACAATGGAAAGTCATGTGAGGTTCCACGCTGGTGGACAAAGGGGTGACAGATAGAACATTGTACCTAACATGAGTTTCAGAAGGTGTTATATATGCCAAAAAGAAAATTCAACAATGTTATGTAAAAATAATATTGTCCAATTAAGTGATAAAGGTTTGAAAATCATAGTTTGTCAAATAATCCTAATGATCAAGAAGCATGGAGTGTGAAACATGGGAAGAATACATACTTGGATACTAGTGAAAGGATTCATTCCAAACATAATTTTAGAAATACAAGGACCATTAGTTGCATTTTTTTATTCAAATTTATCGGTATCCACTCTAGTCCATTCTCATAGTGGTTAACTATAATATGATACCTTTATCAATGATGTGACATATAATTTTTGGGTGTTATTTATTAATAAAAATAATGAGATTTCAAAAACCTTCATTTGATGGAGTTCCATTATGGAAACTAAGAAAAAATATATACTAAAAAGTTTGATGTTTAAAAATTATGGAGAATATTGAAGAAGATAGTTTTTGAGGTTCTACTTCTAGAAAGATATATGGTTTGAAAATACCCAATTAAATAATATAGAAAAAAATTGATTTGGAGAGAGGATAAAGTTTATGTTAGTTGAAAAGGAAAAGAGCATGAGGATTATAATGGTTTTCCATAGCATGTTTATTTTTTTGGTATAATGAATAAGGATTTCTATTGTATCCCTATAATAAAAACTTATGAAATTTTTTAACAATCTATATTTTGATATTAAATAATAAGATCCTATAGAAAATCATAACCATAAATAAGTATCAGATGACATCAAAGTATCATCACATGTTAAATATTAATTTAATGGAATTATATATGTTCCATATTTTTCAAGAATATTAGTGAACCTATCAGTTCTAGAAACACCATACTTTCTAGAAGATGATTTCGAAGGAGGTGAATTTATGATGGTGATAACTTTTTCAAATGTACCAAAAAACTTTGGGACTATAAAAGATCGGGGGAGACCTCTGAAAGGTGGAGTTATGGATGGAGTAGCTACAAAAAGAGATGAAAAATCCCAATCATGATACCCTTTATAACTAGTTCCTTGATCTGGGTCACCACATGACCTCAAGCGTGCGTCCCCATATTCCAGAGGCTACTGAATAGCAGTGCGGGTCTAAAAAGGTATAGTGGGAAGAATATACTCTCCCATTAGAGTAAGACCACCACATAAATTGTATTAATATATATAATAACTAAAATGAAGTAGTTTAACTAAAAATACCAATGTGATAGAAAATAATAACCGAAGTAATACATGTTATAAAAGTAGGATGAATACACTACTTTCAAGGAAGTTATACAAAAAAGAACATAATACCAAAACCATAACTACCAAAATATCCCTAACACAAACTTGATCCCCAACCCAGTCCAGATCTCCCATGTTTCAACCCATCATCACATGCACCAACCAAAGACCAAGTCCATGTACAAAACATGTAAAAGAAAACAAGTAGCATCATCCCTAGAACCCAAGTGTAATGGAAGCCCAAGTAGGGTGTGAGTATAACATAGTAGTCGAACACCAATGGTTTCTCATAAAAATAACCATTTTGTACAATAATATATGTACGTAAATAATGTGAAATATATAAACAATGAAACAAAGGGAATATATATATATCACATTTAAGAAACTATCAGGTAAAAATTTTATAACATATGATCTCAAGGGTCAACTGAATATTAAACTAGCTCAAACCAAATTGGTTCCTTAATCCAAGAAATAAGGGGTTACACATACATTTAATTATAATGTCATTCAATAATTGTAATTTATCAACATACCTAAGACCCTCAGTCTAGAAATGATTCCATTCCCATGAATTTTGGAAACATATATCTTTAGTCTGACATCCCAGTCCACATCATGTCCATACATTTAGAAGCATATAGCTTCAGTCTAACATCCCAAATATAAATTTCATAATACATACTTTTGAGCCTCAGTCCAGATGTTCAGGTTCCATCCATTCTATAGGGTAATAGAGCCTCAATATGACACCATTACCCATGAATTATAGGGGTGGGGTTTAGAGCCTCAGTATAACCCAACCATTGGGTGTAGAGCCTCAAGCCTAATTCCCCACAAACCACTAATCCATGTTCACATGATTCTTTAAAAACTTGATATATTTATCATTAGAAACCATATCTCATTTTACGCAAATAAATTTATACCAAACACCCCCATTAGTCCATATTAACAATTAGACCATAATTAACATCAATTTCATTTCATAAACCATGTTAATTGTCCAACATAATTTTCTTGGGATCAATCTCACTAACACATATATCATCCAATTACTATGGTCCCAATGGACCATCAAAACAAAATCATGGCATAAATCAAAATTCAATGTACTCATTTGAAATCATATTTAAGACACCCCTTTAAAACATGTGTCTTCCTCTTTAAAAATTAAAACATGCCCTTATGATTTTATTTCTATTTACAACCACAAAAGGGGCCTTTAAATCATTTTCACACAATAGGAACTATTCCATCATTTCCAAGTATCATTTGAAAAATATTAAGAAAACACATTTTTAAAAGCACATTGATTTCAATGCCTCCTTTTAAATCATTACCCACATAAAATACATCATTTTTCCTCATTAAAAACCATAACCTGATCAAAATCAATAACACAACATTCAAACCATTTTAGAATCCTTCTCTGCATTTCACAAAAAATGCCAATTACACATTTCAATTAGTACATTAATCTTTTTCACATACCCAATTAAAATTAAGAACCCATTCTGTTTAACAATTGTATTATTTCAACGTTTACAAAATTATTTCACCTTCTTTAAGGGTTTGACGTACCCCAAGGATAGACCTAGGTTAGGTCTCATACATCAACGGACCTAAAGGGCTGTGTAGAGGGATTTTAACCTCAATCTAAGGCACAATCTCACTTTCCTTACTCAAGAATGCCACACCAAGAAAGATATAAAATTGGAACAATGATATACACTTAGAAAACATCTAGACTATGGTCAAAACATAAAGACCACCTACCTCATGTGCATAGACAACATCTCACATAAACATATCACTTTATTTTAACTCAAACAACCATAAAATCCCCCTCTGAGAATATAATAGAAAAAGAGGATTTTAGGGATTTTTAATGAGAGGAACCCACACACTAAGCCTATTCTAGAAAATAGAAAGAAATTAAGTCGAATACTTACATGGAGCATTGATTTTCACCCAATGACACTCAAAATGCCTAAGAATCAGAGGAGAATAATCCCTTGAAAGTATGTGATGGTTTGATTTGTCACAAAAGTTGATAGAGGTGGAATAAGGGAGAAATTAGGGTTTTAACCCTTAAAGACCAAGGGTAAAAAACATGAATTACCCACTTTTTAAGGGGTGCATGGTTTGGCCTCACGGTTGGCCAAACCATGCACCAACCATGTGTTGTTCATTTTTTGGATTATTTTATCCTCTTTCATGTCCCAAACATTTGGAAAATCCCCAAAACATCCCGTACAATCAAGAAATACTTTTTAAAAAAGGAATACTAAATATAATTTAAAAATAGACTTACATACACATATGTTTGGGATCTTACAACATCACCACATTTAAATGGATGATCCTCAAGCCACACTTACTATGAACCACCATGCATCCTAAGTAGAAGGTTATACTACATGCCCCACCTATCTACTTTCATTTACTATGTTCTCTCTAGACTTGGTCATGTCTTCACCACAAACAAACTGAAGAAACTATCTCATCTGGAAAATTTTTCTTGTTGTGGTTCATAATCACGAACCTGATTCTCCTCAAAGGATGCATCAATCACAACAAACATCAGGCACAAAATACCACAAGATGGAGATAAGATAATCCTACCTAATTTTCTATATAATGAAAATTCATACATAGAACCCTTCCATCATAGAAGATCCAATCGACACTATACCAGCATGATCCTCTTCACAACTCATATCCTAAATCACATGGCACCATATTACCCCCTTTAAAACTTTGAACATGAACCAAGATCTTCATCAGCCAAAGGAATGCATATTTTTCCACTACATTCCCCTAACCCACATCATTCCACAACAAAAGGCATTTATCCTCATTCAACTTTCGAACATCCGAAGCACAAACCAAGAATAAACATCATCTCCAGGTACTTAACCAGTCAAAATCCAATAAAACACTCATCACCAAAACAGAAACACCAAGATGGATATCACTTGAGTCCATCCAACTCAAAACACTGGTCACAACATAAAATGGTTATTTCATAATATGGGGATCCTAGCCATATGAATTATCTCCCCACCACCTACTTCCAGTGTCTCGTACCTCTATCATCTAAAGAACTATCAAAACCTCAACCCAACTTTAAGAACATAACCAACATGATTTCAAACTCAGCACACCCATACATCCATGTTAACATCACCCAACTCTAGCATATATGTTTTATATCCAAACATACTGGATTTTTCACACTTCCACCATCCATATCACAAATAAAGATAACTTGGTTCTTCCTCAATACCCATTCCCATTATTATAACACCCTTATCATTTCAACATTAACTGGAGGTGATTTACATCCCACCACATCTATTCCAATTTACCCAATGGTGTCACGAAATCCAGGACAACTCACTCTATTGGTTCCCAACTTCCACTATTAGCATGGAATTCTTCTACCTATCCAAGGATCCTTCTCAGTTCAGGCATGCCTCTGTTATCTAACGCACCTACCAGAGGCCTTTCATGGTATTTGGTGAAACTCTGCCGAAATGTCATCTGTTTCTCCTCAACCCACTTTCATGATCTATGACACCCATTAACTCACCTCTGATCTAATCACTCAGATTACAGTTAAAACTTGTTTGAGCCTGAATTCATTGTTGGGCTCAATCTACCATCACATCCAAGTCCCAAATGGCCTTCTTAAAGTAATCCAAATTTGTATTTCATATATTTATTATTTTAACCCTGATTCCACCACATACAATTAACTTCCTTCTCTACATATATATAACTTACATACCTCTCTCAACCATAGAAGTGTTGTTATCATCCCTTTACTCAATAAATTTCAACCCCAATGTCACACACTTTGATCCAAACATGAACCTAGAAACATGGATGTAGTCCTATAGATTTATCTAGAACAACTAAACATCACCAATATCTACCCTTACCTAGATTTTAATAATCACACTCGCAGAATTCTTCAACCTTCAGTCCATCCCTAGGACCTATCCCATGACCAGTTGATGGTTCACTTCCTACTATTCATCTCCACCAATACCGCTCCATGAGAGTATCCTCCAAAAGGCTACATATCCAGCCAAAACACTTTTATAAATTTAAGTGTAATTCCAGATCCCTCTCACCATACCCATTATAATGTCAATATATTGGGAATGATCTTCACTAGGTAAGAGAATACTAAAAAGTCATCGATGAACACAGCCATGGATTATCCATCATTTTTTCACTTCCCACTATGGAATCACCATAACCTATCAAAAGTACCCGACTTCACTACCCTCCATGTCCCTAGAAGAACCTGACTATCACAACTAAATAGGGGTTTCAAATAGAATTTACCACCACTTCATGACTCTATACTAAGAATACATGAACCAACGCTTCATGTGGAACTGTCATTTCCACACCACTTAGGATATTCTTGTATGGACCAAGTGATTCAAGATTAAAACACAATGATCTCACACACTAAAAAACAAACGGTCTATCACATAACCATGCTTCCTCCTTTGGTTTCAAAGAAAATGATAGGATATTATACTGAGACGCATGTTCACCCATCCAAAATAGCTTCATTCCTTCGAAGAATGTTCCCACATATTGACATCATTAGAGAACTCGATGTCTCATACTCTCCTTCAACAACACAGTGAACTGGACTCTAGATCATAGGATTTTTACATCACTAGAGTTAAAAAATGCTTATAGTATTAATCTTACTTCTTCATCCATCATCCTAATTGTGCACTAGGCATTCTCAATGTTCTTATCCAACAAACCAACCATTCAAGCAGGAAATCCCAGAAACATGACCAACACCACCCTGGGTGACACTTCCTTACCAAAAGCATTCATCTACATTTATTTCACCCTTGCACAGTCTGTCCAAAACTACAACTACTCCCATATCAAACACCATCAAATCAATAGTAAATTGATCCTAATGACCTTTTCTCTTCCAAAAAAAGACCTTCAAACCAACTATAAGAACACAAATATCTCCCTGATAATGAAACCAAGGCATGACCCTGAATTTTTACCACACTCGATGGCATTATCCATGCATCAATTCCACCTTTGAAGCAACCACTCATGCTTCGCATCCAAAGCCCCCTTCAACACTGGGATAACCTCCCTTGTGGAAACCATCAATTTTGTAAAATTTTCAACTCATAATAACAACTCAAGTCACATCACCAAAACCATTAACCTTCCCACTTGGACCTACATGCCAAACCCATATTAATAAACACTCTCTATGCTCCACTACCAAAGT
Organism: Viscum album; assembly: GCA_963277665.1. Lineage (NCBI taxonomy): Eukaryota > Viridiplantae > Streptophyta > Magnoliopsida > Santalales > Viscaceae > Viscum > Viscum album. The sequence goes on along the minus strand of OY728121.1, from coordinate 756,195,629 downwards.
CCAAAACATCCACATATGCCATACACACCCAAAATAACTAGAAACCATGCCTAACACCTCTCTTGGGTCATCATGAAATTCAAACGATACCAACACCCTAAACTAGATTCATGTCAAGCAAAAGGAATTGGCTATCACTCTAATACATACACATCAAATCTCAACCAACTCACTGCTCATGGGTGGTACTCTTAACCCCAACCAAAACACACTAGGTCTAATACAACAAAGAAACCATTTACTCTAGTTTTTATACCAAGGATACCCACACACATACATAGGCACTATGAGCCAAACACCAACAATCTATTCATACCTCAAATCCTAACAAAACCACATGGCCAATAACTATGGTTTCAAACTAGGACACTCTCACTACCCAAACCACCCATACATAGGGCCTGATCAAAACACTTGGGAAACCCATTTATAGGGTCCCTACAAGATCCAAAATTTCATATTTCAATTTTCAGCTAAAAATTACCATTAAAACCCATAGATTACCATTTCAAAAATTTCTATTTGAAACCACCATATATTTGAACTTTCAAAATATTTTTTTTCAACCCACATTTAAAAATAACCCATCATTATTAAATTTCAAATTTCAAACATTTTCACTAACAAACTTACCAATGAAGGGTCTATAAGCACAAACTACATGCATTATAATACACTAGTAGTATATAAATCCAAAGGAACTAACAATCATGGGAAATATAAAGATAAAAAATAAATCTTGTGTGCCTAGCATAATGCATGAACCCACACACAATCTCTTTACATGCTAGTACAAGAGACAAAATCAAGTAAATTAATAGCATCACATCCAAGTGCACCGCTCGAGTTGGATGTATCAACCAACCGTAAAAGTAAAAAATAGAACATCAATTCCTACCCCTAGAAACATGGGGTTTTCCTCATATATGGGGATAAAAGCACCCATTATCAATCTCATCTCCATGACTAAACAAGACCATAGTATCTTGCATACCATGAAATAATTGTATGACAAAAGAAACCCTTCTTTGATCACACTTTGTAACATCCTCAGGTCGATAGATATAGTAATTGATGACCCAAGATGGGTATACACATGACCTCATGCATGCCTCCCCATACACTAGAGGTTTTTGACTAGTAGTGCAGGTCTAATAAGGTAAAGTGCGGAGACTATACCCACTCCTTAAAAAAAATCATAGTAGAAATCATATAAACTGATATGAAAACCAAAATGAAGAATTACAACTGAACAACCATAGTTGATAGCCAAAAAACAACCCAAGTAAGACCTTCTATAATAGTATGATGAATAAACTGCATGTCAGGAAGCAATATAAACAAAGACCCTGATACCAAAATCAAAACTAACAAAATATTACAAAAATAGACCTGAGCCCCAACCGGTCCAAACCTCCCATTCTCCAACCCATCATCCTAATCACCAACCCAACACCAATTCCAGGTATACGAACAATATAAAAAAAGAGGTAGCATCTTCTTGGGTACCTATGTTCCATGGAAGCCTGAGAAGGGTGCGAATACTACTATATAGGATACCCAAAACAGTGTCTAAGAAATAACCTTTTTGTACAAAAGTGTATGTAGGTAAACAAAGTTCAAAAAATAAACAAGTTAAAATATGAATTATATATATATCAAATTTAAGAAACTATCAAGTAACTATTTTATACCTTATGTTCTTAAGGGTCAACCAACTACTAAACTATCTCTAGTAACATCTTTCCCACAAACCAAGGAACAAGGGTTTACACACACTTTTAATAATAAGGTAACTTAGTAATTACAATTTATCAACATCCCTCATAGCCCCAATCATGAAATAAATCTATGTCCATGTGTTTGGGTAGAATAGATCCTCAGTCTGACATCCCAAACCACCACATGTCTATACATTGGGAAGCATAGAGACTCATTAGGGGATCCCAACCATACATTAAATAACACTTAACATGGACCCTCAGTCTATTTTTTCAGGTCCCATGCATTCATTAGGGGAATAGTTCCTCAGTTAGACTCCCTAAACCATACATCATAAGGGATGGACTTAGAGCCTTAGCCTAACCCGATCTGTGGTCGTAGAGCCTCAAGTATAGTACCCCACATACCACCAATCCATGTGCGCATTCTTCTATAACCCCTTAACATATTTTCTGTTACAAAACATATCTTATAAAACACATATATATTTATAGCAAACACCCCCTTAAGATATATTTACAATTAGAAAAAAATTATCATCAATTGAATTTAATAAACCTTGTTAACATGCCACCATAATTAAAATGGTTTCTATATCACTAACCCATATATAATTCAATTAATATAGTCCCAAATGACCTTTAAAACTAAATAATTTTATAAAACACAATTCAAAATTCTCATTTGAATTCATCTTGAAGAAAAACCTTTAAAATATGGGTCTTCTTCTACGAAAAAACAAACATACCCTGAGACTTTAATTTCCATTTACAAACAAAAAATGGGTCCTTTAAATCTTTTTCACAAAAAAGAACCAATCCCTCATTTCAAATCATCATTTTAAATATATTAAGAAAACCCCTTTTTTCAAAAAAAAACATTGAGGTCAACACCATTTTTAAAACATTACCAATTTAGAAAACATCATTCACCATTATTGAAAACCATAATTGGATCAAAATCCAAAACACAAAATTCAAACCATTTGAAAAAAAATCTAGGCATTTCCAAAAAGACACAATTTTCACATTCAAATTATTCAATTAATATTTCCCACATACCCACATACAATTCACAACCCCTTCACTATATTACTTATCATATTTCATTGTTTAAAAAAATTCACTATCAATAAGAATTTTTCATACCCCAATGATATCCCTAGTTCTAGTCTCAAACATCAATGGACCCAATGTAGTTTTTAGAGTGATTCATACCTAAATATAAATCCCAATATCACTTTCCAAACTCAAGAACACCAAATGCAGGAAGGTGGTAAATTTCAACCTCCACATACACTTATAAAAAATCAAGACTATGAGAAAAATCTTAAATACCACCTACCTCATTGCTATAAAAAACCACTCACATAAACATAAACCTTGATTCGAACTCAAAAATCCTTCAAATCCCCTTCTAAGAATCTTCGGGAAAAAGTTGTTTTTAGGGATTTGGAATGAAAGGAAACCACATAACAATAATCTTCTATAAAATGGAAGGAAACCGATTTAAAGACATACCCAAAGCTTCGATTCACAACCAATGACACTCCAAATGATTAATAATTAGATGATCATCCATTGGATGTCTAGGAGGTTTTAATTAATCATCCAAGATACTATAAGAAGAATAATGGAGAAATTTGGGTTATTAACCTAAAATCTTAAGGGGGGAAAACTAGAATTCCACACTTTTTTAGGGTTGCCTGTTTTGGCTGCATGGTTGACCAAACTATGCATCATCCTTGAACTGGACACTATTTGACTTCTTTTGTCCTCCTTTCATTTATTGAATCCCTAGTTTATCCCCAAAACTTTCAATACTAACAATAACTACATTCTTATCCAAAATAACATAATCATAACCTTAATTTAAACAAATGAATACCTATATGCATTATTGGGATCTTACAAGAGAAGATCCACTAGGATAGTTGCAGAATATATCATGATTTGGTACCAAGTATAGAGATATGGAAGTAACTTTAAAAATTGTCTTCTCACAGATAATTGATAACCTTAAATTGAGGAAGAGGATACTTGTATGAATTAATCAAGTTAATTTCATTTATCCATGAGGTATGAGATGTATTCCTTACATGTTTCCCGAACATTAAAAATAATGGAAAGACTATTTGAGAGAATATTACTTCATAAAAAATGGGTTATTCAGTTGAAGGTTGAAACTGATAGTAGACTCAGGTGTAGTGATAAGATTTTCATAAATTATTTTATATAAATGTAAAGTATGTATTTTTATGAGATATTTTCTATAAATTTTAAATATGTGACAATTCTGATTGAACTCATTATAGTTTGCTTAGAAGGGTTTCATATAGACCATTCGAAAATGAAGACCATATTTCATTATAGAAGCATATATTATGTTATTTAAATGTATTAACAAAATGTTTTCATAGAGAAATAGAGCCAAGATATTGTGTGTATTATAAAATAGAGCCGTTACGATTTTAAGAAAGCATTGTGGTAGTGGAACTAGAAGTTATACACTATTCTAGTGGAACAAAAGTTCCTCTGAATCCATATTGATCATTGTTTAACCATAAGGTGTTTGAGGAGGGTATTCTCATCATCTTAATCATCTATATTGATGTTGTACTTATTTTTTGTCTAGTATGATATGTTTTTTATTAGATAGAATATGTATTGTCAAGATTTTCAAGATATAGGATCTTGGTTGAATCAAAATTGGGGATGCATATTTTCAAGGGCATAAATGTGGAATATTATTCCGGAATCAATCTAACTACATCCATAAGGTGGTATAACATTTCAGAATAAGTGAGGTGAAACTAGTAACCAATCACATATCCATACATGTCAATTTGAGAATGTAGAAGGCACCATGAATGTAATTAGTCAATGAGTATATGGAAAATGTAACTTTTTCATCAAAATTCAAAAGCATGATGTATATCGTGGGTTTTATGTGTCTAGACACTATGCATGTAGTTGGAATAATTAGTAGGTTCATGGTTAATTCAGTAAGAGGAAACCAGTAAGAGGTAAAATGGATCCTAAGGAATTTCGTGTATTTTGAAATATTGAATCATTGTTTCAAAAAAATATGAATCATTTCAAGGGTTTAAAGAGTTATACTTTAGGGGCGATATGAAATAACATAAGAGAACTGTGGACTATGTGTTCACTTATGGAGGCAAAACACTGAGTTGTATGTTGAAACATGAAAAATTAGTTTCACTTTCATCAAAAAATTGGATTATATTCCATTAATAGAAGATGAGAAAAAGTTTATCCAGCTATTGGGGTTGATGGAAGATATTGAAATAAGGAAAACATTTGGTACATTTCTATATGATTTAGAATGTGTTATCCCCAAGGCCAAAAAATGAAATATTTATTCCGAACAAACCATATTCAACTAAAATATAACTTCATATTAATTTTATTAGTGGAAAAATGGATAGGTCTGTGGATGGTGGATGGAGTTCATAATCTAGTATATGTGTTTACTAAGGTTATAGTATGAGATGTGTTGAGGAGGTGTTACACCTTAGTAGACTTGGGATAACCAAAAGAATAGTGGGTGACTATACAGCTATAAATAAATATTGAGAGTGGAATTGGACTTATGGATGTTGGTAGAGGACATGACAGTCAATTTTGGAAGTGATTCCCAAGTGAGATATTATATAGTTTGTTCACGTGAAACCCATTTTCTATATATGTTATTGGAACTTATTGAAGGAGTTTTTCTATAATTCTAATTTCCAAATCTTGGTTTGATGTTGTGTAGTAATAGTGATACAGTCTGAAAGTATGGAAGCATATAGACCTGAAGTGGGAAATTGGAATCTATCCATGACAAGTATAAAGGGAGAGTTTATAGAAGAAAATTAAATTTGTGAGATTGAACATTGGGAATATGTCTGAGTTTTTTAGATTATTATATAAGTGTAAACTCATAAATATATAAAAATATCTCACCATGTTTTAGTTGCTTCCTTAGAACTAGTAACATTATACATTTTATTAAATTTATATTCAAATAATTTAATACTAAAATATATATTATCAAATTATGAGTACTATTCTATATTAAAATGTGATAATTTCCCTAGTGTATTTTCATATTTAAAGGCCATGACATTTCCCTACTATTATGTGAACCATGAAGTGTTATGAAAATATTCTTGAATATATATTCTATATAAGAATGACATATATATATATATATTTATAAAATACATAAATGATACAGGTTTCTAGGTATATGGGGCACATAAGATATTGGGACTTATTCTCATGAAGTTCTCAACTGGTAATCTCTAATAGAGTAGGTAATGAGAATAAACCCTCTAGTAGGAATTGCACATGTAATATGTGTCACCAGATATTCCTATAAGTGAATGTGTGTATTGGTCATTAGTCTTGAAATTATTATTAGTTTATATCACAATTCATTCACTTTGATGTATTGATGAAAACAATGATGAAATATGCTTGTAGTGAGGAAAGATATGTTCAGTGAATCCCAAAATCATATGATATTATTGACTAAGTCAGAAAACGATTTTTCCATTATGAGTTAATAAATGTATATATCTCAGTACCTTTGATTATCATGGAACTACCAAATTAAGTTCATGGAAAATTTATTTTATCGATAAGTCATTTCTGGAATTTAAATAAAAATATATCAAGAATACAGGTCAATGACACAAGTGATGCAACCTACTTGATGGGATATTAAGGAAAATGGATTATATTATACACTAAGTATATATAAGAAGTTTTTTTAATTGTGATATTAATTTTTTTCTCAATGGATGTCTTGAAATGTTTATAGAAGATAATCATGGATAGTAATCCAGTTCACCTCATTCCACTGAAAAATAAGCCTATAGGGTTGTACACCGTGTGTATCCAAAATCTTAGTTAAATTGTATTTCAATTTAATATTAAAATCAATATTATTCTAATGTTAGGAGGAATTATAATTATTTAGTTTATTTTTATTTCATACATATTTATTGAACAAATAATATAGTGATATTCATTTATTTAAATAAATAGTTGTTATTCAAGCTTCAATAAATTTTGAGGAGGATTGATGGGCTGAGTTAAGTGTCCATAAGAACTGATATTTATACATTCTTGAGTTCATCACATTTCAATGAAATAATAATAATACTATTATTATTATTTTATATGTGGTTTACTTAGAATTAATATCTTGGTTAAGGGGAAATATATATTAACTAATTCTATAACATAATTATATAACCTTATTTATTTCATTTCTAGGGTTATGGTTTTATTTTTCACAATACATCCCTCTAGATAATATTATCTATCCTAGAGAGAACATTCTCCATAATGCTGTTAAGAACAAAAATCATGAATCCTTATCCTCCCTATTATGTCCCTAAGAGAAATAAATTGAATCATTTTATACCAGAATGAATTAATGTTAAAATAAATGTCAACTGACACTATTCATTCAGTTCATCTTTGTTAGAACTCGAAGATTTGGTGGATATATTCTGATGTGCATGGATCTTGTGTTGATACCGCAAGATGTATTATACACATGGATCCTTTATCTCAAGGATTGTATATAAATGTAAACTAATTAAATAATGAAGAAATAATTGGACTAAAATTTAATTATTATTTATAAAAATTAATTATAAATTATGTGTCAAAATCCTCTATAAGTATATTCTAGGGTATTTATTGTCTATTTATAAATAATTATCCAAAGAAATTAACAAAAATAATTATTGGTAATGGGCCTAACACACTTCTGAAACCCCATAGAACCTTAAATTGTTATCAATTTGGTCACTTATTAATTTATAATTATTTATTAATCACCCATAATTTTTTGAATTTAATAGTTTAATTCATTTATTTTTTTCAATTATTTAATATTAAATTCAATGTATTGTGATTTTTTATTTTCATATGAATAATAAAAAAACAAGAGTATATGAATAACATCAAATATCTCATCCAGGCAAGAAGAAGATTTTGAACAGAATACATAGTAAAACAATATGTAACTAAAAAGTACACATTATGTATCAATTTTCATTACACCAAGTTGAGTTGTAGAAAATGATATCCTTTATGCGGTACAACATTATGTGATGTAATTACATGCCACATATTGACTAAATAGTGTCAACATGGTTCGATAGAGTTATATAGAATTTTGATGGTGTAAACACCATGTAACCCTACACTGTTAGGCCCCATTGGAATCATGTACTCTATTTTTTCAAAGCATGTGACTTGTATTAATTACACACCACGTATGAAATGATAGTTAAAAAACATGTAATTGTTGTAATTACATGATGTGTAGCAAGATTACATGTCGTGTAACACAGAAATATCCCTATAGAAAACACATTGAGTGCCTAAGAGTTTAGTGTAGATGTCCATAGAGTGTAGTACATAGCATGTAGTAGTTGTACATAACAAATATATCATACCCTTTTGTGTGGAGTACATATTGAGAAAGTTTGTTCACTGTACGATTAATTATATGGAATGGAAATTAATTGTTGCATTAATATCAAATTACATGGTGTGTAGATGATTCACACATTATGTTTGAAGACTTTCAGAATTTACTGCTTGATTTAGTTTTTTATTTCATGGGATTATGGATCAACATGATGTGTATAGTAATTTTACACACCATGTACATCACAAGAATTTCCATTTTTATAGACCACATATATTAATGGCCTGTTTTATCATCATAAATGTCATACTGACCACATAGATTACTCATGGAACTACACACCATTTATTATCATGACACACTGTGTATACTATATACCATGTATCTATATTGTACTCTTAAAGGACCATATATAGAGAAATTTTATTCAATAAGAGTGACAGCTCACACCATATAAAATAGAAGCGTACATGTCATGTTTCCACAAATACACATAGTTTCTGAACAAATTTACAATTAATTAAATTTATTAAATTTATTTACAATTTCAGTGGATTGGAATCTCAAGGACCATATGGGAGGATAATTAAGATAAATTAATTAATTAGTTTATAAGAAAAATAATTTTTTAGTTGAATAATTTTATCTTAATAATAAACAAATTTAAATGAATTCTTCATAATATACAATGTGTAGTCATTTCATGTGTGGATTATCATTAGGTTGGTCATCCTAATATGTGTTGGATTTATTTTAATTTAATTATTATTACATAGGTTTTTATAATAATTATTATTGAATTAAAATGGTGTTCTATGTATCATCTTCTCCTCCTTATTATGTATGGGTCTATGTGTCCATGTTTTCTTTTATGTAACCACATACCCTTGGTTCCACTTACCTATGTGTGAGTAATAATATTTATAGGAATGATATATTATGTGAGTTAAGATGGTTCAATATGGATCCAAGGTGAAACTAACCATAGAGATACCAAGGTGATCATGTGGAATCCTACAATATGAATGACGATTGATCCATGACTTATTCCTATAGAGTTAATGATTAATTTACCACCCGCTTGTTAAACTAGCCAATAATAATCTTCATGATCATAACACATATTTATTTTATTTATTTCTAGTTCATGGTTAATTATTTATGTTTAATTAAATTTTATACATGGTCACATAAAATTAAAAAATTAAAAAATGCAAGATGGATTAAAATAAATGGATTATGTTTGAATTATTTTATTGATAAATGGTTAATTAATTATGTAAAATCCATATAATATTAGAAATCATGTAAAATTTTAATGTAATGAATATTTATAAATAAGATATTATAAATTATGTAAATATTATGTAAGAAAAATATTCCATTATTTGAGTTGAAATTTAATCATATTTAAAAGTACAAATTTGTCCTCTGTTGGTGTGGTTTCAATTATGAGGGAGTTTTAACAATAGTTTTCAGTAGACATAGCATTGTTGGAAAATGGGTTGATTGCCTCTATAATAATTAGTGTAACTAGGGGGAATGTTTTGAGGAAATCAAAATATGGGATATCTGGATTGGGGATCCCACTCAATGGATCAAGGAACTCCAAGTTAAGGCTGTTGGAAAAATTAAATTCCCAAATACATTTGAATAAATTCAAAGACCTCCTTCGAGGTTATGAGAAATGAAATATTGACCCTTTCCAATAGAATAACCAGGTGATAGGACATTTGGAATCCAATGGAGATGGATATTGATATTTTCAAAAATAGTCGGTGAATGATAAATAAAAGTTATTACACCACATTTTGGTAATCAGTATAAAGAACTGAAACATAATTTTTTTGTAAAAAATAGAAAGTAATACAACCACAACATTATCTCTATGATAAATTTTGGGAAAACCATATTCTACACACCAACATGAATTTCCAAGAGTTGTTATAGGAGATTTCCCATTATACTATGCAAGGAGAAAAAAACCTAGTTTTTGGTGTCCCCTATTCCAGAGAAAGATCCTTATAAGGAAGCTAGTATAGGATAGCAGATTGTCTTCTAGAATCATGTAGGTGATGCATTGGATATCGAGTGCCTCATTTTATCATATATTCCTTGTTATACCTATATGTTTGTGATTAAATGGATACCTACATCATGTTTCCCATATATATGATCATTATCAAGAAAATGAAAGATGGGTGTGATAGGAGATCTTTAAAGAATATTTCAGGTCAATTATTTGAGAAGGATCAATATTTTCACCTCAATTAGTCGTGATGATTGGCTATATTGTGTGTTTGTACATCTTGGGTTTTATGTTACATTATGAGTTATGAACTCACCACATGATTTACTCACCACCTCATATATTTTATAATTTTATTTTTAATTATAATGTGAATAATATTAAGAAGTGTCTCTTAAGACTCCTTATTCTAAATTTACAATCACATAAGGATGGGAGGCATGAAACCCCATAGTACTTATAGTGAATAAGTGGAAAGAAAAGGAAAAGGACCCAAATACTAATTCTAATTTAAATAATTATTTTCACCTCAAAACCTAGAGATATAGCATCTCGAGTAAAATTTAGGAAGATGTAGAGTTTTTTCATGTGTTGATAATGGAAAATGGATGAAAAAATGCATCTTGGTGAAGTATAACAAGGAAGCATAAAGTTAATTTTTTATCTAATATAACCTATAAATTTATACTATTTGGGTATTATATATAGATTTTATTAATTATATTTTTATCCAAAAGCAATAAACTTGTACATTCAAAAAGTTTGTAAGAGATGAGGTGGATATTGAAGTTTCCAATGGAGTAAAACTGATTACCATGGATATAATATACAACCACCTTAATTTAATTATGGGGTTTATTCTTGTCTAAAATAATTTTTATTATTTTCATATTTTTACCAAAAATATGTATCTTTGTCCAATTTAGAGAAAGATAGATTTTTATTCAATTTTAAGAATAATAGTTTCCAATTTTATAAATATAACATTTACTATGATACAGAAAATATTGATAATGGACTTCATATACTAGAATATGAAAACCAAGTGCTTCAATTTGATAACCAATCAAGTTTTCATTGCTCATTTCACACCCAATTCTTTAATCCCCAACCTTTTCATGTAAATGAGAAGTTCATGACAAAGATTTATCATGGTGTTTATTTAAATTCATTTTAACTAAAACCACTTTGTATATGTCATGATTATTTATAAGGTACGATTACCAAACATCAATTTGGTGGATAGGGTGAAATGGCCACAATTATTCTTGAATTATTTTCCATAGATGTTTTTATACCTTTTATAATTGAAGATAATGGTGGATACCCATACTTCATAACATTTTCCAAATTATTTAGTAGATGTGGATGTCTGTTCCTAAAAAGGTATAAGTTTCAATCCTTTTAGAAATTTATATATTTCAATAATTATGTACATAATCATCTTATTAATAAGCTAAATAATATTTTATCAAATAAAAGCGGAGAATTTTTTAACTAATATTTCATAATCTATATGGGAGAGTTTGAGATTTTATCTCAACTTCCTCCACTTTATAAACCAAAGTGGAGTGGTTTTGGTGAAAATAGAAACCACACTGTGTTGGACATTGTGAGGTTGATGTTGAGTTATGTATACCTTCCGTTATCCTCTTAGGAATATTAATTATAGGTTTTCAGACACAAACAAAACCAAGTGATCAACAATGAAGAAGAAAATACCATATAAGTTACTATTTTTTGAGGAAATCTATTTTTTCATGTTGTTGTGTATGAGGTTTCATGACATTTATTAGGGGTAAATCTAGAAATAAACTATCACACTTTGTAATAAAGTGTATCTTTATAGGATATATAATGTAAATAATGGGATATTATCTATATAAACTATTAGATAATAATTTTATAATGGAAAGTCAAGTCATATATATTGAGAGGGATCACATCTCCCAAAAGTGATAGTGAGATAAAGGTTGACATTGATGAAGTTTATGCCCATGATACACATGATTTTAAATAAGAAAAAATTCAACTAGATATCAAAGAAGTGGTTATTCCAAAGACACAAGTACAAAGTAAGAGATATAGAGAGGTAAGATAATCAAATTGATGTGGTTTTTAAATCACAAAGGATGATGAATCAGTTTTTATTTGATAATAATGAATCAAATTCCTATAAGGAGGACATAATTATCTGAAATGTTACAAGATAAAAACAATCCCAGAATTATGATACTTATTTCATATATAATAACAAATTGTGTGTTCTAGTAGATCCTATAGTATATGTAAAGCATGTTGGTTATAAATGGGTATTAATAGGAAACTAGACATTGAAGCTAAATTTGGTTTCTGTATAGAATTAATAGGGGAATAAGGGTCTAAACAACATCAAGGCATAGAGTATGAACAAACCTTTTCACCAGTTTCAATGAATATTTCCATAATAATTCTACATTACATAATATCTTACCCTGATTATGAGGTTTTGAAAATGGATTTCAATGTAGTTTCCCTTAACTACATCCCTATAGAATATGTGTTTATGAAACGGCTATAAAATTTTGTAACTCCGAAGGATTCCAATAAGGTATTCATTTTGTAGAGATCCATTTATGGATTAAATAATGAATTCTGACCATGGTACAATTGTTTTGATAAATCCATAAAACAATTTTGTTTTAAAAAGAATGAATCTGACCCCTGTATCTGTAGGAGGTTTGGTGGGAATTCATTCATTTTATTAGTAATATATGTTGATGAAATGTTAATAATTGGAAATGAAATACAATTATTATAATTAATTAATACAATATTGAAAAAGCGCTTCTCCATGAAGGACTGAGGAGAAGTATCCTACAATATATGGATCAAGATCATTCATGATATATCTAAAACCCTTAAAGGACTAAGATAGGGTTTATAAATTAACTAGATACTAAAGAGATTCAATATGGATTAATCAAATAAGAGATTGTTTATAGTGTCGCATGGTATACATCTTTTAAAGGAAATGTGTCCTTAGAATAATGGTAGAGAGAGGGGGATGAGAATAATGCATTATGCATCTGTGATAAGTTCTATTATATATTCAATCTATGTATCGATATTGATGTTGTTTGTTCTTTAATAATGGTCGGTTGATATCAAGGAGTCCCGAGAGACTAGCATTTGACTATTTTAAATACTATCCTAATGTATCTATTGCACACTAAGGATATATTAAATGTTTATGGAGGATATAAATACTTAATCATCTGGGGATATAAAGATTATAGCTTATAGATAGAGTAAAATGATCTAAAATAGCAATAGAGATATATATTATATCTTAATAATGGATTCATTACATATATGATATCAAATAATACATTGGTTTGTGATTTTGTAGTAGAATCTTGGTATATTGTGTCTTATTAGGTAGAAAAAGAAGTAGTGTGGGTTTGAGAATTTCCCCAGGAGATTCATGTGGTTCCTTGTAGAAAGTATGTTATCACATTATATTATGATGATAATATAGTGGTATCCCTCTCTAAGGAGTCATGTTCACATCAATGGGAAAATTAAATACTTTTAAAGCATCACCTCTTGTCATATTTCTCTCAAATGGGTGATGTTCTAGTAAGTACCATTTTCATAAATGATAATGTGCTAGACCAATTTACTAAATCCCCATCTTATAAAAATAATCAATATCATGTGATAGTAAGTGAACTCAAATTCAATATATTTTGTCTCTTATAAAAGTGGGAGTTAGTTAGAGTTGGTCCACCAAAACTATCCACTTTTTTCTTTTGACAATCTATTTATTCAATTACTTGAATATTAATATATATCTTATAACATTATGAGTATTATTTTATAATACATTAATTTCATAATGTCCTTAGAGTATCTATCACATTTAAAGACCATAATAGTTCCCCTATATAATAAGAACATTGAGGTGACATGACAATATTCATAATTATATGTTATATGAACGTATTATATCCATATTAATGGATAAATATGGTTTATGTTATAAGTTATACGGGGATCATAAGGCATTCAGACATCTTCTAAAGAAGTTCACCCTAGGTAATCATTATGAGATGAAGTTATGAGAAGAGATTCACTAGTAGGAATTCCACAAGTAATATGTGTCATTAGATATTCCTATTTATGAATGTGTTTTTTGGTCATTATATTTGAGATTATTGATAGTGTATATCAAGATTTACATACTTGAATGTATTTATGAGATTAATGATAGCATGTTCTTATAGAAAGGTATGATACATTGAGTGTGTCCAAAATGATATGACATTAATGAATATTACAAGAAAATATTTTTCCCTTCCATGTTAATGGGCGTAAATATCTCAGGCCCTATGATTTTAATTTACCTCTCTAATTATGTTATTTTAAATGGAAGTTTACCAAAAAGTTAATTTTAAAAAAAAACTCTATAAAAGATATATCAAGAAAATAGGCTGATGAAAAAAGTGATTAAACTTGTTTAATGAGATATTGAAAAAAATTATATTACACTTTGATAATCCATATGAGGTTTTCATCATTAAGACATTACCTTATTTATCTATGGGTTCCTTAATATATTTCTAAATACTAAACTGGAATATATGCTCATTTCACCTAATACCACTGAGAAAGAGTCTTACAGGACAACACACTAATCATATCTAAAATATAAATGAAATTTGATTTCAATTTAATTTTGGAATAAATATTATTCTTATGTTTGGCATAATAATTAATATTCATGTTATATTTGTCAGATAAATATTTATTTAATAAATAATACATTGATATTTATTTATTTTAATAAATAGTTTTTATTCAAGGATTGATAAATGTCAAGGAGGGATGATGTGTTGAGTTGAGGGCCTGGAATAAATTATATTTACATATACATGAGTGTATTACACATCAAGGAAATAGTAATAATAATAATGAAATTATTATTTTAAATAGGATTTAGTTATAATTAAGATATTTTGTATGGTCCTATGTGTAATAATTAGTTTTTTAACCTAAATATATAACATGATTTATTTTAGTTCTAGGGTTAAGTATATTATTATGAACACCCTTTCTCTCTTGATAATTATCTCAATCCTATAGATAAATTTCTATACAATTATATTTAAATTGGATAATAATGATCCCCCTCCTCCCTCTTAATTATTCTGTAGAACTAGATAGAATCCTCACCTACCAAAAATGGATTTATGTTGTGATAAATGTGGAATGATGAATTTGGTTTAGTTCTTCTGCACTTGAACTGATATATCGGATCAAGATGTTATTTTATTCAAGGAACATGTGTGGATACTACTAGAGATATTTTATTCACATATCCTTAATCATAAGGATGGTATGAAAAGAAAGTTCAATCGACTTTATCATAAATATATAATTTCATGTGAAGTTAATTTTTATTTATATAAATTAATTAAAAAATTTATTTGAAAATATCCCCTCTTATGAGGTTTCCATTTCCTATTTTTGAGGATTTTACAATGGAAATTAACAAAAACTATTATTGAAAAAGGTCCCAACCCACTTCCATTTCACCCCAAAACCATCAAACAGTTCACTAAATAGAGAATTTAATGAAGTGGGTTTATTTAACCATCTAAAGGGATGGCCATAAAGATAGGATGCATGTTTAAATAATCTTCATGAAGATTGGAAGATGGTGGATCAGGTTGCACAAGCTAGGATCTGGTTTATTTTTTATAGTGGAGCCATTTTTTTTAAGAGTGATCAGTATTGAAATAATATTCTATTCCTTGAACTAATGTATTACGTCATTCCCCCCATGGAGTATGAATTAGTCTCAGCATACTAAATACTAGTGTTATTATTTCTCCATTATTTATATCAATAATTGTCATTAAAAAGTTATTTTCTAGTGGGAATGAATGGGTTGCAGTGAAGTGACTTAGATGTGGTTTTCTCATAAGACTCAGTAAATAATATTTCTAGCTTATTTTCAAATGAGTTGTTTTTTATTCCTTTTTTCTTCTTCTATAAGTTGGGAATTGTAACTTCTAGTTGGGTGGCTCTATGGACGTAGTCGGTAGCATCATACGCCTATTATCCTATGAGGTAGTAATAATTGAAGATTCAAACTCATTAAAATTATTAAAAACATTTTAAATTTAATGATACTAAGAATGAAAGATAGAATTGTTATTTATAATAAATTTGATTCCTAGTAAATTATTTTATTTACTTTATTTTTTCATAAAAAATTTCTAGATAAAATCAACATATCCCCATTTACATGATTGATATCATATATAGATATTAACTTATTACAAATATATTGAAAGTAACCACACCATTATTATTAAGGAATCTACTATAAATATATTTATATGAGTGGTTAACTCTAAATAAATTTTATAAAAAAAAATTAAATTTTCCATGCCATTATTTTGGAGCTTATTTAGAATCATATAGGTACAATTCCAATTTTCATACCTAGTTTTCTCTAGGTACTATAAATCCTTATAGTCGTTCTATATAAATGTGTTTATCACAATATCCATTTGAAAATTATTTTGAGTGTCGATAAAAGTCTGATTTATAGTAATGCATCATTTTGTTTATCAAAATATAGGAATTGACATGTGGAGTGATGGGAGGATTATGATGGTGGGAGTATAATATGTTGAGATATAAATTATAATAGGGAAATGATTATATGTGGAAGAAATTGGGTGAGCCTATGGTGGGAGGTGAGCTAAAATGGGGGGGTGTGACTAGGGATATATATTATTATACTCATAAATAAAAAGTAATAAAATTGGAAATCTTGATCGCATGTTTTTTGGAACTCCCCTTGGGTGTCCATTATAAAGATGTAATCAGCTTTATACTGGGTGTTTCTACTAACAAGTTAAAATGAACCCATTAGAGAATGGGAAATTTTTAGTGTTCCTTATAATAATGGAATAACCCTCTCCTAGACTCAAAGCATATTCTCATTATACAAGGTTCAATACATTGAGGACAAAACCTAATGGTTAGATGAGTAAATTAGTCAATTTTAGGTCAAACTATGAGCACTAGTTGGTGTCTACAGAACTTTTACCTATTATCAATGATGGGGGTAGGTTCAAACACTCCTTGGGTAGTGTTGAGGGGATTATTTCTGATCCTACAGTTATTCTAATATCCCCTTGGATGTTTAGGAGGGTTCTCTAAATATCTTCCTATAGGGGTGAGGCTATAATAAATTTTTGAGCCCCAAATTTTCGTGTGGGATGGTTTTTGTGTACCTAATAACAACTGAATAGCCATATCCCTAACTTGAGCCATTTTCCTATGATACAAGGGGTGATTATCTTGGGTTAAAATCTTGAGGGTGGAACTCCTAAAGAAGATAGTTTCATTCCAAACGGTGAGCACTAATGGACAACCATAAGACCAATACCAGATCCTAGGTTCCCTCTAATTGGATGTATTTTGGACTATCATAATTTTTAGTCAAAACAAAGGTTATTTCATTGATTGGAAAAAAATTATTCCCAATTATTTTTATTTGAATTCATGAGGTTTAAATTTGAATATCCTAAGATAGAAGAAGTGGTTTCTATCTCTATTGAGAATAATCAAGAAGTATCAGAAAATAACTTAAAAATTAAATGAACGAATAAGAAAATAAACATACAAATAGTTAAATAAATATTTATGAAAAAACATTTTCTATAGTTTTTTAGAATTGTGAGAGTATTGATAAATCTATTGATTATGATTCTTTGAATGAAGAATATATAAGATGTAATAAGTAATGCATTTAATATGATATAGACTAAAATAATTAAATCAAAGATAATCAATAGGATGTAAATATTGAATCATTGACTTATATATTCAGATTAAAGAAGTTAATTTATGAGGAGAAGTCATAGTAGAAATAATATTCCATTATAATTGAATAATCATTGGAAAAGAAGATGATCTACTAAAACACTCTCATAGATATGGTGAAAGTCAAGGAAGAATCTTTCCTACATTGAAATGAAAGTGTTTAATTAGTTTATGATGATCATTAATGAGATAAATGTGATAAATATGTTTTTTCAAAGTTTATTAAGGTAATTTTCAATGCATTGGAAAAATTTCATGAATTCTCCATGAATGTCAAGAATGAAAAGATGGAAAATAAAACAACGAAGATAACATAACTTGACATCCCACTAGACAAGTTATGTAGAATACATAAAGATAAAGTTTTATAGTTAGATATAATATGGTAATAGAGAATAATATCAATTGATAATGAAAATTATATTCTTAATTTGAAATTAATTGACCTGGAGAAAAAAATTGAGAAACCTGGATGAGAAAAAAAATAGAACATCCCACCAAGATACTGAGATATGTTTTATTTCGAAAAGTAATTATGAATGGATTATTTATTCTAATAAGACTCAATATAATAGAGGTAAATTATGGTAATCATATCAATATCATCCCATAGTTTATACATAAAAAAAATTACCCAATATTCAGTTAATTCAATCTACACTAAATCTTGTTTTTCTAGATGTGTGTTATAAAATATAAAATTTTTACAATGGTCACCACATAATCAAGGTTTAAGGAGATAATTTCACATGAAAATTTTCCCCAAACTAGATCCTATAATGTTTGGGTTTCCATGAAAAATTAGTAGGGCACTCAATCGGGAGAGACTGCTTGTTCCTAAAAGGAAACCAATTGATATGTAGGTATTTGTGTTGTTTGAGGTTTTGGAATAGGTCCTTGGATTATTGGAACAATAAATCAAAATTTAAAATTTCAAAAAAGACCTAAATATATTGTTGAAAACATAAATTTAGAATAAAACCTGTTGTATAGAAGGAAATTTCACTAAAAAATATGTATTTGAAGAATATATTTGAAATCTTGGAGAGATTAAATTATTTTTTTCAACAAATATTTTTTTTTATAAGGAGTGTTGGTATGTTACAACCTTACACAACTATTATACTAATGATATTATATGGCCACATTTTCATGTTAAGTACCAAGGAAAATAATCCAATCTACCATAAAGAGTAAATCAATAAAAAAGATTGTTAAACTCACCAATCCCTAGAATTCAGTGATGAGTACTGGAGAGGATTTAAATATAAAAATAAGATACATATAATATTGTAATAGATTCCATATAAAGGACCATTAAAACATGTCTATGAAGAACAATAAATAATGGAGAAATCTAAGATTTAAAGGGGAATCAATTCAAGAGTCATATGGCCATATTTGTATGTTTTTTAATACTTCTGGTGAAGTGGTAAGAAGATTACCCAAAAACGCTACTCCAAAGGCTATAAAATTGTTGTATAGAAGGTGAAATATTAAAGAACATGTGGAAATTAAAAGTATGATTGTTCTTATAGGATAATGTATGAATAAGGGGAAACAAACAATGACTCAGATTTTTATGAATTACATTATAACAATAGAGTCAAAATATATAAATAAGTCTACAAATGTGAATAAAGAATGAATTTACATAATGATAGAATTGTTGGAAAAGGATAAGAATATAGATCAAGAAAAAAATAAATAAATTACATTGACATAAAAGAATAAAAATTATAATATAATTTTGAAGGATGATTAAAATAGAAATAATTCCATTATTCCTAAAGGTTTACACAAATATAAAATAAAATATGAAAAAAAAGGAAGATATCAATGAAGTTCATACCTTTATATAAGAGGCTCTCCTGGTGTAGAAACGTGTATCATCCTTCCTACAATAATTAAAGTTTTCATGGGAGATCAATATTATTCTTCCATTAAATCGGTTATTCTTAAATGTTGTGAAATAAAGGTGATGAGTTTTGTAAATCACCCCTTTAGGAGTATCACTAAAATTATGTGATGTTTTCCAATATTTATGAAATTACATAGAATATGGAATTCTAGAAAACCCCTTCAATATTTAATGAAGTGGTATGATTTTCCTTCTCCAATAAATTTTTTATTTATATTCATTGTTTCTATCTGGTGGGAATGATTTAAAGTTGGGGTCTTCACCTAGTTGTAAAGTCAGACTCATAATATTAAATCATCCTAGGATCAAACCCTAAAACCCTAAAATTTATGGAATTTTCTAGTTGGTGGATGATGAATTTGACAACCAAAAGAGGTCGGCTATGACATATTTCTAGAGCAGTGTTTTCCTAGTCAGTGGAAAACCTGGGTATAGGATTTGGAATCATGAATTATAGTGGTAAGTCATGGAAGAAGTGGGGTCATGGGAGGAAGACGAACCAGGGCATTGGAGTCAAGATAATGTACATTGACGGTGCTAACTAGTTTGTGGAGAAATGGATGAATGTGGATTCAATATACTGTATAAAGTTGGTTAGTATGTTGGTTGATCAAATGGCTCTAATAAATTTGGTACTAGTGGTGAATCTTGTGGATCATGCATTCTACAATGGTGTGAGTTCTTGGGTCCTTTATACCATGATTAGACCAATGGGGTTTAATGACCAATAGGCCTATAAAAAGGACATATAAGGGGAACTATCTAACCAAAATAACAATATGGGTGTCAGTGTTTCAAAAAATAATGGGTTATTCCCCCTTACCCTTTAAAAAACTCATGTGGATTGATTATCTAACCATATGGGGATAAATACATTTTAATTAAAAAAATTAGTTTTCTAGTGATGTGTAGGTTTATAATCCTTCTTTAAAATATATTAGAATATACCATGTAGAAATAAATTCATAAGTTATGTCGTATTTATATTATTTAATGGGTGTATTAGTTATCTAAATAAACTATACTTTTTTCTTCATTAATTTAGCCTAAAAAACATATATTTGGTTCGTTGATGACACTTTTGTAAAATGAATTTTTTATCAGTTTTCTTTCAATATATGTTGAATTAATCAATCAATGGTGGAGTGGAAATTAAATGGATATAATATTTTTTTTATGAGAATATTTATTTCAATATGATAAGAACCTTTATATAATTTTAATAGGGGGAATAATTTTTCAATCATTTTCATTTATTATCAGTTATGGGAGAAAAGTAACAATGAAATTGGAGTAAAAATTTTATTTCATAACAATTTAATATGGGGATATAGAAGCGAAATTGGGTGTGTGATTATTTAAATGTTTTTTTAAATTTGAATTCAGTCAATTCATGTTAAATAATAAAGGATTTCATACAATATTTAATGAAATTATGACTCTATCTCTTGTTGGAAGAGGATGTGAGAAGGATTCCCTTGTATTTGGGTAAAGTAGAATGAAGTTGGTTTTTTGGTGGGAAATGAACTGCATATAATGATTATTTAGATAATACTCATGTAATAAAACACAATGAATCTTAGAGTAATATATACAATTGTTGTTAAGTGATTTGGATGAATCCAGTAAGTGGTAATATTAATGAATTACTATTCAAGGAAGAAAATCTTGATGAAGTTTTGAGATATCCTAAGAACCATCCAAGGTGTATCACATAGGAAGGATGAATAATTTCGTAGTTCAATAGGACTTGGATGAATTTTATATAATTAATAAAAATACCTAACATAATTGGAAGTTCCAAAAATTTAATTTCATGTAATATGGTAATTTAGTATAGAAATTAGAAAACTGGAAATGTCTCAAACTACATATGATTTATTCCCCTATATTGTGTATGAGTCATTTTATACTATTTTTATGTGTTATATTAGAGGAGAATTAAGTTTTTATGAATTATTAAACTCGTTGTATGAGTCGTTTTGGAATCTATATACATGTCATACTTAGTATATATGAAAATTTAGTAGGCATGAGATATATTTGAGTCATTAAATGTGGCATATGTTTCATAAAATGTAGTGTAAAAGTTAAATCACTCAGTGTATGTGTCATCTATAGTTTTTTGTGTGTCATCTAGACCAACATATGTATTATTATAGAATTAATAAAAATATATTTCATTCTAGATGAGAATATTTAAGGAACATAGATATATATGGAAGTGTGAAATTTGGTATTTAAAATTTATAGGTCTGGATTCATGTTGAAATATAAAATCAAATATAACATCTCTTAAATTCAATAAGGGGTCTCATAAAATACAATTTAAACATGAGGTATAAAAATCAAATGAAACCCTAAACTGTAACAACTCGAATTTTTCTCTAAATTATATTTTATAAGTTAATTTAAGAATATTCTGAGTGTAAGAATTGAGATGGTACGAGATTCTGAGACCCAGTATGCCAGGAATAAATATTTTAATAAAGTTTAGTTGCTAATTAAAAATGTTTAGGCTGCAATCTTTGAACATTAATAACCTCTAAATGGGTCCCAGGCTCAAAATTAAGAGGGCACCATTGCGTTCAGAATAGCCAATTTACATTAGGAGGGTCCTAACATCGTCTGGTGTGGGCCAAATGAAAAATATATATTTTATATGTAAGCATCATTAAAATATTTTTTATAAAAATATTTTTGTTGCAATGAAGATCTTTATTTGTAAAAAAAGCTTTATCAGAGATCCATATTTATCACTATAACCCTGGAGTTAAACTAAGATAAAGAGGAGAGGCACCATCGATGAAAAATTATGGTGAATTAGGATGGGAGATCAGATCTGATATCGAGGATTGATGGATTGACAAATGAAGACACCTCATTCATTCTTCATCAACGACAGATCCAACCTTGATGTAGGAATTTTTCTTTGTAATTTTATTTCTCGTTCTCCCTTTAGAATAATGAACAGGGATCAACCCATGAACTAGTTGATCTGTAGTTCGATATTTCTTGTGGGATGGTTATTCTATTTTGGGGATTAATTGTGGGTTAATCTTGTGTGATGGTTTCATTATTTTTGATCCCTTTAGCAAGGATGGATCAAGGATGACAAGAAAAAAGGTCTAGATCTATCCTTCAGGAGAATTTTTGCTTCTCTCCCACATATTTATTCAATTTTTCTTTTCAATATTCATGATTTGGTGAATAGACAGTTTTTACGCCTTCGGTTTTTGGTTAAACAACCTGAAAATGAGATCTGGAACCATGATAATACCGTGGGGATGCAACGGTTGGCACATCATGAGATAAGGCCACCTGTGGAGTGCCAACGACGGAGGCAGCACCGAACCAGTGGCATGGTCGGGCCAGACAGAAAGCCACTAGCATGGAATCCGGTGGTGGGGGCTCACCATGGTCTAGAGAGACTGAGGCTGTGGGGCTACCCATGGTATGGGGCATGAGTGGTGGCATAGGTGGATGTCGTCTTGACGTTCGGTGGTGTAGGAGCCCATGGAATCATTCCCACAGGTGGTGACAGTGTTGCGGCTAGGGCGGGCCGTGATGGTGTAGACTGACGACGTGACAGGTGCCACGTCATAAGGCTGGCACGTGGTCCAGCAGACCATGTTTGGGAGGTGTGGTCAGCTTGTCGGTCATCCACGTTGGTGAGGTGGGAAGTGGAAGCTACCATGTCTAGGATGATAGAACCATCCTATGTCCATGTGAGTTGGGCTACAACTATAGGGTCGAGTCAGGCTGGTAGAATGGTCTAGGCCCAGTTGGGGTCGGCCGGGCCAAAAGTACCGGGTCGACCCAATGGGTTGGGTTTACCTGGACCCCACTTGGCCCTTTTTATTAAAATTCTTATAACATTCAATCCATGTTTTTATTTAATGAAATGTATATGGTATTGGGACCCTCACAGTGAGGCATTCCTTTAGAGATACTCTAAGTGGGTTTTCGTGGAAGTCGAAATATGACCATTAAATTGAGGAGTATGTTCTTCTAGAATAATTGATCTACGAGAATAATCCTGTGGATGAATGAACTCATAGACTCTGTGACTTGAACTCTATATAACCTTGAGGCTCTTTGACTCACCGAGGCTTAGTGTCTCACTAGGACTAAGTGTCTCTTCGAGACTATGTGTCTCTTCGGGACAAAGTGTCTCATCGGGACTGAGTGCCTCATCAAGACTAGGCGTCTCATAAATACTAGGTGTTATGTGATTGCGTCTGATAATATTTATTTTAATGCTTTAGATTTATAACATTGTGAGATGAAAATACATTATTTGTACTTTACATTGTGGTCCTTCCATTGTGGTATTGGGGGGTCCTACTGAGTACTGTTTTACTCACCCCTATATGATCTTTTTCCACACGTTTCATGTCTTGTGCAGACAACTACTGTTTTGATAGAGACCTAGGTGTTCTAGGACCAGGTGGTGCTCAGTGATATCTGACAGAAAATGCATACTCCTACAGATTTAGGAAGCTTCCCTTCACCTACCCTTCAGGTAGGGTTTTATGCCAATTAGTTTCCAATGACTCGTGTACTCATTTTTTTGAATCTTTTCTATTTTTGGGCTTGTATACAGGCCCCCTTTACTTTCAGTTTTGTAATATTACTCTTAGTGGTTGTCTTAGTGGCAAGCATGGTTTACTTAGTGTTTTACATTTCAACATTTGTGGGATTGAAGTTGTGTGTGTGAGTACTGGTACATAGGCAATGCATCCCATTTTAGTGATATGCCTTCTTGATTCTAGTCACCAACCCCTGGCCTATTGGTGGCCATCTTGGGGAGTCATGGTATGGACCCCTCTGGGATTGATCATGACATAGTGGTATCAGAGGGGTTCATTTCGACATTTGGACGGGGAGTCTGTGATATTGGTTTGGGGAAACATTGTTATTTGTTTCTAGTTTGGATTTCTAGAAAGGGACTCCAATGTTGGTTGGGCATCCAATATATCCATACACCAGGACTCTAGACACCTTCTTTCCTACTAGGTACATGAACACACTTTTTGGAGGGAAATAGATAGTATATGCATCATATAGGATTTTTTGAGTTTGTCCTCATGTACTTCTTCAGTCCGCTCACCAGGTATATTTTATTTATTTTGATTCATCTTGATTTGTTTCAGGTTGCCTCCACATAGCCATCCAGCCAATATCCAATTTCACTACCCCGAGGATGGAACTCTTAGTGATGAGGTGTCAGTATAGGCACTAGTACCAGATATATCCCCATAGGGTGGTGTACCAATGATACCACCACTCGTCGATCAGCAGTTTCTACCAGTGCAACTGGTAGAGGATGTACATAGGCTCAGTGAATTACATGAGTTCTAGAGGCACCAACCTCCCAGGTTTAGTGGTGATCCTGACCCCTAGGTAGTTGAAAATTGGATGGAGGTGGTCAAATACATCTTCCTCCCTGTGAGGACACCAGCTGACCAGATGAAGTCCGAGATGCGAGCCTTCTTCAGAGCATAGCGGGATGGTGGTGGAGCTTAGTGATATAGACGCATAATAAGATTAACCTCTCTTGGGAATAATTTAAGAGAATATTCTAAGAGCAGTTAATACCAGCTAAGTTACGTTGTGTACGTATATAGAATCTTTTTCATCTGCAGTACGGTATCTAGATGGTAGAAAAGTACTCGATGAGATTCACGAACTTATAATGCTACTCCATAGACATGGTGAGAGACCAATTATTTAGGGATCATACCTTCGAGTATGGGATACTCCATTAGATCGGGGTGTCTATCATATCCCATATCATACCAACTTTTGTTGAGGTACTCGAGCGGGCTTTTCTCATGGAGAGCTTCTCCGCAGAGCAGGCGCTTGTAGTGGTAAATACAAGCGGGAATCTGGTGGTTGAGTCTTCAATGGTGGGTAGCAGGTAACGAATGTAGGGACCTATGTAGGTTAAGAATTCCAGGGTATCACCCTAGGACATAGGTTCTATGGTATGAGGTTCCTAGTACATAGGGAGTCAGCTGAATAAAAGGTTGTGCTACTCATGCGGATGTCAGGGAACATGGCTCAGGATTTCTTGAATTTTCGTACATACAATTAGTGGAGAGTCGAGGGACCACTGAGGCATAGGTAGAGAGTAAAGAAGGGTGGTCTGTAAAGTTCCAGATGTGGTAGGGGAGAATTAAGAGTTGTAGGTAGTGGGGTAACGGTTTAAGGTACTACCACCACCACCCCCAAGTGGCCCATCACGGCCTTCAGGAGCTGATGGATAGGGGTGGGCCCAACATCAGGTGATAGAGGCTTATGATCCCGATTATCTAGAGACAATTAGAGGTATGATATGTGTCTTCTCCACCCTAGTTATAGTTCTTATAAACATTGTTTCCAGTCACATTTTCTTTTCCATAGACCGTGTTCGGAGCTCGGTGATTTTTGTGGATCTATTGGATTGATCCTTATATTTAGAGACTCCTACGGGAGGGGATTTGACAATCACACATTGGTTGAGGTTGTGTGTGGACTTACAGAACCTGAATCAGGTAACCATGAAGAATATGTTTCTGCTATCGAGGATCGATGAACTCTTCAATCAGCTTAAGGGAGATATATGGTTCTCAAAGATATACCTCAAATTAGACTATCACCGGCATGGGGTGTGGTTTGAGGACATTCTGAAGACGACTTTCAGATATCACTATGGCCACTAAGAGTACATAGTTATGTTTTTTGTCATAACAAATTCCCCAATAGTTTTCATCAGACTCATGAATAGGATCTTCCAATCTTACCTAGACTAGTTTGTAGTGGTCATTATTGATGACATCCTAGTGTACTCTATGCCTATGGAGGAGCACGTGATACCCTTGAGGATAGCCATGGACATAATCTGAGAGAACCAGCTTTATGGGTAGATCTCTAAGTTTCATTTATCGATAAAATAGGTACACTTTAAAAGACACGTCATTTCGGATGATAGAGTTGTAGTAGATACATCGAAGATAGAGTTAGTATTTTCTTTGGATCCACTCAAGAACGTTACCGAGGTACGAAGTTTCCTTGGGTTGGTTGGGTACTATCATAGGATTATGCCCAAAATTTCCAATGTGGTAGCATCCCTAAAAACCTTAACATGGAAGGGAAAATCTTTTGTTTGGAAATAGAAGTGATAGGAGAGCTTTCAGAAGTTGGGGCATATTTTGATGTGTTCTCCCATATGAAGATTTCCAGAGGAGGTTGTCAAGTATGTTGTGTTCTGTGACACATTAGGTTCCTGGAATGGTTGTTTCATGATTAAAGGGAAGGTTTTTATTGCCTGGGGTACATGGAAGTTGATACCACATGAGTAAAATTATGTGACCCACAATATGGAGTTGTTAGCGGTAGTCTTCACATAGAATATATGGAGACACAGTCTTATGGGAGAGTGGTTTTTCATCTACTCAGACAACAAAAGTCTCTGGTATATCATTTCATAGAAGGATATGAACTTGAGATAGTTGTGTTGGACAGATTTCTTTTAGTAATATGACTTCGAGATAGCCTATACTCCCAGGAAGGGGAACGTGGTAGAGGATGCTCTCAGCTAGAGATCGATTTCACATCTACTGAATGAGGCCTTAGAGTAGTTGTTCTCACAAAAGATATCCTTCATAGATGGAGATGGAGAGTCTTATCTCCAGTCAGCAGTTGTTACCCCTCCACTGTTACAGCGAGCCATGGAGACACAGGTCGGAGATTCATTCTGTGAGACAACATGTCATCATATGTCTACAGGGCATGCCCCAATTGTATATTCAAATGGTGGGAAGTATGTCATTATTTTCAAAGGACGCACATTCGTACTATTGATGTTATAGGAGAAGGTGTTGAGGGAGTTCCATACATCCACTTTGGAGGTACATAATGGTTTGGAAAAGATGTACCAGGACCTCTAACGTCAGTTCTAGTGGTCGGGACGAAGAAGGAAGTGGTAGAGTTTGTTTCCAGGTGCCTCACTTATCATCAATTGAAGGTTGAGCACCAGGTTCTAGCAGGTTTGAAAAAAACACCTTGAGGTTTCAGAGTGGAAGTGAGATGACATATCAATTTAATTTTTTATGGGTTTTCCACGTATCTCTAGGGGCATGATACCATCTGGGTGATCATTGACCAACTCACCAAGTCGGTCCACTTATTAGTAATTTAGGAATATGGTTCAATATATAGGTTGGGATTCCTCTATATGGAAGAGATATTTTGACTCCATGAATTCTCATCTATGATAGTCTCTCATCATGATGCACACATTACATCCTAGTTGTGGAAGGGATTTCCAAAAGCATTTGGGACTCAGCTGTGCTTGAGTACATCTTTCCACCCACAAATAGATGGCCGGACAAAATGAACCATTCCGGTCATAGAGGAAATGATATGTGATTGCATCCTCGATTTTGTCCATATTTGGGTGGCTTTCCTTCCTATATTGGAGTTTTTTTACAATAACATATACCACACCACCATCATTCTGGCACCATTCGAGGCGTTGTATGGAAAAACCTGCAGATCGTCACTTTGCTGGAATGACCCCAGAGAGTCAGCACTCACTGGCCCAGAGTTAGTGTAGGCTTCTACGGAGAAGTTTTAGGTCATCCAGGAGTAGATGAAGACTGCACATAGCCATAAAATGTCTTATGATGATAGGCGATGGAGACCCTTGGAGTTCGTGGAGGGAGAACATGTATTCCTTTAGGTCTCTCCTCGACATGGTATATAGAGATTTGGCTACGGTGGCAAGTAATATTCTAGCTTCATCATATCTTCTCTGATATGTGTAGAGTGGGTGAGGTGGTGTATAGCTTGGCACTACCTCCACTATTAGATAAGGTTCACGACATCTTCCACTTGTCTCAGTTGAGGAGATATGTACACGACCCATCACACGTCATTGACTAGGGTGAGTTAGAAATTGAATATAAGGAGATGTTTGTGGAGTTCCTAATGGAGAGTGAGGATTGGACAGATCAGATCCTTTAGGACTAATTAATTCCTCTAGGTGCATTCAGTGGGAACATAAGAATCTCCAAGACAACACTTGGGATTGGGAGCCTCAAATTCATGATCAGAACACTCACATTTTTTTTAGTGTCCCATGTTTTAGCTTTCAGGGACGTAAATCCCTAAGGTGGGGAGAATGTAATGGATCATATTTTTCTCCAATTTTTTTTTATAATCTAATTTTTAATATTTAGAGACCAAGAGTTGAGACACAATGAGATTCTGAGGTTTGGTGTGCCTGAAATAAATCATTGAATAAATTTTAGTTGCTAATTAAAAATGCTTGGGTCGCTAACATTTATCTTTAATAACATATAAACAGGAGTTCGGATTGAAAATACAAGGGCACCATTACATTCAGAATAGAGACTTTACTGTAGATGAGGCCTAACATCGTCTTGCATGGGTGAGATGAAAAAGTTAGATATTTTACATAACTGCCACTAAAATATTTTTAATAAAAATATTTTTGAATAAAGAGAGATATTTTTCTAAAAAATATATTTTTGAGATATCTAGGGTTATCACCATAACCCTAGGGTTTCCCTGAGATAATGAGGAGAAGCTCCTTTGATGAAAAATGGCTCCAAATTTGGATTAGAGGTCAGATCTAGGATCATGGATCAACAGATAGACAAAGGAAATGCCATATTTGTTCTTCATCAATGACCAATCCAACCTCATGGTAGGGAATTGTTCATTATGATTTTAATTCCCATTATCCCTATTAAATGATGAACGTGGATCAACCTACAAACTGGTTGATCTGTGGGTCAGTCATTCTTGAAAGATGGGTATTCTATTTTGGGGACTAATTGGGGGTTAAACATTTGTGATTATTTCATTCTTTATGATCCCTCTAACAAGGATGAATCAAGGATGACACGAAAAAAAAAAAGCCGAGATTAGTCCTTTGGTGATTTTGTGCATATCCTCCCCCTCTTTCTTAAATTTTACATCATGTTCTTCTCAATTTTGGGAATAGACGGTTGTTGTGCCTTCGATTCGTGGAACAAAAAACCAAAAACAAGATCTGGAACCATGATGATACCGTGGGGATGCAATGACAAGTGTGGTGTGAGATGAGGCAACTGGCGAAGATGCTGATGGCAGAGGCTACACTGCCTTGGTAGTGCGTTCAGTCCAGACAGATGACCTCTAGCATGGAAGCCAGCAGTGATCATGCATCGTGGTCTAGCAGGACCGCGACAGTGGGGCGAACCATGGAAGTGGGGTGAAGGCGGTGGAGAAAGCAGTTTTTTGGATCGACGACCAGCAGTGGAGGAGCCCCATTAGCGCGTCCATGGGAGGGAAAGGGATTAATAGAAAGGGCAGTCCATGTGTGGGAGGTTTGGGTGGCTCATTGGTTGGTTGTGTTGGAAAGGTAGGACACGGCAGCTACCACATTGGGGTGGACAGAACCAGCTTGCGTTTGAGCGGGTCAGGCTACAGATGGCAGGCCGAGCCAGGCCTACAGTAGGCCGAGTTGGGCTTGCAGTAGGCTGGGACCCGTCGAGGTAGGCTGGATCCAGTAGACCAGGTCAACCCGATGGGTCAGGTTAGGCTCGGTGGCTCTGGTAGGGCCTGGTAGGTCGGGTCGAGCCTGGCGGGTTGGGTCAGGTCGTTCTAATCGGTTCGGACTAGACCAGGACCCAACTAGCCCCTTCCTATTAAAATAACCATAACATTTAAACCATGTGTTCATTTGATGAGTTTGTGGTGTTGGGACCCTCAAGGAGAGGTGGTAGTTTTGAGATACTCTAAGTGGGTTTTTGTGGAAGTTGACATATGACCTTTTTCTTGAGGAGTAGCTTATCCCAAAATAAGCACGTTACGAGCATAATCATGTGGATGGCGGAACTTGAAGACAATGTGACTTGGAGTCTACGTAACCTTGAGGCTGATTTACTCACTGTGGTTTAGTTTCACACCAGGACTAAGTTTTTCATCGAGACTAAGTGTCTCCCCAATCCTAAGTGTATTATCGGGACTGAGTGTCTCATCGGGACAAGATGTCTCATCAATATTGGGTTTTCTGTGATTACATCTGATAATATTTCTTTTTATGCTTTAGATTTATAGCTTAGTGAGCTGAAAATACATCATGTTTAATTTCCTTTGTGGTCCTCCATTTTTGGTTTTAGGGTTTCCTACTAAGTATTGTTTTACTCACCCATGCACGGGCTTTTCCCGCATGTGTCATGTCTAGTGAAGAAGAATGATGTTTTGATAGAAACCTAGGTGGTCCAGGACTAGGCGGTTCCTGGTGAGGTCTAACAGAGGAGGTGTACTCCTATATCTTTAGGCATCTACCCTTAACCTTCCCTTTAGGTGGGGTTTTCTACCGATGTGTTTCTAGGGACTTATCGGTGCTAGTCACCATCCCCTAGCCTATTGAAGGTTGTATTAGGGAGTCATAGCATGAACTCCTCTAGGACAAGTTGTGACATAAAAAAATTCTTCTTTATTCATCAATTTCAATTTGATCTACAAATTTTTAGTGTTTCATAGATTGAAGATGATAAGTGGGAAATTCTCTAGATTATACACAAATGAGCAACAGTTTTTGGATCTTTTTTATTCTCATGTGCTAGTATGTGAAATCAAATTTCTCTTGATTATCCCTTTGATTGTAAGAAGAACACAGACATGGTTGGAGGAAGTATGATTTATCTTTCCTTGTTCATCTATTTGATTTCTCTATCTTCACTTGATATTGGAGATGGGAGGTTATATCCTTTCTGAAAAATTGTGAGAATGGTGGAGGGTATTATTCATTGATCAAAAATGATTTAAATAATTAGTTAAGATATCCAAAATTTCAAATAATCTTCTAGATAATATTAACCACTTAAATAGGCCCAACATGAACTAAATAACTAAATAGATGTGTCATAAATGTCATGAAGATTTTACCATTGACTTGTGATTAATCCCAATCCATTTAATAATCTCATTCCTCCCATTATTTTTTAACAAACCTAGATCATGTTACATTCATCTGAAAAATATTATTTTTTCTTGTATTCACTTTTATATTTAGTTAACTTCTGAATACCTAGATAAAAAAATTCAATCATCATTATTATGACCTTGAATAATATAATATAATTAATTTAATTATGATCATTCATACTTGGATGTTCACCACTTCACATGGGGCCCACATCATCCTTAACTCAAATCCCTCTGAATAGGTATAACATGGGAATACACTTAATGTGTGGCCTTTTTGGAACTAATATCAATATAAAAGTCATACTAATAGTCCAAGAGTTTCATCCAGAAAAAACTCATGTCCCATTAGAAGATAAGGATAATTCATAGCTAAAACAACCTTCTATGAACACACATTTTATAATATAAACTCATTGTCTCGAAATATCCAATAAAGAAGGATGCACACTTTGTGTCATCATCTTTTCTTAGTTTATTAGACCTTACTGGATATACATACCTTTGATCACCATGTACATGGATTTAATAAAGGTACTACCATCCTAGTGAATTAATCCTAAGATATATCTTCTCATTTAGAATTTAAAAATCTTATCTTGATCCTTCAATCAATGTTATACCACTATGAATGAGCTAAAGGAAAGCTAACTCACCATGATATAAATTTCATGGAT
The DNA here is from genome assembly GCA_963277665.1 of Viscum album. Classification (NCBI taxonomy): domain Eukaryota; kingdom Viridiplantae; phylum Streptophyta; class Magnoliopsida; order Santalales; family Viscaceae; genus Viscum; species Viscum album. Next base: position 756,162,946 of record OY728121.1, on the reverse strand, counting down.
TTTAGCTTGCATCAAAGTACGTGATCAAATTATGCACACTAAAAATGATATTAGGTTTAGAGGAAAATACGTATGTTCATAGATAAAAACACTAATAACATCAAAAATATGTCGTGTTCCTACTAGCGGCTCAATATAAATGATTTTCTACTACATGAGATCACCAAGTGTGAACTTCCAGGGAAAAGTATCAATGTTTATCATACCCCAATATCTAATAGTCATACATCATCTATTTCCTATCAGTATGAGGTATTTATATTATAGGACGTTTTTTTCAAGATTACATTCATAGTGTCTCAAGGTTATAATTATAGTTGGATACTATTATAACCTTTTTATACGATAAACAATGTAAGGAATTTACCATTTAAATAGTAAACTCAAAAGTATCTATAATATTATGGTAAGTATATATCATGTATAAAACTCTTTATACATGTTTTGTAATAAAAATTACTATTCAAGTTAGGTTTTGGGTTCCCATTTTTAAATCACTCATTGTTTAAATATATCCAAGTTGTTAACCATAAATTTTTATCTCTCACATGATTTGATATTGATAATGTCATGTTATAAATTTAGTCATAGGGAATGAATTTTTTTTACATGGATACTATGTTATCTGGGACTTCACCTACTTGAGTAAAATCCCTCAAGAGATTATATCCTCATGAAATATCTTTTTTCGGAATCTTGATATCTTAGCTAGTACATTAGGTACAATTCTATTGACTAGAAAAAAAATGTTGTGAATTTTAAACAACTTCTTGAGTTTTATTGGAAGCTACAACATACTCCTCCTCCAATGGCCCGAAGGCCATCATTTTTTATTGATTTTGATAATCCACCTTTAAAGGGGTGAGGTGTAACCCTTAAAAGGCATGTAGGCTTAAGTATTACATGGACCGTAGGCCTTAGAGAAATTCATTTCCCATAGGTTTCAAACATTACATACAATCCAGACTAACAAATGGAACTGCTCCTCCCCAGCATCTTCATCGTGAAATCAGCTCTCTATGTACCATGTGCATATCCCTTAGACTTTCTAAAGTATTCCTAGAGAGTTCTGACTAGTACCCATGAGTTTCTCTTAAATTTATCTAATATTATCCTATCATGATATAGTTTTTCTAAATATCGTATCCAATACATAGCACGAAATATGTGATAGATCAATCACTGAAGCATATAGAATTATAATCAATATATTAGTATCTTCCAATTTCTTATACATTTATTTTTTGAGATATTTATATCATGTGATATGAGATGAAATTATCTCTCAAAATTACTCCAACTTATATTTTTCAATACATAGTCAATATATGTTCTATGCTTTGATCCAAGTAACCTATAGATCTATCTTAGTAGATATCATTACGTAGAAATTTGATTAATACTTGAATTCAATATTTAGAGCGATTGTTTCAATATAGTCTTAATAAACTATAAGACTAATGACTTTTTTCCAAATAAAAATAACATATTTAACTTGAAAATGTATAACAGTTCCACTAACCTCTTATAGAAACATTGAATAAATTCATTACAAATGAATATTATATGACTATGATGCTTTAATTAATCTATACATGTATCATTAAAAATTTTACTTCTTATTGGCATCCTATTGTGTCACCAAACCTTTCTGGTTGTATCTTAAAAATCTCTTACATGAGGTTTCCTTTCATAAAGGTGTTCTTCACAACCGATTCCCAATATAATGATCAATAAAAATTGATAATACAGGTAGAATTATATTGAATTATAATAGGGTATAAAAACTCAATTATTAATATTTTTATGATTTTACCACCCTTGTATAGTTTCTCTTGAATACCCACCAATGAATTTAAATCAATTGGAGAAACTATCAAAATACATACTAGATTTTGGTACATGGAATCCATTTTCAAATTATATTTAACTTTAAAATCATATAATTTTTTGTTACACTACATCCTTGTAGGATTAATTATTCTTAAATAATAATATATCACCTATCATGGTGAATATAAAACCAACCTTTTGGTTCTAAGCATCCTACACTATAAGTGTCTCTCGAATAACTCCTCATCTAGGAGATCTTGTAGAAACTGTTCTTATTCCAAACCCTTGTGCATCTCGTGATTTGAATTTATCCAAGTCAATATTTCTCAAAATATCTCAAATAGAGATTTGAACCCTTTTATAGAAACAATGTCTTTTACCTGACTATAAATTTTCTATCTCATGGATTCATGTAATATCCTTTTGGATAATTACTTGGGATTTAATTTTTGTTTTCCATTGTGAATATTTTTATTAACATAGCCTTAATAAAATAATTACACCTAATAAAATGTTTTTCTACATAATGGATTAATTTTATATTATTATCTATATGATATATTTTTTTCATCATAGTTGGCATATGGTTATGGGTTGATGCTTCCATTTGAGAATAATATATATCAAAAGGATAATATAATAATTTTTATTACATATAAGTGTCATCATTTATATTATAGGTATATACATCTTAAATTTTTGTGCATAAGAAAATATTATTTTAAGAATAGATCCACTCTAAATTTTAATAATAATGGTTCTCAGGTAAGAATCATCACTGATCCTCTTTTGAATAGAATCATAGAATTGATGTGTGTAAGGAAATTTTAGTTTAGTAATAAATAAACTATATATTTTCATGATGGATGGATACTTGGTTAAGATATTATTCAACTCATGGACCTTAAAAAACTCACATATTATAAACATTCATGTTACTTACATCCCTTTTACATTCCTTAAATCTTAAAGTAATATTATACAGTATTAAAACATACCTCTTTTTTACCTTATAATAGTTAATGTGGCCAATATAATCTATCATTGGAAGCATTGCGGATCATCTTTATTTCAAAATGATTTTTTGTATAAAAATTTATATGTAGGTATATTAATAATACTAAAAGTTTATATTTACAAGGAGTATAAACACCATACTAAATATATTCTTGAAAACTATTGTATGTTTTATATGAAAAATAATTATCATACCATAACTACATATTAATAAGTATTTCATTTTATAGTTATCATTTATTATTGATGATTCAAGTATTACTAAACAGTTATTTGAAAATAAAACACCACATACAATATTCATTATATAAGTAAGAATGTATATTTGTGTCTTAAATCACTCTATTATAAATGTTTGTGTTCCATTAAACATAATTATTGTTTCACAGGAAACAACACCATGAAAAATAAAAAAAATTGTTCTTGTCATTGTTTATGAAGGAATCATCCTTTCTCAACCACTTGGATAATTAACCCTGAATTATAGTAAGGTTTCTAAACTTTTTTATTCCCATATTTTCATAAAAATGAGTGAAACATATATTGTATCTAAAATCCAACAAATAAAGTAGAAAAATAAAATTCATTGATAAATTTTCAAGTAGTGAAAGCATATGATTTCTTCTTCACTGGTTCAATTCAAATTTATATTTCATTGACTCAAAATACCTCAAGAGAAGAATATAACCTCATGGTTGATGTTTTCCTACTTTATCTATGCTTTCATAGATTTATGTTGTGAACTTTCCTTTAGAATTTCATTATTTGTTTTCCATTTACCTTGGTATTTTTTCCACCATAAAAACTAAATAATTATATTTATTTATGTTATTAAATTCTTGGGAATCTTTACCCAAAATATATTAAACATTTTTATCCATCATTTTTGTTATATAACACTCAAAAAATTTGTATTAATTTAGTGAAATGGATTAAATAATGAGATTAATTTAATCATCACAATTCCATATGAATCTATATTTCAATTTTATCTTTTTTAGTGTAATCATAATTTTAATTATTTCTAATTTTTAAAATAATGAAACTATACGGTATAACTATAATAGAATTGGATTTTTTAGCCTAGTTATGAATTTATTTTATCTTTTAATCATATGTTTTTGAGCTATAAATTGTTTGGTCTATGTTTCATTGTTTTTCATATGTTTTTGTATAGTTTTGATGTTCTTTTTAAGGATGTGTGTTTTAAGCATGGGTTCCCTAGACCATGAAAATTCCCTAGGATTCCATGAAACTATAGGTAGTGTCCTGAGGAGTACCATATGACTAAGGTTAAAAGTTGGAAAAACCATGTTGTCTCAACATGAAATTTGTGCAACAAGATCCTGTAGACAATAGTACCATTACAGAATAGTTGAAAATATTAGGCATCTTGTGCAAAATCCATTCAATTTCACATGATGGGCACATGGTTTGTAAAATTTTATGGTCAAAAAATTAATGCATGAAATTAATGATTTGAATTCCTTATAAACTATTATTTATAGTCTTTTTGACATTTTATCCTTTTTATAGGAATAAGAATTGATTTCTGAGACACCTGTGGAGTTTTCAAATTAATTTATCTCCACTAATGATTGTTTCTGGAAAATAAAAAGAGATTTATAGATCTAGAATTGACGTATGTGATACAAACCCCAATTTTATTAAAGTTTCCTTATTAATCCACCTATTTTCTTAGGAGTTGATTCATTGATCCCTTATGTCACTTTTGGATCTATGAATTTCAATTACAAATAACAATTAATTCTTGGAACATTTCTAGAAAGGTAGTGGATTTTATGTGTCAACAAAATCCCTTTCAACAGGATATAATTCTTCATGGATGGGGTTTGTTTCTAATAAATTCATAGTATATTGAAAACCTTGAGACCCTCTTATTCTTGAATCTCATAGTGATTATCTTTTTTAATATTATTTTTTTATTGTATTTGGGATCATTTCCTAGACCTGATGTTCTCTTCTAGAATTAGTGAAGATTTCATGATTCATTCTCCAATTGACAATGGATCTAATGAATTGAACACCTCTAATTTTACATACCTCGAAATTGGTTCCATTGGTGTAATCCTTAAGTCACATGATTATAGAACTACCCTTCTTCACATGTAATCATCTTGAGTATCATTTGTAAACCCCTTTCTTTGTGAACCAAAAACTAAGTTTGGAATCACTGAAATGTTATATTTTCCTTTATGGGTGACTGAAATGGTTAGGTCTTCAGTCCTTTGATAAACCTTGGAGAACTTCAGCAACAACCTTGAAGTAATAAGTTCATTACCATGTAGATGTTATGTAAATGAATTTTGGCATGATAATACAATTTATGTTGGAATAATTTAGACCATGTTGAGTGTAACATCATGTGTGAATGTTTGGCTTTTTTTCACATTCATGTTATGAAATTTTGTGCCTCTATATAATATTTCATGATTCCATTTTTTGTATATGGTATATGTTGGGATGTTTTTAAATTCAAAGTACCAAAGTTATAGGTGGACCTATCACGGATCACTGGCCCTAGAGGGGGGGCATGTTTAGGCACTGCATATGACATGATTACATGAATAGGTTAAAAGAAAGGGTATGATGGATTAGTGTCTCCTAATCTAGGAGAATGATGGTCCTATACAATCTGACGCATGAGGTGATAGGGGGTTCTTGATGATATATGTGAACTAATCTAAGAAATAGTTTACAAGGAATGATAGCCTTTTGTCACTTGACTTGGAGGCCCAGGTCATGTGTGACTATTGATCAACCTCAAGGATAGATCCTTCACTTTTTAAGATTCCATGGACAATTTAATATTCTTCTAGAATGGATCTGAAATAGATAAATTTGGTGTTCATAGTTGATTGGTAAGTTCACAAACAATCATTATGGTTTTTTGGTATTCATTTTATTTTTTATTATGACATATAATTTTATGCATGTGCAATCAAGTCCAGAACACATTGGTGGTCTCCTACAAGTTTTATACTCACACCCTAAATAGGAATCTCAATGTGTGTGTGTGTGTAGAGTTCATGTATAAGGATCCATGAAAATAAATGGTGTCCATGGTAGAAAGCTGAGCAGTGGATCATGGATCTTGTCGTGAGACTGGGATAGACACCATATGATTATTTAAGGGTTTTAATTATTTATCGACTTACACGTTTACTCTAGATTGGATTTCCCCATAAGGATACTAGTTTATTTATATTATTTATTTGTATGAAATGTATTTCATTTGAACTAAATTATGATGTTATATCTTTCATCAATATTACTCTAAGTTGTTATAATTTATTATATTTTTAGAGTAAGGATATGATATTGAGGGTATACACTCCCTATCGATGGTGTTCAGATCCTATCTATTAATCAGAAGCCTCTTGCAAATAGGGAGGTGCACATTAGATCTTGTTGTTCTCAATTAGAGGGATGGTGGTTCAGGTCAGGCTGTTACAAAATGGTATCAGGGCATAGTTTTCTTAATTTCATATTGGAAACCTAGTACATTATAGAAAGGAGACAGGTTATATGGGTATTGGGTATGTTAGTTTCCTGGTTTTTGGATATATTAAGTGTAATGGGCCTCCGAGTTAACATTGATGGGATTTGGTTTACTCTTTTATGGGATTTGGGTGCCTTCATGCATCCTGATTAGGCATGTAGGGTCACATGTTATATATATATATACTTATTGTGTGATTAATAGAATCACTTTAACTTTATTCCATGATTATTTTATATGTTTTTGTTACACTTGTATTACTTGATTGATTTATATATCAATTTTACATGATATTTTGATATATATTTTGGAATTAATTAGTTGATCCTGAATATGATGTTATGTTTTGTATATATATGACACTTTGACTAAAGTTTAAGGATGAAGACCTTTGTTAGAGTATGAAGGGATATACCTTGGTATTATTACATAAATTCTTAGGATGTGGATTTAAATAGACAAATAAAATTTATGGAACCTATAAGTACTTAGAGAGACTCAACCTGAGAGCTCCCACGAGACCCCTCAAAGGTGTAACAAAATTGGGAAAATTTTTGTGACCCCATATTCTGGTTAAGAGCAATCGTTAAGTGTGTCTTAGAAATTTTAAATGTTTCCCTTACATTTCAAAAAAAATAATTATAGATACATATGACTTGAATGCTTAGTGGAGTAGGCCAGACGCTCCAATAAGGGAGGATATTCCAGTTCCACCAATAGTCATGAAAGAAAATGCTCATGCACCCACTCCAGTATTTTAGGTAGATGGACCACTTCAACCATGATTCTTCTTCTTAGTGAATATCCATGGATTGGATGTTTCTAGGAATGTGATAAACTATGACTGACACTTTCATCTCTAAAATCCTATATCATTATAGAGAACTAGATACCCTCAGGGTGAAGGGTAATTGATGCATATAATCAATAAGATTTTGAATTGGTAGATACACTGGAGGATAGAAAGGTAAATATTGTGAAATGTATGATTTTGGGTGATTCTGAAAACTGGTGTGATGTTATGCTTCAAGATGGGAGGAATGAGGGTCACACGTAGGAAACATTCAAAGAACTTTTCTTCGATGATTTCTTCCTAGTTATGAAGAATCCAGACCGAGCATTGGAGTTAATTTAGCTTCATTAATAAATGATTATAGTGTTTTATTACTCATCACATATCATGGAGTTGTCATGATTCACCCCTATATTGGTTGGTAATGAAGATAATGAATCTATTATGTTAGATATCATGCTTCAATCAAAGTTTAGATGATAGGTCTGTATGTTTTACCTGATGAAATATGCTCATGTGCTTTGCATAGCCGTGATAATCAAGAAGGGTCTGGAGGAGGATAGAGGTGTAGGTCTTCTTTTATCATTTAATAGACTTAATAGTAATACATACACTATTAGGAAGAGGAAGGTATATGATTCATGTTAGAGAGGTGGAATATAGAAGAGCTAAAAAAAGGCTTCTCAGTATCTAATGTGAGGGAAGGATATCCCCAATACATCAACTATAGAAAGTGTGGGAACTATAAATGTTTATTCATAAATCCTCTGGTCAAGTGCCATCAGTTTTGAATGATAGGGAATATTCAACATTTCTTATCGAATAAATCATGAACACGGTCTCATGAGGGTTCAATCAAGATGAAGTAATTGATCCATGGTACAGGTTTTTTATTTAGAAATTGGTTTAGACCCATCAAATGATGATGAATCGGGTGTGTCATGCATATTAGGGTCAGTCTCATTATGATGATGAGATCCAAGTATATGTCATGGATAGGACTTCAGTAGATGGTAGTGAGGGATCATATAAAATTTTAGGTATAGTATTGATAACTTAATCAATGACTACTACTTTTTTAGATACCAATACTTCTCATTCATTTATACCTTCACAATTTTTTGGGACTTGACAAACTTGTAATGTTGAATTTTTAGTTACTTTACCTCTATAAAAATTTGGTAATGAGAGTTGACCATCTTCATGGATTCCTAGGGATTCCTAAAATTGTTTCCTACTTTGGAAATTTATAATACTTCATAATTCCAAATATGGTAAGATTTGATGTGATTCTCAGCATGGAATGGAAAACTGTCTTACAATATCATATTAATTGTTATCGAAGATGGGTATAATTTAGATCACCTAAGGGAAAGAAGATTATAATGTCTAGTGAATGTTTATTGGGAGTAGGTTGAGTGGATCAAGACATAAACCATCTTGGGATGATTATGGCGTGGATTATAGTCTGGTCTCATTCAATAATATTAGTGGGAAACCCCTCATTTTTTCTCCAATTTTGGATCATTATCAAGCCTTCTTTCCAGATGGCTTCATAGTTCTTCCCCCTAATAGAGGATTTGAGTTTTAGATAGAACTTCTACCAATTACACATCCATTTTGATACCCTCTTATCATATGGATATGACCTAGTTGAAGGAGTTAAAGTTATATATTGAGGACTTGGAGTATAATCATTTTATCTAGTGGAGTACATCACCATGGGTTGAACTTATTTGTTTTCGATGAAGGAAGATGGAAAATATTACAATATAAAAATACTACCAAAAGATAAAATTAGAGTTAGTATGAATTAGGTAGCCCATGCGTAGGATCTATGATGTAACACACCCAAGATGTAATGAAATATGCTTTTTAAAAAAATTTAATTTCTTCAATAGCTATTGTTACAAGCATCATCGAGTTTTAAAAAACCACAATATACTTTAAATATTATTATTTAAATATGATTGTTATCACATAGATGTTAAATTTTGTGATAAGTGTAGGAATAAAAACATTTGACAATTTAATTATAATTGTTTTATATAAATAAAATATATTGATATATAAGAACATAATTTTTAGTAATGTTTTTTATTACTTTGAAAATATATTTTTCCTAAGATATTATTTTTATTGGGTTTTTCAACAACAAAAAATTAGAATTTTTTTTCAAAATTATTTCATAAAATTAAATTCATTTTTTGAATCATCATTTCAAGATTAACTTTTTTTCGAGAATTTTCTAGAAATATTAATTTTTCGATGAGTAGTGAATAATACTGATTTTTATTGAAAACTATCTTTCTATTTGATGCTTTTAAAAAGTTTAATACTATTTTAATATAGTTTAAAAGTAAAATTATTTCTGTTATATTATGATTAATCCAATCTATTTCATTCAAAACAATTTCATGTTGAATTTTGATATTAAAACAATCTATACATATGAAAACGTTTTCTTTGGAAACCCGCTTTATCGTCGCATCTGCATGTTTAATTTTAAATTAAATTATACCAATTATATGAATTGAATTTGGAAAAGAGGTTTAAATATTTATAATCAGAAAAAATAATATAATATAATAATATAAACTAAATATTTTCATAAATAATAACAAAATGGTAAAACTTTTTTATCACGGTTAGGTTTAAAACAGGTTTACCGGTGTTTAAACAAAAATATATGGGTTAAAATGACTTAACAACTTTTCCAACTACTTTTATAAAAATATTTAGACATTATCTCATATAAGGATATATAACGATCCATTTTTGGATGCTTTTTACATGTTTAAAATTGGATAATGCCTTTTCCTTTTAAAAAAATCATGTTGTTCCCTCTCAAAAACTTATAAAAGGTTACGCCCTATCCTTTACTCTTTACTCCTAAAAAGAATTTTAATTTAAAAAATATATACCCAAATATATTAATTAATTACTTAAAAATTTAATAGAGTTCTTATTTTTATTATAATCCCTCTTAATAAGGTTTTTGGTGCTAACCAAAGGAGGTTTTCCGAAGAAGACGTGTCATTATTAACCAAAAAAAATTATTTTATTTCTTCTTCCTCATCATTAAAATTTTGTTAGACTATTATGAAATATTTAAATCATTATATACCATAAATTATATGTTATAATGTTAATTTAATAACAAAAATCCATTTCTTATTTTATAAAATGGGAAAATAATTTGTTGAACATGTGTATAATGAACTACCACCTCACAAGCCCATGTAATTCATTTTTCATCACCACCTCTCACATCTAGATGTAAGAAATGATTTAATATATGAATATGATATTTATTAAAAAAAATCACTTATTTAATTAAAATATCACACAAACCTTATTATGTCCCAATCTGTTGGAAAGTAATAATGTCACTCATCTAGATGTGTGGACTACCGCCTCGACTATGCGATGTTATTTGTTATTTCATTTACATTTTACATAGACTTTAATGAGGATATATTTAATGGATAAATAATATATATATGATATTATAATTAATATTTAATGGTGATATAATATTTACATTCATTCTATTCCATATTTTGAGATAATGAAAGCATCCTTCATGCATATATACGGCCTACCATGACCATTACCGATATAATTCGATTTCTATCTATAAATTTTATGGATTTATATTAATACTTATATAATGAATATATATTTTATTTATATAATTATTAATATTATATAAATTATTGAACCATTATAAATGTAAAATTATAGAAAATACCAAACCAAAACATACATTAAGAATGAAGCATTTATTACCAGAAAGGTGATTTGAATGAGAGTTGTGAATAAATGGGTAATAATGGTCATAAGTAAATCATATATGGTATTATATTATGTATTATAATTCTATAATATATATATAATAAAACAATATTTATTATATAGTAGGTTCGAACAAGTACGAATAAATTTGATAGATTAGTTGAGGGATTTTCGTCTTAGTTTTATTTTTGGGAGACAAATGCCATATTCACCACTTGTTTCATTTGTGTGGGGAATATGCCACCCATGAATGTCTTTAATTATTATTCTTATGAAATTTATGGGGATTAAAATTTTCAAATATGTTTATTTATTTCATTGTGATTATGATTTGAAACTTACAAAAGTGGAAAGGGTTTGATTTTACAATATCAATGATTATCAGGATTGTTTATGAATATACTTCTAATGATATGATATTATAATATACCTCTTGAAAAACAAATAAATTTATTATCCTATATTTATTTATGGAAATTATATTTTTTTCAGTATATTTTTCTCACTTTATATACTCAATTTTCTATAATTATATTTTTAAGGAGTACAATATTTATTTCTTTATTCAATAGAAAACACTTTTTCTTCAACGTCTATGTTTCCTAAAAAAAATTCAAGAATGTTTTTAATATTATATTATTATTTTTAAAATTAATTTTTATGAATGATTGAAATATTACAAAATGGTTTAGAAGAAATCTTATTGTTTATTTCAGGACAATGTACTTTTAAATTTTACCAAATACGTGAAAAGAATCTTTATTTTAATGTGTACAACAAGAATAGTATTTTCTACTGTCATGAAAACTCAATTTTTTACATATTCATTTGAATTTTAATAAATTTTTTTTCAAATAAAAAATTTTCATTAATATTTGAGAAATTTTTACATTATAAACAAGCTATGTTAAAATAGACAGATTATTTTCTTCAAAATATGTTCAATGTGGTCTATAATAATTACTTTACATCTATAAATACATAAATTAATGTTATTTAATATTTATTTGAGATATGATCCAATAATTATATCCTAATTATATATCTTAATGATTTATGATTGTGATGAATAAAGTTTATGAAACTCATTTCTTTCCCATGATTCATGTTATGATGAAATGACTATGAAACCAGTTTCCTTTTCACAAGATATGATACTATCCATGCTTAATGATCTTTTGGAACATAAATATGAGGATTATGTGATGGGAATGAGTTATATCTTACTCCAAAGAAATGGGTAATGCTTAGTTTTCTTTCATCTCAAATTTTACATAAAAGGTTATCCACAGCCAGAAAAAGGGCACACATGAGGTTATCCCCGGCCAAAAAGTGGGTACACTAGTGGTTATCCCAATCTTAAAAAATTTTACAATTTAGGTTATCCCTAGCCCTAAATATCTTACAAGGAAGGTTATCCCAATATTGAGAATTTTAAATTGGAGATTATTCCTTTAAAAAATAAGGTATATTGGTTGTTATCCAAATCATAATATGTTATGAATATCTTAGTGGATATACATGACATAATATTTTATAAGATCATTTGTATTCCATAAATAAATGTATTATGCCAATGTTTTTCTCTCATGGATCATGTACTTCTTTTAATTTATGACTCATGACTTATGAAAATCCATGATTTATGCCAGGACTAAAGTTTATTATCTATGATTTTCAAGGAATGATTTTCAAATACTATTCTCATGTTCTCATACGTTTTTCTCAAGTTATATTGATATCTCAATTTTTTACCCTTAATATGAATTTGTGATGACCCTTTCCTATGTTTCCTTTCCCCAGGTTATGAAGATAGTAACTACTATAAAATCAAGATATATCCATTATTTATGACTGTGGATAAAGACACTAAAATCATGGATATAGGCAATATCCATGGTTTGGATGGTCACGGATCCTAATTTCATAGAAATAGTTCAAAGGTTTTTTCCATAGTTTTGAAACTATAAAAATCACTATACCCATAGAACTCTATTATCATGGTTAGAAACTATGGTAAAAGAAAAATACTCATGGTTTCCCCCATAGAAATACCTTTGTAACCATGATTTAAAACTATAGTTATTTCTTTCCATATCCACGGTTACACACAACGGATTTAGGATTGGAAACACATAGTATAAATCCATGGTTTATAACCATGATTATATCCCCTCTATAGCATAACAAAATTAGTACCCTGCTATACTCAAACCTTTCAGTAATAAAATAGAGAATAAAATTTATAAAAGAAACACTCAAACTTTCCAGAAGCACTTCTACCATTCTAGTAACACTCGAACTTTGTAGCTTACAAGAGAATAAAAAAATAAGAATAAAATATAAATAGAAATCAAACATAATACAATATTTATCATAATAATAAAAACAATTAAATCCCTTCCAAAAATAAAATTTATAAACCAGTCTGCGGTACATAAATCCCTACCCTGCCTGCAACACTCAAACATTAAGGATTAATAGAATCCCAAAACAATAATACATTGTAAACATAACAAAAAATAATACAATATATATCACAATAATTCAAAATATATCCATGATAAATAAAATAAATTTCAATACCAATATCATCAAAATAATACAAAACTATATGTTAAAATTTAAGGTATAAATTGAAAATAAAATTTATATATAAAATTTACCTCAATATCAGAATCACCAGAACCACCACAAACCTTATAATCTTTTATAGAAACAACAACATCATTATAACCTCCCTTCAAACCACCAACATCATCATCGACATCTTCATTATCATATTCTCTTAAATCAGTGAAAGGATTATATGAATCCTCATAAACCGAACTCAAATAAATGAGAAAACCTTTAATTAAAGAAAACATACAAAGTTTACCACTAAAATAATAAACAATATATATTTATTTTATTCATATAAAATCAAAAAAATGGTAAAATATAGTAGTGATATTGATATTAATGGAATTTTAGGGAATAAAACAATGAATTGTATATAAAAATTTATAAAATTTCAAGTTTGATCACTCCCCCACACTTAGTTTATTAAATACTTCATAAAAATGAGAAAAAAACTCATGAATATTAATTTCACATACTTATCATCTCATCTAACAAACAAATTTAAAAAAACTAGGTTCAATATCAAGTTCAACAATGCAATATATTGACATTTGAACTCAAATAAAACTAAGGAAACATAGTTCAATTTAACTCCAATACACATAAAAAATTACAATTTCATATGAACAAAATAAAATGTTCACATTTCAATATTATTCTTAGATTTAATGAAGAATCATGCACAGTGGAGATTAAATAATATTCAAATAGTCATAGGTTTGAATTTTAGTATTCATCATAAAAAATAAAAACAATCTTCAAATAAAAATATCTTGTTTTATTCAAACATTTCTTATGAAGGTTTGTAGAAAATAACTCAAATTTCAAGATTATATCAATATAAAACTTTAAAAATTATTTTAAGACAATCCACCATGTGAAAATATTATTAAAATAATGAAAATTGGAAGACATTTCATCAATGGTTTTCTAAAATAAAATTCAAGGTAGTTCTCCCAAATGAATTTATTTTTTCAAAGCTTTGTAAAGAAATCCAAGTCCAATGAAAAAATTTGAAACAAGAAAATAACCATAACCAATTCGGATCAACCGTTTTATCATATTCGAAAATAATTAATAGTTTTCCAAAAATATGTGGTTCCCAACTATATTTTCACTTTCATCAAATCCATACTTCTAGTTCATATTTTTCCAAAAATTATATTTACAATAGATCATAAATAATCCATCACTAAAATTATTTTTTACCATTTTTCATTACATTAAAACAATTAAATAGTTCAAACCTAATTAATAAATATTGTTTTTATAATGCAAGTGTGTGTAATGGTTCATTAATAACTTCAAGGGGTGTTTACATTTTTATAAAAAAAAAGATTTATTAAATTATTTACCGAGTTTAAAATATCACCCAAATCATATTCATGTATTTTAATGAAAAAAATATTCCAAAATAAAATTTACCAATTATAGTTAAATTATAATTATTCATAAAAATTGGTCAATTAATGAGAGAAAATAGACTCATGGAAAATCTTAACTACCAAGAAAAGTAGAGGAAACATTTTTTCATTATTTCTACTAAAAATATCATCATGATTTATAAATTAATTTAATTAACTACCAAAACATAAATTCAAGAAAAAAAATCAATTCCACTAGTAAAATAAATAGATTTTAGTGGAATTAAAATTTTAACAAGGTGAAATTTCAATTATAACTCTCCCTTACTTCCATGAACCCAAGATACATTTTTTTACTTCTTTGATACAACTAAAATGATATATTTATATGTAAATTTCACTCTAACATATCAGAATTCCAAATTACCCTTTCTTAAAATAATTCATTTTTGATAATTAGGTACTTATTGAATTTTTCTTATCCCTGATTTGTGCATAGAACTTGTTGAATATATACAATGAAATTTATTAACTCACAAACCTAGTGACTATTGTCTCAGAGTATCATTATGGGATCCTAATTACCTGATTTACCCCATTTTTAAGGGATTTATATAAATGTTTTTTGATTTTTCCCCCTAAGGTGTATATTTTCAATAATTCTATTTTACTGAAGTTTAGGTTACAAAATCTAGTTTCCTCATGTTATAATTTCAATTATGCTTAGAACATTTTCATTACATCACTCTCCCTTTGTGATAAACCCATAATTCCATGAAATTAGTCTGAAAAATAACTCAAAAATAATTGTATCTTTTGAGGTTCAATAATAAGATCAAATTACTCACAATTTTACATGGATTTCAAAAAATATTATATTTTTTCCAATTTATATCAAACAATGTTTGAAGCCCCAAAAAAATCCTTTAATTTCATTATACATTATCCAAAATATATTAGAATTTTTTTCTTTTTCTTATAAAAAAACACACTAAAATAGATATATGAATAAAAATATGGAAAACAAAAAAATATCTAGTGGTTACCCCATCAAACACACTTATTTTCCAAGATATGTAATTTTAACATATCTATAATTAATGTAAATACAACTGGATGTCTTAAATTTAATTAATGAGAAATAATATATATAGTGATAACACAACATGTATTGATAATGGTTAATGGGGAAAATATATTAATTCAAAGAACATGGTGTGTAGATTTTGGTATGAATACTATTTTGTAGTGGTTTGACAATAGGATGATATAGAAGATGAACTGACCACATTGTGCAATGCTTTCATCACTATGGTCCAAAGGTTCTATGTCATTAGTGGTTGATGATAAACTATAACACAAAAATATTTTATTATTTAATTCTTATATTAATTATGGACTATTGTAATGTGATGAATTCAAGCCACTATAATTTAAAATGATTTCATACTTGAATGATGGTGATAAAAAAATTTCATATCATCTCTCTAATAGTAAGAAGACATTATTCATGTGATGGAGGTATGTTTAGACACTATATTTTCTTATCCAATCATAAATATTGTGCATGATATATTTTTTATTGTGGTATGTGAGAGATACAAATAAATTTTTATCAATTCCCAATGATCTTAATGAGTATTGAAAATCAAATATAGAAGAAACAAAGATTTCATATATTCTAAAGTAAAAAATGTAAATAATGATTAAGAGTTGCATTAAATTAAAAAAAGTATTCACAAAATTCAGTAAAATATATGAGAAAATTTAAATATGTTAATGAAACTTTTTATTACATGTGTACATGGTGAATTGACAAAATTTAATTTATTAAGAAGATTACATGAAAAAATTATATTTTTTAATAATATGTCAATAATTATTAAGAGTTGTGAATAATTTATAATTAAACACATTTAACATACCTAAAAAATATAAATAACATGGTTGAAATGTTAAAAATAAATTACTGTTATGAGAAACTTGTAGTGAATCTACATCATTAAAGTCTAGAAACAAATATCTTGGCAAGAAAAAAAATAATGTCCTTAACAAATATAGCATGATTCAATTACACAAATTATTTATATATGAATACCATGGTGATTTTTTATACAAAAATATCTATATATTTTATTTTGAGAATGTTAATATAATTAAACACATGTGTATAATGTCAAAAAATTATATTAAAGTATATAACAATGTGTATGTATTTTTGTATTTATAGAAGTGTAAGCATAAGCATAACCATTATAAAATTAAAAATTACTATATATTACAGAATATTTATACAGATCAAAAATAATATTCACTAAAAATGAAAAAATTTATTATTTAAGATTTATTATATTCATTACAGTAATAATGACCATAAAAATAACCATATGTATATAAATAATAATGTTTTTGTATAATATTAATCCAAATAAAATGCATTGGTCATGATTTATATATTATCATATTTTTTATAATACTTTTATATTATAGTATTTGAAATTTTTTATATATTATAATATTTTTATAAGAATGGATATAAACATATTCCTAAACATTCACACTATTAATTTTTTTATGGAATTTTATTGCAGCACGTGTTTAAGAATAAGCATAAACATGTGAATTTCAGCTTGAAATGTGTGTATTTTAGTCATTGTGTTAGGATTAGCATGAGCATAGGCATAACCAAATGTATATGTATGTATGAAACTAATGTTTTTATAATAATGAGTATAAGTAGATCTATAATTACAAGCTTGTAAATACATATTATAGTATTTCATGTTTCTATATTACATTAGAACCATAAGAAAAATAATTGTAAAAATGTGTATCTTTTTATATCTATTGGGATGTATAAATTATAATTTTTTATTGTGTATCTTTTAGTATTTGAGTAAGAATAATTTGGTTCATAATCATAGAAAATTATAAAATTAAGAAATGTTTATATGATAGTATTCATGTTGGTTTCAAAATTAATGTTTTATCAAACATGAACATAAGTATAAGGACATATATCGTTTAGTTATATATTATTGTCCTTCTATATTTCATAATTTTAAAATGTTTATGAATTTATATTTTTTATATAAAAATTATTAGCATATTTTGTTATTATTTATATCATCCCAATGTGTTAATTTTTCTTATCCTTTTTCTATTTTTGAATGTATGTTATCGAATTTTGATAAAATTTATGTTATTGTATGTTAATGTATAAGAAATTACATAGAATGGAATCAAAAAAATATGTGAATTGACATTGTTTACATAGATAAATCTATACAATAAATGTAATATTGTTGAAATACATTTCATATATTTATTTAAAGATGTTATCAATAGTTTTTAATTAAATTAATGAACTATAAATCCCAGTTGCATACCATAGGGGTTCCATCCAATCTAGATAACTGAACTCATGAATTCTACAAATCTACTATGGTAAAATGATTTTCCAATAATGAAATTAACCTTGAAAGAATTAAAATATACCATAAAAAAAGTATAATGGTTATATATTTGAAAAATATATCAGGGAATATGATTATAAATAATACTACTACTTGGAAATAGTCAAAATATTTCCCAAAGTCCTTGGGTGGCCATTGAATTTCATAAATGAACAAAATTCCATATTTCTTCTTAAAAAAGTCTTGGTAGTGGTCTAATATATTGTAATATGAAATTTAAATTGATTCTAAATTTTTTTTCCTTACAAATTTACATTTCATAGTGGAATTTGAACATTTCAATCTTATGTATGATGTAGAACTTATATTTAATAATGGGTCATATGTATGTCATTATAATGCATATACATGATCCATTTGTATTAAAAAATATGAAAATTAAATTATATCGAGAGTATTTAATACATATGGAATGTTTTATAAACATATATAGAAAGAGTTTTTTTATTTTATGCATATACATGATCAATGTTGTAGTAATAAATATGAAAATTAAAATCCACCAGGAGAAATTAACGAACTGTGTTTATTAAGAATATTTTAAGGTATTTGGTTCCTGGAAATAATTAAATGGATGATAAGAGGGCCGGATTATAGAAAAATTATGTTAGAGGGAAAGCAGAAAATGGAGTGAAAAACGATAATGGGGAGAGTGACACATGGAATAGGAGTTGTATATTTTTGTATGAATAACATATGTTATGTAGAAAATTCATTATGTCACACTCCACCAATTTGATATGGAAAATAAAAAATTAATACAGGGGTCATCAATGAAGTAATTATGATAAAAAAACATATTAAGATTGTTAAAGTATCAGAAATTTGAAAAGGTATTAGGGACATAAACTTCATATATTTAGGAAATTGAGGTTTGGTGTCCATTGATAGTCTTAGTTTTAAATTTAATTAGATGAAAAAAACATTTTACTAATAGTCATTAAAAATTAATCTATACTGTGAATATGAATATGGTTTTACTATACCCAAATAAGAATAGTTAAAAATTCATTTCATGGATTAAAGTCCATGGACCATTTTAGCTACATCATTGAATGGCCATTAATGGTCTATGTTTTTTTTCTAGTGCCAATAAGTTTCTCAAGTAAAAAAATTAAGAATACAATGTCAATGGTTGATAAATCTAATAGAAAACATTAGGAATCCAAAAAAATAATTTCTTTTCATGATGACAATAAATTTTTTGTGACAAATAATAAACTAACCCAACACTACAAATCTAAATTTAGAGTGAAGAAGTTATTTCAATTAATCTTAAAAAGAAATCATGTTCAAACCATTGAAGAGAAAATTTTCCTAAAAAATGATGTGGAATCCTTGGTTATTTTAAGAGTCTTTGTAATCAAAAGAGAATTTTTTTACAAATTTCCATAATGATATTAGAATTTTTTAGCAGCGAAAGGAAGGGATTCCCCATCATCAGAAATAGAGGTATCATTAATGAAGAGATTACATCATTTAAACCACTTATCTGGAGGTTATTTAATATTTTGATCCAGCACAATGAAGTAAAAAATATTTGAACACCATCAATCTTTAGGATTTAAATTCAATGTTAGTGTGTGTGAAACTGTATATGTGTTGGGAAATGCGAAATCAATGTTGGTGAACCAAAGAAGAAGAAATGGTGCCAAAAATATTACAATTTTGAGAAGTATTATGATATGATATCAATAAAAATTTCATATCGTGTGGATTTTTTTAATGTAAAAATGATTTATTGAACTAGATTACTATGTTTAAAGTGGATGGAAAATTTTATAAATGATTTAATTTTTTAATTTTTCTTGATTACATCTTAATGAATTATTTCATTATGTAAATTTAATTGATATCCTTTTCTAGATATTATTTTCTAAATTATATTCCAAAGTTGAATTTTTTATACTGTGTTAGGTATTATATGACTATATTGTATACATATTCTTTATGAGTGAATATGGTGATGAAAGAAGATGAAAAATTAGAGTATTGATAAATAGTAAATATTTTCATGGGTATACTTATGGCTGAGATTTTGGAAATTTCTTTTGATTTGTTATTCCTATGTATAGTTCCTCATTGATTGAACATTTTAAAAAATTATTGAATTGTAAAATATTGATTGAGTATCTATATTTCAAAACGACGAATGAATAAGAAACAGTGTAAATAAGGTAAATTAAACAAAGATGATTAAAAATTGGTACAATGTAGGTCAATTCATAGTACAATTCCTATGAAAATAACTTCTCCATTACCAATAAGGATTTTTATAAATATATTTCACTCACTACATATTCTAAAACCATAATATACCCCCACTTATAAATTATATAATTACAATAATAACACTAACCTATAGTGAAATATCTCTATTTTCTACAGAGAGATTATCATAGTGTATAGCTACCGCAAAATGAAAAGATAAAATGAATAGTAACTACACTCAAAATATTTACTATATAAATTATTTTTCAATAAAAAATTTATATTGATATAACACTCAAAGAACCATAGTAAATACAAAATCCATAATCAACATTTCAAATTATTTTCATTACATATGATTTAACTAGAAAATAAAGCAATGAAAAATCAATATCAGTTTTGTTCAATTGGTTATTGTTTTCTAAAAAACAATATTAGTTTTGTTACCAAGAGGTGAAGATGAATATGTAGAATTTAACATTTCCTTAGTGTGAATTATATAATTGGTCCTACATCATCACTCAGAAACTTCAATGATGGTCAATTAATTATCACTACTGAGAATGTTAATAGAATTATAATAAAGTTGAACCACTAAAGAATAATCTTTGTTTAAACCATTAATTTTGTCATAATGAGAAAGATCCCCAGATTCCATGATCACTTTTATCTTGGGGATGATTTTGGTACATCTATATTTTTACATATAACACCAACATCGGATCTTAAAAATACGGGTCTTGTTTTCTTATACCTGAATCCAAGAAATATTAAAATTGTATTGAAATATAAACTTATAGACTGTATTAAATTATAATTTGTATGAACATTTAAATAGTATTAACATGTAATATTACATTTATATAAACTATATTAACATATAAATACATATATAAACCATTTCTAAATATAAAAATATTAATGTTAATACAAACAACATTTATATAGCATCTATATGTTTATATGGATGTTTATTTTTTTTAATAAAATTAACATATAAACTATATGGAATTTATGGACTAAAATTTTCAAAAAATATTACCATATAAGATGAAAATTTAAAAAAAAATAAATAACATATGAACTCATATTTTCTTAAAAATTTTAAAATCGATTCACCAAAACATCAATCAAAAACATAAATAAAAGGGGAAAGGGATCAATTTAAATGGTTTTTTAATATAGAAATAAATGATATATGATATAAATTATTAACTTCCTTTAGGTAAAATGATAACATTGATATAGTAATTGATTCAGTTGTTGGAGATCTTGCATAAGAAGCACCCTATAAAGAGATAGATAGCAATGTAAGATTGAATGACTACTCATATTTTGAACACATATGGTTGGAATTTGTAATTTATATCCACTCTAATAATAAATAACCCATTCTTATTATTTTCAAGGGAACGAATTTATCCACAATCATAGACTAAAAAAAGAAAAAGATGTAAATAAAATAAAATAATAGGATTATTATATATGAATTCACACTAAAGCATTATAAAACCATATAAATACATATGAAATGATCAACTATTAAAACATAAACCCCATATTGAAATAGTAAAGGAAAAAAATTAAATTACATAAAAAAGGGGTTCAAATAAAAATAGACAATCAACTAATAATAAAACGTTTTACTTGAAACTGCCCTCACAAAATAAACACACTAATGGAAACCAAAATTATCATATTAATTAAAAATGAAAATATGAAAACTAACTAGAAATAATACATTGAATTTTATTTTTTTTATCACAATAAATGTTTCTTCCAATGAGGTGCACAATAAACCCCAAGTAACATGGATTTATCTTCCATTAGAAAATAAAACGCAGTTAAGCTAAAATGACATCGATTTTCAAATAATAAAATTGCTTAGTACACTATGATAATAACTTCATCCATTGAATAAAAATTTTAAAGAAATTTGGGTCACCTATTTTTGGTTTTTATGATGAAATAATTTTATAACATCTTACAAAACTCATTTTATAGTTTTGAAAAACTTTTTATATCATAATATTGAAAGAGTTGGAAATTTAGAACAAATAATAAACAAAATCAAAATTATATAATGGTAAAAAAGATATTTTTCTCTATTAAAAAAAATTAATCCCCAATAATTATTCGTCAAAAAATTAATACCTCATTTACTAAGAAAATCATTCCTCGTGTTTTGAATTACATTTCACACAATAATGTGTCCATGTAAATGAAAAAAATTGTAAAAGTTAATGTATCATGAGATCTCGAAACGTGAAATATCATGGAATGGAAATTAATACTATAATATGGCATAGTGTAAAACATCTCTATTAAAAATACATATAAAATAATCAATAATTCATGAAAATATTATAATATACCGAAATATAATTAATTTATACACCAGATTCATAGTATTTTTTGACACTAAAAAATTAATTATACTTATAAAAAAACAATTAAATTACTTAACAAAAAAATATTTAGTGTCTTATTGTCTGTACTTATTGAAAACAATTACACAGTTATCACTTATGATAATCAATTTAAAAAAAATAAGTGTTTTTTATTTTATTGAAAATATTAATAAATAATTTGTAGAAAATGATTTCCTCAATCAGAAACACATATAAAAAATCACTTATAGTAAGTGATATGTTTATAATGAGTTTTGTATATTTTTTGTAAAAAAAACTCTATCCAATTAAAAATCATGAAATAGTTCTTAGATATTATAATATACCTATAATATTCAGGTAATATCCATACTATTGAAAGTTTGGTATAATCAGACTAGAAAAGGTAATTTAAAACATGATATTTTGTCACCATTATAAACTTAAAAAAATATACACATGGAAGAATATAATATATCACCAATTCATATATTTAAAAGAGTCATAGAATGTATAAATAGTGGTAAATCACATTATGCAATAACAATACAATAGGAACCAAATAAATCATTGATGTAGGGAGAAAAAAAAATTATGCTCACAGAAAAAATATTATTCACTCTCTATCTAAACACATGTTATAGGAGAATAAAATTTAGTTTATATGGGAAATTGGGGAAACTCTAACCAATTATGTTGAAGCAGTTAAATAAAAGGACATGAGTTAGGGATTTCTCATTAGAAATTATGGAAGGTAGGATTTATCTAGGGTTAGTTGAATGGGGTTAGTGGTAAATCGTGTGGCGGGGGGGGGGGGGGTTGCGAGGGTATGTCTTGGATCGAGTGATAAATCTTGTAGGTGGGGTCGCAACGTCAGAGGAGAATAATTGGCGGTGTATTAATTGAAGGAGTGGTGTCCCATAAGGTGGGTTGCCGAGTGTAATCCATATAGGAGCCACATCAAAGCTATCTCATAGTGCATTTGGATAAGGAGGGTCATGGTGATGTGGGGTCGACACATTAGAGGTATGTCAATGGAGGAGGTGGGGATTCCACATCTGGGTGTGGTGTCCATTTTAGTGGAGGATGATCGTGGGGGGGTTGGATGGTGACGTTGGAAAAGGAGGATAGTGGAAACATTAAGGGAGGAGGGTTACAAAGAGTATTAGGGTTCTAAGGAGGTGTAAGATCTTAGGGGCTATGGTAGAAATTGTGTAGTGGGTGGGATAATACCATGGGTAGTAAAATAACCATGGGAATAAATTATCTATAACCACTGTCCTTATTTCCCATGTCTATAGGTCCTTGTATAGAACCCAAAATTATAGTAGTGAAGGTATTTTGTATGATATGACCTTGAAGGGTTCTACTTATTAAGAACTTTTATGGAGACGTTACAGTTCCCTTTTAAACAAGTTATTTATGTATCTATGATTCCAAAGATAGTAGACCTATATGATTTTGGAATGTATCATTATGTTATTTAATTAATATTCATCTACAATGATGTGGTATCTATGAATGAAAATTATTTTCTATAATAGATGGAATTTTTGATTAATTTTGGGTATCTTAATGGTTCTCTATGATCATTCTATAATCTGGCTACCACCAATTTTGGGATAGGGATGAAGATATCCTAAATATGACATTTCAAAGAAGGTATGGGATGTATAAGAACTCGATGATGCTGTTTAGACTAATAAATCCATTATTTGTGTTCATTAATCTCATGAACAAGATCCTCCACCCATAACAAGACTCATCCATTACAGTGTTCCTTTATGACATCCACATCTACACACTAACCCTAGAGCAAAATGTAGAACATCTTGAGATAATCTTGTGTGAACTTTGAAAACAGTGGATTTTTGAAAAGATATCTAAGAATCTATTTTGGATCAAGGACGATAAATTCTTGGGGAATGCAGTTTCTGAGGCTAGTATATAAGTGGAACTAGAAAAAGTAGAGGTGGTTATGTCCTAGACACGTCCTTAGAATATGTTCAAGATCATGAGATTTTTCGGTTTGGTAGGATACTATCATCATTTTATCAAGTAATTATCCCATTTATCTACTCCCATGATTGTTTTGATAAAGGAATGTGTGTGTTTCCAGGGGTCATGCTAGGGTTAAGAGGTGTTCCATGAACTAAATTTCTGGTTGACAACATTTACAATATTGATTCTCCCTGAGATAAGGGATGGTTGTGTTTTATAATATGATGATTTAAGTATTTTAATGTTTATATTTTTTAGTTATATGGATGTTTTAGTATCTTATTGGTCATGTAACAACCTAAAAAATTAGTTAAAATAATAATAGGTTTGATATCTTTCATAACAAGAAAAAAATAAGATTCATGATAATTGTGATAGTTTTGATATATTATAAAAATATTATTATAACCTTGTTGTTGAATTCATAGATAAGAATATGAGTAAAAAAATTAAAAAATAATTTTATAATAGTTTTTCCGATATAAAATTATTTGTTACTTATTCAAAAATAAGCAAACAATTTTTAGTGAGGTCATTTTAGGAATCAAAAAATGATTTAAATTTCCTTTTTTGTATAAATTATAATTAACTTCTAACAATTTTAGTAATTTTATTTTATAATATGAACATATTTTTTTAAATAATCATATCAAATATAAATTAGGGTGAAATTTTGGGGTTTCTTCTAAAATGGTAGATTTGCTAATGAACGTTGAAAAATACTAATTTTTCAAATACTGTAATTTCCTTTTTAATAAATTAATAAATTAAAGAATTTCATTATATTTTTGTTTTGGTAATAAAGTTATATTTGATAAATTTAATTTTTAATAATAAAATTATTTCAATTTTAATTATTAATATTCATGGTTTTGATATAAGTTAATTTTTATTCTTAAAAATTTATTTTTTAGAAACTATTTTAATTTTAATTTTATTAATTTATATTAAAATTGGTTTCTAGAAAATCTATGGAATGAATCATAAAAAAATGATACCGTATATATAAATAGGAGTATAAAATTTGGAAAATATTTCCCTTTAATTTTTTGTCTTTATGAATACAAATTGTGAAAAAACATTTCACCTCGGTAAGGGTAAAATGTATAATAAATTGTTAAACCCATGGGATAAGTTCTCAAAATAAATGAAAAACTTTTCTAAAAATAATTTTATGTGATTAATTTAACCATATCTACCCATGGTTTTAATAAATTTAATTTTCATTTCATTTTTCCTTGATAATGGAATTTATATTATTTTATGTAATGAAAATTCTAAAGTGTCACTCTCCTGATTGTAATATATCTAAAAAATCATAAAAAGAAGATAAATTCTATTTTTAATATTTATATGAAATATTTTTTACATTTTTTATCATATTAATTTATTTTAAAATTTTATTCATAAAATATCTACCTTAAATGCTTACACAACTCCAACATAGTGCATCTGAAACGCATAGAAAAATCATGTAAATGATTTTAAAAACTATGAAAGTAATATTTTTCATATTATTTATACTTCAAAATGTATTTATATATAAAAATAAATTTTTATTTATATGTTAAAATATTATATTATAATTATAAATTTTACATGATGTGTTTAAAGTCAAATTATATGAAGAATATTAAAATTTATATTAATGATATTTGATGAAAATAATATTTTATAAAAAGTTTTAGACGTTATAAATATATTAAACTATGACAATTTTGATAATAAAAGTTCTAAAATTTCATCCCTTGGCCATTTATGATCCAATTTTCACCTTATAGGTAAAATTATGACAGTTTAATATTAGAAAACTTGTTAATGTTATTAAGGTTAAAAATTTTTAATTAAGGGCTTAAACCTAAATAAGGTTTAAAGTACATATTAAACCTGTAAAAATTTTATTTTTAAATTTATTTAATCCATATAATTTATTATATTAAAAATTATGGACACATTCTTTCAGTTTCACATGAAAATGAATTTATTATATTTAAATATTTTTATTAATTTCATAAGTGTCCTTTCTCTCCCATATAAAAGGTCACCCCTCATTTCTCTTCATTACACCACATTGAGTCATATATCACACTAAAACCATGTAAAATTATATTCTCAACTTCTATAGATATTAATTATAGGCTATTCTCTTCTTAAAAGACAATTTTCAGGGTACTTAAGAAGGCTTCTAAAGGAGGTCATCTGAAGAAGAGATAATCGCCTTACCAGATATCTTTCAATTTATTTCTTATTATACCAACTCTAAGTATATGTTATTAATCATAAAATAAAAAATTATGTATCTTAAATATACTAAAATATTATTATTATTATTTATCTACTATTATTCACCCAATATTCTATCAAATGGGAATTTAATGTATCATTCCTGTGTACATGTGAACTACCACCTCCATGTAGCGATACAACACATTTTTGAATATCATGTTTCATTTATGTTTATTATTATGGTTTTAATATTTAAATTTGATATTTATGAAATAATTATTCTTATATAATTAAAATATCATATCTTCCTTCTTACGTTCCAATCGGTTGGAAAATGATAAAGTCTCTCAAGCGTACCTGTGGACTACCACCTCTATGAAGTGATGAGATTTGATTTTCTTTTATTTTTTACTAATATGGAAATAAATATATATTTAATGAATAGATATAATAAATATTAATTATTAATTACTATATAAATTTTAATTATTATTTACCTTATTATCGTTCCATTCATCAAAAAATGAAAACAGTGTTCATGTTTACGTACAACCTATCGTCTCTATGAACGGTGACAACCATTTTTCTATATATACCTTTCTGGGATAATAATAATATATATATATATATATATGATAAAAATATATTTATATCATAATCAATATTTTATAGTTGATTTGACCATGATAAAAGTATAAGGACTAGAACTACCGAACTGAAATTTTGAAGAAAAACGAAAATATTAACCCCCAAAAACAACAATTTTCATATGGAATTATTAATAAATGGGAATTAACATGTTATAAATAGATAATATATGATATTATATATATGTAAATTATTCTTATATAGAATTATATTAAGTTTAAATTTTTTATAAATGAGTTTACAGTGATTTCAACGTAATTTAAGCTTGAGGTAAGGATTTTTCATCTCTAATTGTCTTATTTGAGACATATGTTATGTTATGATTTTATGTTATTCATAATGTGTTTATATAGACCCTTTGAAATTTTATATCACTATTCACCTTATTATTATAAAATTTAATGTTTTATTTGAATTTATTCTTTTATTGAGTTTATGATTCTAAAGTTTCCAAAGTGACAAGTTAATTATTTTGAAATCTAATTATTTAATAGGATTGTTTATGGTTAAGTATCTAATGATGAAATTACATGATCTACCACTCAAAAATCCCATAAATTTTATTTTAAAATGGTAATTCATTTATTTTTCACATAATAGTACCATTTTCCTCTCTATGGTACTTAAAATGATAGAGAAATTGTTTTCATGAAAAAGAGAATTTATTTCCTCCATGGTCGATAATCATTTTATTCCATGAACATATTTTCTGTAAAAAAATAAAATATGTTTTTAATATTATCATGTTATTAATAAAATAAATTTTGTATCCCCCCCCCCCCAGTTTGAGT
Source organism: Viscum album (assembly GCA_963277665.1). Taxonomy (NCBI): domain Eukaryota; kingdom Viridiplantae; phylum Streptophyta; class Magnoliopsida; order Santalales; family Viscaceae; genus Viscum; species Viscum album. The sequence continues at coordinate 756,134,253 of OY728121.1, read as the reverse complement.
TACGCAGCCTTTTCTTATTCCATTTTATGTCTCTAAAGTTCATGGGATGAGTTGAGAAGAGGTTGGGAGAGTTTGGAATGGTTTTGAATAAGTTTGGAGGCTTTTCTTAGGGAGTACAGTTTGAGCACGATTATAGGAAACCATGCGGGTTCTCTAGGAAACCGTACAGGGGGAGGAATTAGCCTTCGCACATCCTATGCACGATTTGTCAAACCGTGCGAGGCAACTGTGCGGACCCTTGCTCTGGAGGTAGTAGTGTGTGTACTGTTAGCACACGATTTTCCAAACCATGCGGGCTAACCATGCAGCCACTTAAAGTAAAGGGTTTTAAATCCGGGCTCCCTCCAGATTGACCTAAAACACTCCAAACATCCTCTCACTCGAGACTCACAATGGATTTCAGGTCTCATGGGTTGAGGGTGCTCTCCCGCTCATTTTGGAAGCGTTTTGAAGAGGTTTCTTCATGGATTGAAGGTGGTTTCTCCCGGGTAAGTCTCTCCTCTTGGGTTCTTTGGGTTTTCCTCTATATCTGCATCTCCATCTCTCTTGGTTTTCTATAAATACACTCATTGCGTGTAGATCTAGGGTTGTGGTTTCCGTGGATGTTAATTTGAGACATGTGGATATTAGCGAAGGAGATCTAGAGAGGTTTCGGTGGTACGTTCGCAGTATTTGAGGTGTGATTGCTTGTGGGTCGATTTCTCAGGAACCCTAAAGGTAGGTGGCTTCTCTCTCGACTCCACTTGGTTAGAACTATTGGTTTTGGTTGCAATTAATTTTTTTTGCTTTAAATTAATTGTTTTTTTTTATGTGTGAAATTGGATGGAACTTACTTTGGGGATGGTTTGTGGATTTTTGGGAAAAAAGGCTTGTGGAGAAATTCTCTTGATGTGATGTTAAAATTGGATTTTAAAATGAGTTGTTTTGTTGGTTTGATTAAGATGATTTGAGAAAATTGATTTCAATAAAAAGGGTTGTTTTATTGAAATGTGGTTTGGTATGGAAAATTATTGAAGGGTGTTTTCAATAAATGTTTGACTTATTGAAGTGGATTGACATGTAATGGAAATGGTGAATTGTATAATGTTGTGGCCTTGGAGGGTAACATTCTTGGTTATGCCTTGTGTTGGTTGTGTGGAAGTGGGCGGGAAGTCTCACTTTAAAATTTAAATGGCATGGGTGGGACGTCCTACCGTTTTGGGTTGTCAGATAGTGGGTGAAAAGTCCTGCTAGCTGAAGACAGGGTGAACGAGTTGGGCGGGAAGTCCCACTGTTATGGTTGCTTTGTTTTGTATTACTTTTCATAGATGGAATTTGTTGTGGAAATGTGAAATGGTTGGATTTTCTTCCTTGCATGGCATTGTTTATTTCGCTTCCTGGTGTAGCATGTTTGGCTTACGACATTATTGTTTGGCTTTACCTGGGTTTACTTGGTTTGGGTAATATGGCTTGGTAATGGTGTGTTTATCTTATGGTAATGGACGCACTTGTGATTACTATATATAAACTACTTTATATAAATGTGGAAATTGTTTTATCCTAGTGGCGTGTGTAGGGAAGTCATTTGGGTAAATCTTACTGATTAGTTGTACTCACCCCCTTCTTTGGCACGTTGGTGTCTTTGTAGATGTTGTGTATCGTGACGTGGGAAAAGGTAAGGCATCACCCTTGTTTAGTGGTGCATCGTGATGTTTGGGTGGATCTTGGACCATGGAGCTTGGTGTGGAGCCATGTAGTGTGCCTTTTCTATTTTTTGGTCTTTTGTTGAGTCTTCTGCATAGTACTCTGATATGGCATTGGTTGTATTAGTTTTGGGTTGTATTGTTGAACAACTTGGTTGTCCTTTTGGAATAAATGATTGAATTTTTTGATTGACATGCATCATATAGTGGTTGATAGTGGATGGTTTGGTTGGTTTTGTCTTAAAAGAAAATCATTTCCCAATTTTTTCTCGAAGCCCTCTGTATTTATTGTCGGCCTAGGGAACGTTTCTTAAGGCCAAGTAACACACAACTCCTCCTTATGCTAATGAGGTGGGGGTGGGGTGTTACATGTGGTATCATCTTGTTCGGTCCTTTGGAGTTGATTCTCGGATTTGGAGTTGACATTCATTGTGGTATATTCCTTGATTCGGCATGGTAGCAAGGCTTAGGAATGTCAGAACTTCGAATGTATAGCATAAAAGGACGTAGATAACCATTTTATGCTAAACTTCGAGTTACCAGGGAGTTGGGTACATAAATTTTTGGAGACACTTATAGGCATTGGATATCTCATTGTCGTGGGTGTAGCCAATGAGATGAGCATGGAATGTATGGTATAAATGACTTCCCTATAAGATGCATATTTCATTGGGAATAATGATTTATGGGATTAATTGAGAAATGGTTTTTCAAATGTGTGAAATTTTATTGTGAATAAATTTGGTATTTTGAAAATGGTTTAGTTTTCAAAAATGGTGAAACATGGAAAATGTGGATTGCTGGAAAGACTCATTGTGATAGTGTTGTGTAATGAAATCTGAAATGGTAATTCTTGATGTATACGGAAGTCAGAATCAGGGTTGTTTGTTTTATGTTTATATAAATGGCACTGGGAAGGCATCATAGAGACCAACCAGATGTGGCCAATGACCACGTGGTTGCACATTAGCCCCTAGTGAACCATTAGTTAGTCCAGAGCATAGTTCAAGCATTAAAAGCTATGGGAAGTGTGAATAGAGTGGAAGACCCAAATCATATTGATTATGTGTCTCAGTTTCAAAATTAGAATCCACCCATATTTAGGGGTGATTCGGAACCGGAAAGGGAAAAGGCGTGGCTGTCCAGAATGAATAGAATTTTCAAATTCTTGGGGACGCCAGTAGAGCTGAAATGAACGCTAGAAACGTATAATCTAGAGGATCTTTCTCTTCTATGGTGGTAGTTGGTTGTCCAAACAAGGACGGACTAGGTTATGACTTGGGAAGGCATTGAGAAATTGTTTAATAGACAATTCTACCCACATAGATTCAGAATTCAGCGCACAACTGGTTTCTTTAGTTTGAAGCAAGAGCATATGTCTGTGACAGAGTATGCAGCTAAGTTTACAAGATATGTACAGTTTGCAACCAATGTGGCGGGTAGCACGTCACTGATGGAAAGGATCTTCAAAGAGATGCTAAGGAAAGAGATCCATTCAAAAATAGAAGTGATGTGTATCAGTGATTACACAGAGATGGTGAATCTAGCATCGGTGGCTGAGCGGGGTCTATTGGGAGCTCTGGGCGGAGGAAGCATGGTGGTACCCTTGGGGAATAGTGGGAACTCTAACGCTGGGTTCAAGAAGAAGAGGGAAACTTATTCCCAGGGTGGGAACTCTATTGATGCATGTTTGGTTGAGTTGCTGGGTTAAAAGGTAGAAATGATTCCCTCTGTTTAGAAACTTAAAACTCCTCTTGGTCGAAGAGAATGTCGAGCCTTCTTGTGTAGAGAGTGTTGTATCGTTGTGGGCGAGGTCGAGATAATGTGGAATTTATCCGTGCTTGAGATGGATAAGTATGATGTAATCCTGGTAATGGATTGGCTGGCGGCATTTAAGGCCCACATCGACTGTAATGCATGGACAGTGGCTTTTATAACACACGATGGTGAAAGACATCTATTTAAAGGAGAGAGGCATAGAAGGCAGGGTGCAACGGGTTTGTTGGAACTAGCAGTTGGCACGTTATCCTATCAGTTGGCAGTGTTGTTGTTGGAATCAGTAAGGGTTTTTGAGCAGAGTGTTCTTCCAGCAATGGTGGATCAGCTCATGGTTGTTTTCCCGAAATATTATCTGGGTTACCTCGCATAAGAGAAGTGGAGATTACGATTGATCTCCTTCCAGGGACGAGTCCTATCACACTTCTGTCCTATCAGATGGCACCAGCTTAATTTCAGGAATTGAATTTCTGGTTAGAAGAGTTATAAAACAGAGGGTTTATCTGTACTAGCACATCTCTTTGGGCATCACTAGTCTTGTTTGTGAAGTAGGTGGATGGAAATTTGAGGCTATGTGTTGATTATCATCAACTTAACCAAGTTACGATAAAGAACAGATATCCACTTCCACGAATTGATGATTTGTTCGACCAGTTGAGGGGTTCCCAATGGTTCTCCAAGATCGACCTAAGGTTGGGATATCATCAATTTCGGGTGAGGAAGGACAATATTCCTAAAACAGCTTTCAGAAGTAGATATGGCTATTATGAATATGTGGTTATGCCCTTTGGTCTAACGAATGCGCCAGCAGTATTAATGGAATTGATGAATTGGATATTTCAGAGATATCTGGATTCATTTGTGGTGGTGTTTGTAGACGATATTCTGGTGTATTCTAAGACAAGGGTGGAGCATGAATATCACTTGGCCATAGTGCTGGGGATCATGAGGGATCATCAGTTGTATGCCCAATTTTCAAAGTGTGACTTCTGGATATAGGAAGTCCGTTTTATTGGCCATGTGATTTCTAAAAGGGGCATTTTAGTGGATCCGGAAAAGATAGAGGCTATTATCTCATGGAAATTTCCAAAGAATGTGTTCGAGGTACAGAGTTTCTTCGGTCTAGCTGGGTATTATCGGTGTTTCGTTCATGATTTTTCATGTTTGGATTCACCGATGATAGCTTTGACAAGAAATAATGTTCCATTCTAGTGGAATGAAAAGTGTTAGAAATGTTTTGAAGAGCTAAAGGGTCGCCTTACATCAGCACCAATCTTGGATTTTCTAGAACCAGGAAAAGGGTACGTGGTGTATTGCGATGCATCAGGATCAGGGTTGGGGTGTGTTCTCATGTAAGGGAATCATGTGGTTGGGAATGGCTCACATCAGTTTAGGGTGCATGAGAAGAACTACCCAACTCATGATTTGGAATTGGCAGTATTGTTCCATTCTTTTAAAGTGTGGCGTCATTATCTATTAGGTGATTAATTCACAGTATATACTGATCATAAGAGCGTGAAGCACATTTTCTCACAAAGGGATTTGAATGTGAGGAAAAGGAGATGGATAGAATATCTCTAGATGTTGGATTTTGACTTGATGTACACACTATGTAAGGGAAATTTGGTGGCGGATGCATTAAGTAGAAAATCATATGCTCAAGTGGTGTAATAGGCATCGGACCAGTGGAAGTTGATATCGGTTATAGTTGGCATGCGGTTGGAATGTGAGGACCAGGGCGATAGAGTGGTTTTTTTCCAGTTTTGTTGATTCCTGACTTGGTTAGCCTAGTTAAAGATGTGAAGATATCTGATTCTAAGTGTCTTTCAATGAGGTCGAAACTCAATTATGGGGAGACCATTGAGGGTTGGAAACTGAATGGAGATTTAGTTCTTTTTTGGAATTAGATGGTTGTACCAGTCTCTTGTTAGGAGGATCTTCTCATGGCATGTCATCATTCCAGATGGGTTGTTCATCCTAGAATTCATAAAATTTATAAAGCATTGACAGCGCAGTTCTGGTGGGATGGTATGAAAATAAGTGTGGATAAGTTTGTTTCGAGATGCTTTACTTTCCAGCAGGTCAAGGAAGAGCATCAGAGGCCAGCGGGAATGTTGTATTTTTTACCAGTCCCTGTTTGGAAGTTGGAGAAAATAACGATGGATTTTTTCACATGTCTCCCAATAATGTTCATGAAGCACAATTCCATTTGGGTGATAGTGGATCAACTAATGATGTCGGCCCATTTCATCCTGATTCAGGAATCTAATACAGTAGAGGATCTGTCTAAAATTTATATCCAGGAGGTGATAAAGTGGCATGGCGTTCCAGTTTCGATTTTATCAGATAGAGATCCAATGTTTACATCTCGTTTTTGGAAATTCTTATAGCAAGCCCTTGGGACATAGTTGACTGTGAGCACAACGTATCACCCTCAGACGGATGGTCAATCTAAGAGGATGATAGAAACCTTAGAGGATATGATGTGGGAATGTGTTATGGATTTTAGTGGCTCATGGGAGGATAACGTGTCGTTGGTTGAGTACTCATAAAGTAACAATTATCAGGCATCCTTACATATGGCTCCGTTCGAAGCATTGTAGGGCGGTCGTGTCGTTCTCCACAATTCTAGGTGAAAATAGGTCAGTCAATGACGGTTGGACCGAGCCTTTTCCAGGAGACTATGGAGAAGATCAAGTTAATTAGGAAGAGAATGGAGACGGCTCAGAGTCATCAGAAATCATATAAGGATCATCGTCGATGGCTATTATCATTTGAGGTGAGTGATCTAGTTTTCTTAAGGATCTCTCCTAGGTTGGGACATCGTTGGTTTGGGAACCAGGGAAAGTTGTCTCCGAGGGATATTGGACCTTTTGAGATTCTTGAGTGGGTTGGTGAGGGGGAGTATTGTTTGGATTTTCCACCTAGGTTCAGTGAGCTGCACAATGTGTTTTATGTGTCGTTGTTGAAAAAATATCAATCATATCCTGACCATGTGATTCGATGGGATCGTGTTGAGGTATATTCTGATGCTTTGTTGGTGCACGTTCCAGTGCGGGTTTTGGATAGGAAAGAGAAAGTCTTTCATGGTAAAAGCATCGGTTTAGTTCGTTTTTTGTGGCAGCATGGTCAGATTCAAGAGGAGGCTTGGGTGAGGGATAAAGAAATGGTCGAGTAGTGGCTCAATCTCTTTTAGCAAAGTGTGGGTTCACTACTTTTTGAGGATGAAAAATCCAATGGTGGGGAGAATTTAGCACCCCTTTTGAGGTATGTATCCTTTGTTTATGCCTTTTTATGTGTTTAAAGTGAATGGGATGAGTTGAAAAGAGGTTGGCAGAGTTTGCAATGGTTTTGAATAAGTTTGGAGGCTTTTCTTAGGGACCATGGTTTGATCACGAATACAACAAACTATGGGGGTTCTCTAGGAAACCGTGTATGAGAGGAAATAGGCTTCTCATGGCCTGCACACGGTTTTTCAAACCATACGAGGCAACCGTAAAGACCATTGCTCATGAGGTAGTAGCGTGCGCATGGTTAGCGAACGGGTTTCCAAACCATGCAGGCTAACCGTGCGATTGCTTAATATAAGGGGTTTTAAATCTGGTCTCCATCGGGTTTTACCTAAAACACTCCAAACTTCTTCCCACTTGAGCCTCACTTGGGATTTGGAGTTCTTAGGGGTTGAGGGTGCTCCCCCACTCATTTTAGAAGCGTTTTGAAGAGATTTCTTGGTGTATTGAAGGTGGTTTCTCCTCGGTAAGACTCTCCTCGGGGGTTCATTATGTTTTCCTTTAGATCTACATCTCCCTCTCTCTCGGTTTTTTAGATCTACACTCTTTGTGTATAGATCTAGGGTTGTTTTTGCCTTGGATGTTAATTTTAAGGCTTGTGGATATTTGAGAAGGAGATCTAGAGTGGTTTTGGTGGTGTGTTCACCCGATTTGAGGTGTGATTTCTTGTGGGCCAATTTCTCGGGAACCCTAAAGGTAGGTGGCTTCTCCCTCAACTCCACATGTTTAGAACTAGAGGTTGTGGTTGCAATTAATTTGTGTTGCTTAAAATGTATTGTGTTGTAGATGTGTGAAATTAGATGTAAATCCCTTTGGGTATTGTTTGGGGATTATTGGGAAAAAGGGATTGTGGCGAAATTCTCTTGATGTGATTTTAAAATGGGGTTTTAAAATGAGTTGTTATTCTAGTTTGATTAAGATGATTTTAGAAAATGTTTTTCAATAAAAAGGGTTGTTTTATTGATATGTGGTTTGGTATAGAAAACGATTGAAGGGTGTTTTCAATAAATGTTTGATTATTGAAGTGGATTGAAATGTAATGGAAGTGGTGAATTTCATATTGTTGTGACCTTAGAGGGTTACATGCTTGGTTATGGATTGTGTTGGTTGTGTGGAAGTGGGCGGGAAGTCTCACTATAAATGGTGAACAGTATGGGAGGGAAGTCCCACTGTTCTGGGTTGTCAGGTAGTGGGCAAGAAGACTTGCTAGCTGAAGATGGGGTGAATGAGTTGGGTGGGAAGTCCCACCGTTATGGTAGCTTTGTTTTGTGTTTATTTTCATATAAGAAATTTTTTGTGGAAATTTGGAATGGTTAAATTGGATTCCTTTCATGGAATGGTTTATTTTTCTTCCTAGTGTGGCATGTTTGGCTTACGTCATGATTTTTTTGGCTTTCCCTAGGTTTACTTGGTTTTTGGAAAGATGGCTTGGTAAGAGTGTGTTTAGCTTCTGGTAATGGACTCAGTTGTGATTATTTTAAATAAACTGTATTATATAAATGTGCTAACATTTTTATCCTAGTGGCGTGTGTAGGGAAGTCATTTGGGGAAATCCTACTGAGTAGTTATACTCACCCCCTGCTTTGGCACATTGGTGTATTTGCTGATGTTGTGTATCATGATGTGGTAAAAGGTAATGCATCACCTTCCTTTAGTGGTTCATCATGATGTCTGGGTGGATCTTGGAGCATGGATCTTGGTGTGGAGCTGTGGAGTGTGCCTTGGCTTATTTTGAGACTTTTTTTGAGTCTTCCGCATAGTACTCTAATATGGTATTGGTTGCATTGTTTTTGGGTTTTATTATGGAAAAAACGTGGTTTCCATTGGGAATACAAGATTGAATGTATTGATTGACATGCATCATATAGTGGTTGATAGTGGATGGTTAGGTTGGTTGTGCCTTATGGGAAAATTGTTCCCCAATTTGTTCTCAAAGACCTAGACATTTTTTTCCAGCCTTTGGCACCTTGGGAACATCACTTAAGTCCAAGTAACCCTCACCACCTCCTGAAGCCAATGAGGTAGGGGCGGGGTGTTACAATTTTTATCATGTTTTAATTTAAAAAAAATTTATAATATGTAACGTGTTTTCATTTTCTGAACGTTTTACTTTTTCCTTTTCACCAAAATTATGAAATATATTTTTGTTTTAACTTATACGGCATTAAAGGAATGCCCCTAAATCTTAATGTCTCAATTATTTGAATATTATTTTAAACTTTTAAATGATTATTTTATATAAAAAATCATTAATATTTTCTAAATATTTTTATTCTAAATAAGTTAATTCAAAATGAAAATGGTATTTTACTCAAGAAATATTCCAGGGATATTTAAAATATCTCTCTCATTTAAGATAACATCCTTTTATGTTAATTAGTCTCTACTAGGGACATAATTTAAGGATAGCATCTATATTATTTATCTTTACAGGTTATGATTATGATGACAATATTTTTTGGAAACTCTTTGTCTTTTCCATGGGATACGTTATTATAAAAAACTATATGTTTTCTTGATCTTGAGGAGTATATATGAATGGGTTATAATTATTTTACATGAGGGACCATTATAAACCTCTAATGTATTCGATAAATATGTATAAGTCATGATAAAAATATGTTATAAGTGAACCTTATTTAATGTTCACAATTTTTGTGGAACTGGTTTTCATGGTCATAAGATTATGTATGGACCTAGTTTCCATGTCCATAAGTTTATGTGTGGAACTATGTTTCATGTCCATAGGATTATTCATGGACATTTGTTTATGTCCATATGTTTATGTGAGGGGCTTATTTTATGTCTCTAGCATAATGAGTGAATATGTTTCTATTTATACATTCTCACAATGTTATAAGATTATGTTTTTTCTATATTCCTATATTTATATTCTGCACTTATGGATTGTGTTTATTGATTATTATAGGATTCATGTCTTATGAACTTTAAATATTTATGATATGACTTGATATTATGATCTAAAATATGTTGCGTAAGGTTTTTAGATGTTTAGGTCATGTTCTAATTACCATATACTTATGTTATGCTTAAGTGATCATGATATCTCTCATTTTTACCCTTACTGAGCATCTGATCTAACCATTTCTTATTTTTACTATCCATTGTTATGATGAAAGGTTTAATTTAGGGCATGTCTATCAATAGTACTATGTGGGAAGATATTTGTGTAAGATTTTATAGATATTTCATTAAATAAGAATATTTTTTATTCAGTCTGCAAATACACTACACCTTTATGGTTCTGAGACATGTATTTGTAAAATATATTGGATATTCATCTATTAAAATATAATATTTATGTATGGAAAGTATAAGTCCATATAGTTGGAATTAGAGGAATGGTTTATTCAGTATTTAAATATTAGGATTATATAAATTTAGTGAAACCCCTAGGATAAGGTCTTAGTATTTGATAACATCCTAAATATTTTATAAGGAATAGATTATTTGGTTTTCCAAATAATATATCCCCATCTGGATACTACAAGTGGATATTGTTTTATTACAGTTTCATCTAGGGATAATATCTTTAAAAAGAGTTGTTTGAGTATATTTTGGTCTTCATTCTAGTGAATGGTGAATGTTCTCTTTCTACTCTCCTGGTTTGATACTCCCATGGGATATTCTTGGGTGAACTCACATTTTCTTCATAAACCATTATGAAGGATTAGAATAAATAATAATTAAGATTAACTATGTTAAACCTAAGGTGTAATGGATTTGAAAGGTGTCACAATTTATAAATTCAATAAATTATATTTCATGATATCTCACTATGATTATCATCAATCAAACTATGATTTTTGGTTTTAGTCCATAGATTTTATGACTTGGAATTTTTTTAACACAGAATGTCATAAATAATGGAATAATTGTCCCAATGAGGAACCAGGTTAATTAAATATGGAATGAAAAATATTATGATTATTCATAATCAAATATCTCATTTTATGATTATCAATATCAACTTAGCTTATCTTCCTAAGAAAAAGAATAGTTGAAAAATGAGTTTCATGATTACCATAGAGGAATGAATATTTAGAATCCTATATGTTGAGTATAAGTGAAAATAATTCAGGAAAATTTCTCATATGAATGGAAATATGTTTTGTGTGTGAAAAATAAATACATAGATAAAGTAATTACTGAAAAAAATGAAATGTTTGATTAACATAATGGGAGTGAATAATATCCTCCCTAAGAAGTCATTAATGGTTGAATGTTTTAAATGATTAAGGTATGGTAATTATGAAAATATATGTCATTGGGGGATTCTTTATAATAAGATCAATAAGATTATACGAGTATAGGTTTTACTATTGGTGATGAAGAGACTACGAATGATATATGAAAGGAAGGAGGAATTAATGAATAAGATGATAAATACTAGTTAATGGTATAAGAAGGAAGTTGAATGATTGTATTATTTATTTATTATAATTAAATAACTATATTATAGATGTATTTTTTAATCAAGGGAATTCTATGTGTAGGAATCATTTTTTGAAGTTTTTCATTGAGGATTTTAGAGAATATGTTTAATGGTACCTATAACAGAAAAAATTAATTTAATGGTGTGGTGATATTTTATGAAAAACACATTATTGAGGGAAATATAACACATAATATTTTCCTAATGATGAAATAGTAATTTATACTTGGTATAAAAATATGATTGATATAGAAAAAGAAAATATGAGAGTATTGGTGACCATGGAACTGATTAGTGATTTGATGAAAAAGTGGATTATGTTATCTTTAATGGTGTTTAAATAATTTAGGGAATATATTTGATAATATATGATTTTATTTATGGAAAAATTAGAGAGTTAATTTTTGTAATAAATTTTGTTTTCATTTAGTTTTTTTTGGTAATTTAGGTTATTAACATGTTTTAGGGGAATATATGATCAAGGTATTCACATATTTGGTATGTGAAATTATGATATGCTTTATATTATTTAGGGGTTTAATGATAAGTTGATTTTATAAATTTATTAAACATATTTTGAATTTTTTGGATTTTGAATCTAAACAGACATATTTTGGATGGGTTTGAAGGATAACTATTTAGGGAAAAGTTTAAGTTGAATTTGGGGAATCATTATTAGGGATTTAGATTTTAATGTATGATTTATCCATATTAAATAACTTATTCTAATAATTTTGGTTTTTGTATATATATAAAGATAGTAGGAAAGACTTTTCATCCTTTTATGGATCTTATGATCCCTTAAAAGTTAGTTTCAATGCACCAAACATGAAAAACTCATCTTGAATATTCATTTCTTAGAGTAAGAGATGAAGAGAAAATTTATCAAAGAACAACCACAGGATGAAATTATTCTTATGAAATGGAATGAAATATATTCATTATATTTTCACATTTTCTATATCTTGATAGTAAAATAATTCCTAAACTTTAGTAAAATGACCTTGAAATAATTTTGTCACAATTTTCCTTCATTTCCAATGAATCAATAGTCTTCTCACCCCTCACAAATTTATGGTTTTTTGGTCATTAACTTTCTCATGACTATATTATCTACCAATCACCCTTAGTCATTGGATGATAGTTTTCTACTCCATATCTAAATTTTAAAATACCACCAATGTCTTCCTTATCGGGGAACCTGATTATTATTATTTTTAGTTAATCATATTGTTTCCCACTTTCCCTTTTTAAAGGTAGTTTCATTATCCCTCCCAATGATGTGGGTTTTCAATAAATATATTTTCAAATATTAGACCATTTATGACAGAGTTAAAATTATTAGAGAAATATTTATTTTTAGGGGGAGAATTTTACACCCTGAAAATTTATTTAATTTAATAATAAGCTCAGTATCTTGGTTAACATGTCAAATCGCAGTGTTAGTGAATTGTGATATATTATAAAAATTTTAGTATTACCTAACCATTGTATTAGAGGGTATTAATATTAGTAAATGGATTATGAAAAAAAATTATAATATTATTACACAATACAAAATTATTTATTAATTCTTTGGAAATAAGTGCACAATTTTTGTGAAGTCAATTTATGCTTCAAAATTGCATTTTCTTTAAAAATGAATTTTATTGCATTTTGTGTTTGAAAATTATAATTAATTTCTACAAGTTTTTTTAAATTTAATTTTATATAATAAAAATATTTTTTAAAATCGTTATATCAAAATTAACTTAGTGTGAAATTTTGATATTTTTCTAAAATGATTGATTTTTCACTGAATATTGAAAAATATAGATTTATTAATTACATTCGATTATTTTCATTAAAACAAGTGATTGGAGAGTATCATTAAATTTTTTATTTTTTATTAAATCATCATATGAAAAATTTTAGTTAAAATAATCTAATCAGTTCCATTTTAATCAAAAATATTCATGCTTTTGATATAATTTAATTTTTTTTCTTAAAAACACATTTTTCTGAAAAATGATTCTCATTGTGTTTTACGCATTTGTATAAAAAATGATTTGTGAAACTATCATATATCAAACCTTGAATATTTTATACCATATTTCAAATCATTATCTCAAAATTTGGTAAATATATCACTATTATTTTTAATCATTATGAATAATAATTGTGGAAAATATTTGTCACAATTGTAAGGGAAAAATGGGTAAAATGTGGTCAAAACCATGCGATAATGATTCAAAATCAACCCAAAACTTGATTTAATTTAATTTTATGTGATTAATTTGGCCATATACATCCCAAATTCTAATTTATGTAATTTTGGAAGCATTTTCCTTTGATAATGGCATTTATATTATTTTAAGTAACGAAAATTACAAAATGTCACTCTCTTGATTTTAATATATTTCAAAAAATTTACATAAAGATAAAAAGAAGTTGAATGTGTTATAAATTCTTATATTAATTATTTTTTAATTACTTTAATAAAATATATTTATTTTAAATTTTTAGTGATAAAATAATTACCTTAAATATTTACAAAATACTGACATGGTGTTTGTGATAGTAGTAGAAAAATCATGTAAATAATTTTAAAAATAATAAAATTAATAATTTTTGGTTGAGTTACTTTTCCCCATAGATTTTATAGATAATTATAACATGTTATTGATGTTTTATAATATCAAATTCTAAAAATATTATTATATTGATTTCATTAATGTCATATTAAATGTAAAGGATTAGAATGAAATTCATGATCTGTTTTTGAAATAATATATTATTAAATTATTTATAAATAATAAAATAATTAAATAGTACCAACTGTATATTATATGGTCTAAAATTTCATCCGTTTTCCATTTATGATCCAATTTTCACAATATAATTAAATTTAAAACCCTTTCAAATTAAAAAGTTTGTTATCATGGTTAAGGTTAAAATTGCTTAACTAAGGGATTAAACCCCAAGATAAGTTTAAAAATACAAAAATATGCTATCCAAATTTTATTTTTATAATTGATTTAAATATTTAATATATCATATTATAAATTATTACCACACGGTTTTCCTATCACATAAAAATGAATTGATTATATTTAAATTTTTTATTAATTCTATATGGGTCCCCCTTACTTACAAAAGGACACCACACCTTTCTCTTATTTACATCGCTTTAAGACATATAAATTGAAAAAACCATACAAAATTATCATATAAAAATATATATATACATAAATTGGTGGTAATTTTCTTCATAAAATACCATACCAAGGGTTCTTAAGAAGTGATTTAAAGGTGGATAACCAAAGATAAATTAATTATCTTACCGGACATATATTAATTTATTTATTCGTCTACCTCCATAAAATATATGGTTTTATTAATTAAATAATAACTTAAGTATTATTAATTTAAAAAAATTTATTATTATTATCATTTAACCATCATTATCGACCCTAGATTCTATCAAATGGTGTGTGAAAGTATCACTTGTGAGTATGTGTGGACTACCACCTTCACATAGCGATACAATCCATCTTCAAAAACCATATTTAATTGGTGGTTATTATGATGGTTTAAATTCTTAAAAATTATATTTATCAAATAATTATTATTATATAATTATAATATCATATCTTCCATATTACCTTCCAATCTATTGGAAAATGATAAATTTGCTCGTCCATGTGTGTAGACTACCACCTCCACAAAGCGATGTGATATAATTTTCATTTATGTTTTTCAAATATGGTAATGAGGATTTTTATAATTAATATATATGATATATATATTATAATAATTATTCTATAAATTTGAATTATTATCTACCAATGTATCATTCCATTCATCAAAAAATAAAAACAGTGTTCATGCGTACATATGACTTACCCTCTCCATGAACAATGAAATTAATTTTTCTATCTCTTCCTTTTATGGATGAATAGAACTATATATATATATATTGAATATATATAATATCAATATCATGGTTAATATCTTTTATATTATGGAATCATGGTCAAGTAACATGGATTGAAACTACCAAATTGAAATTCTCATGAAAAAATCAAATAGCTAACACCTAGAAACAAAAATTTTAGTAAGGAATTATTAATAAATTGGAGGTGAAATTTTATAATAGGGTCATATTTTATATATATTATTATTATTTCATAGTATAATAAATTTAAAATTATTAAATAAGAGGTTATACTACTTTCAAATCAAGTTGAACTTGAGGTAAGGGTTTATTGTCTCAAATTGTCTTCTTTGAGACATATGTTATGTTAAGAATATATAATATTTATTTTTTGTATATATATAAACTGTAACATTCTATATTATGATTCAATTTATGATCATAAAATTTAAATTTAAATTTAATGTTATTCATTCATGCGATTTAAGATTGAAAAGTTGCTAAAGAAGTAAGGGGTTTATGTTAAAATCTCATTTTTTATCAGGATTGTTTATGATTAATTTTATGATGATGAAATTTCATGACATACTAATAAATATTCTAATTAATTTTCTTATCCTATGTTTATTCATGTAATTTTCAAGTAATAGTACCATTTTCCTCTCTTTGGTACAAAACATCGTTGATAAGATTCTTTTAAGATAAAATAACTTTATTTCCTCTCCAGTCTGAAATATTTTTCTTATATATCTATATTTTTTAAAAAAAGTAAATATTGTTCTTAATTCTATCATATTATTTTTTAAGTCATTTTTAAACATGTTTAATATTTTTTTAAAAATTAAAATAAATTATCTTGTATCGTCTTAAATTTGGTACTTTGGACTTTTTACTGAAAATGTGAAAGTAATTTTTTTAACATATATTGAATGAATAAAATTTTCCACCATCATTGTCTTTGATCACAAAGTGATTCACTATTAATTTTCACCCATATACCACAATTTTAAAGAGGTTTTTTATTATAAATTCTAAATATAATAACAAATTTCACTTCACATTTGGTTTAATTAGTTAATTTTATCATTATAAAAAAGGTAAATTTCACATGCTTTGACGTTTACATCATAGGTTGAGGTGATTTGGGGATCCCATAATATAATTAAATCAAAATGGGATAAAATTTTCAAGATCCCAATTAGACATGTGGACTAAAATCCACACTTCATATAATCCAATAAACTAATTAGGCTAAAATTTAGTGGTTGAATGAAAACTATTGTGGGATACAATTAATTAGATTAAAAAATATCTCAATTTATCCATTTGGAGGTCCAAAATTCTCCATCATTTGAGATAAAATACATTATTCTTATTCATGAGGTAACTTCTATAATTTTACCATATCTCATGATTTGGGCCTCGAAATGATGCAAATTTTTTTTGAGATAGGCAATATCAGGGAATAATATTTTTAGTATTATCAATAGAAATTTAATAATTTCTTTCATCCCAAGTATATTATATAACTTGTATCTTGAAATCAGGGTGCCCAAAACCTCCTTCAACTTTTCTTAAAAATTAGCACATTGGTACCCCATTTACAAGTTCGTCCAAGGGGAAATCTCTACCATTTTGGACACCAAAAGAAATCCTATCTTTATATTAGAAGTTTTTTAGGACCTTATATGCATAGATATATCATGTATAAAGGTTAAGTTTCAGCCAAGGCTTATCCTCCTCTCGATGGAGAGCAAAATTTTGGGTGATAATCATTAGGGAGCTATACAGACTTGGAGAGGTAGTTCTGGAACTTGTTCTTCCACTAGTTTCATATAAATTGATTATGAAGAATTTCATTTAAGTTTAATTATACCATGATTCTTCTTTGAATGAATTGTTTTAGTATAATAATGTGAACCATTTTTGATTTCAATACTGATTGTGTTTTTATTTCTAGTGGTAATATTGGGTTGTTATGATGGGATAACAAAATAATCATTTTTCTTTCACAAATACATGATATTTAAATCTTATTTTTTATCCCTCATTCCATTATTGAGGTTAAAACCATTACAATATGATTATTGCATCATTTTTTTTAATTATGTATTATTTTAAAATGAATATGGATAATTTAGATCTATATTACACTAAATAAAAGGATCCCATTAAATCAAGTGTAATCTTTAGAATGATGAATTGACAAAGATGTGTAGTAAATGCGAACTTAACACATTTTTTCAAGATTCTAAAAACCACACCTTTGTTTTTCAACTATGAAACTCTTTAATTAAGTCATTTTGATTTTAAAACTATTTTCAAAACCACCTCTCTCTTTTAATCCTTTTTATTATATATTTGAACTATAAAACTCCAAACCTCCTTAAGAGATGACCTATGTTCTAATCTATGCAATATATAAACCTTAAAAACATAATCAATTTGATGTTTCGTGAATATTTTGTAAGTCACTCAATTCTTTTAAACTTATTTTATATGTTTCAATGATTCCTTTAAAAGAAAATGTTTTCCTTAATATTTTGTAAATATTTTTATTTTATGTCATTCACTTTAAAATAAAAATTGTTTTCCTCAATAAATAATCCAGATATACTTCAAATAAATTTTACATTTATAATAACATCCTTATATGTTACTTATTATTTTCTGGGATTATGATTCAAGGATAATATCCCTATTCTTTCTCTAGATGGATTATGATTATGGTGAAAGGATTTTTACAAAAACTGTTTTTCCATTGGTTATGTTATTATGACATATTAAATTGTTTCATGATTTTGTGGAATATATATAAAAAGATTATGTTTATGTGACGTTTTTATGAGTTATAACCCTGCAATGCACTGGGTAGATATGGATAACTCATGAGATAAATATGTTATGTGTGAACCTGATTTCATGTTCATAATTTTATGCATGGACCTAGTTTCCATGTTAATAATATTATGTGTGGACCAAGTTTTCATGTCCATATGTTTATGTGTGGACTTGGCTTTCATGTTTAGAAGATTATTTATAGATTTGGATTTCATATCCATAAATTTATATGAGGTCCTGATTTTATGCCCCTATCATAATGAGTGAACCTATTTCTATTTATGAATATTCAAAATTTTATAAGCCTATGTTTTGGCCACATTACTATATCTATTTTATTATCTAATTGATCATGTTCATTAATTCCTTTTTAATTCATGTATTATGAATGGCCAAGATTTATGTCCATACTCAAGATTATGATCTATGATATGTAGGATATGGTTTTCAAATGTTATGTGTGTGCTCTCATAACCTAATGATCAAGTTATGATTAAGTGATCATTGATATCTCCCTTATTTACCCTTATTAAGAATCTGATCTCACCCATTATTATGTTTCCATTCCCTAGGTTATGAAGAAATTTTTTGTGTAGGGTATTTTTAATAGGATTACTATGTGAGAAAATTGTTTTGCGAGATCTTGAAGATATTTTGAGAAAGGTGAATATTTTGTATCTAGTATCCAAATACACTAAACCTTTACAGTACTTGGGTGTGTATTTATAAAATATATTATATATTCTTTTATAAATATATAATATCTTTTTATGAAATGTATGGGTATCTATATTCCATTTTAACTATGACCCCATGAGTAGAACTATCGTAAACATTACTTGGATTTTTAATTCATGGTCTATACTTTGAAGTGTTGGAGATACTGTCTCTTTGGTGAGATGTTTATTGTGTAAAAATACATCAAGATCCTATGTTATATATTCATATATTGAGACTTATATTTGAGGAAGGGGCACTAGTTAGTGTACATGTATACATTTAGCTTTGAGACGACCTATGCACCAGGTAAAGGTAATATCATTATAGATGCTATTATCTATAAAAAACAAGTATCTTAGGATCTTGGTGAGCTTCCATTATAGGAACAATGGTTCTTGGTGAGTTTTTTTTATCTAATTGGAGGATGGAAGATTCCATGGACCATGGATCAATGACATGTTCCCCATTGTTGGTCACATCTTCCTTAGTAGACTGTTTAATGTAAGGATATAAGAATAAACCAGATAATATTGTGATGTGATAACACCTAGAAGGTGGTGTCCCAATACGAGGGAATTCATTGGATAATAGAGACGTGGTCCTTGTGAATGTTGGAGTTGGTGGTCTAGAACCAACTACTTTATACTTTATTCGTCAAATAAAATCCATATCACATCTTGATTGTTCTTCTACATGACATGTCCTGTGATGATTTCCTAAGGACATCTGTTGCATTAAACGGTCGTAGCAGATCCCGGCTATGATGAGAACCCGAAAGTTCCATAACACTGTTCTTGAATGTATGTTTTATGGCCGGATGATATTATTTGAGGGACACAAATAATACAGGTCATTAGGGGTGAGGAATAATAAAAATTTGAGGCACCTTCTCCTGGTGTGCTCCCTTGGTAATATCCCGGAGGATATTATGAGAACGAGACCCTCCAGTAGGAAATCCACATTTCATAGTGTCATTGGATGTTCCTATCTACAGACGTGTGTATTGGTCCTTAGACTTTAAGATTATTATTAATGGGTATTACAACTCACACACTTAGATGTATTGACAAAAACTATGACGTCACACTGTTCACAGCGAGGTAGGATACGTTGGGTGCGTCACGAGTAATACCACATTAATAGATAATGCGAGAAAAGATTTTTTCCTACCGTTCCATAACGGAGGTAGATATCTCAGGCCCTTTGATGGAATTGATATACCCTAAATAAATCCATTTCCATGGTAAGGTATGGGAAAGTTCAATTCCGGGAATTCAAAGAAAGAATAATCAAGAACAAGGGTTGATGGCACTAGCATGAAACCCACTTGATTGGAGATATCGAGAAAAAGGGATTATATTACATGGTAGGCTTTCGTAGGAGGTGACACATCATTGTGGCGTTAACTTCTTTCTCTATGGGTGCCTTGGCGTGTTGCTAGATGCAAACCTTGGACTTTAGGCAGGCTCAGCCTGATTACACTGAGAAAGAGTCCAAGAGGGTCACACACTAAGAGGTTCGATGTATCTCAGTTAAATATTAATTTAACAAGTTGAATAAAGATTATTCCCGATTTTGGTTTAATAATTATTCAAGGATGTCTGATTGCATTTATTTTGACACTAGTTATTCGAGAGAATATATTGTGGGTGAATTAATATATATTTATTAGTGAGTAATTCAGTTACATTTATTTAAGATATAAATAGCCATTACTCAAGGTCTAATAAATATGGTGGAGGAAATAAATAAAACTGGAAAAATAAAAAGTACACACTGTGTATTCTAAGAATTAAATGAAATAATTAAATGCTTTTGGTCAATTAATTCATTTTATTATTCTAAGTATTATAAATCCAAATTACATTATTCTCATGAGGGTTAGCCATTTTTTATGGTTGTGCACAACGGATTGGAAATACTCTCAAGCCAAGAGAGAATTCACTTTCCACCAAGAACACTTTCAAGTTACGATAGAAATATCCTCCACCGGATCAAGGCGATCGAAGACGAACATCACAAGCGAAGGATCTTCCACGCTAGCACCTGGAGTTCCCTTCCGCGACGTCCAGAGATACGTGGCACACGTGTGGATCGCCGCTAGAGAAATCCTACACGTGGATTCTCCGACACAACGACGGATCATAGGATCGTGACCGAAGACTCCAAGGAAGAAAGAATTCCATCGAGGTAATTCTTATGAATTAATTAAATTAATTATAACCAACGTATGACGATCCTATCTCAATGGTTCTGGGACTCTTCTTTTATTTTCATTCTTTGTTCTATTCCGACGATCTGGCTTTTTATATCGTGACAGATCTTGGATTGAACATCGTTTAACGCTAAAATTAATGTTGGGTAAACCCACCAATGCACTTCCGCTGTGCCCAGAACCTACAGGTGGTATCAGAGGGGTCATTTCGTTGATTATAATTATTTAGTTTTTCATTGGTTATTTACGCATTTAATAATTTAGTTATTTCAATTCATGTTTAATCGTTCTGGAAATCTGAATATCAAGATCTGTTCCTCCTCCCTCGTTACTCGTTCACCTCACAGAAATGAATTTTTCTTTTAATTTTGATTAAAATAAAATAGAGGAACTCATCCGGAGGAGCCAAACTTTTCTGGCCGTATAACACCAGAATACACGACGTGTATTCGGAAGTACACGTCGTGTAGTCTAGGTTCAATGCATTGACTAATCCGCCAAATCAGTTCGTGTATTGAATTCTCTATAAGAATTTAAGACACCGTGTGTTGACCAGAAACAGGTGGCACACGGTTTCTGAAATACACGTTGTGTGGTCCAATGAACACAGTGTGTAGTCCCTTCAGGTTAGGGTTGGGTCATGTACTCTGTACACGGCCTGCCCGGCTGGAAACCATGTAACGCAAAAACTACACGGCTTTTGTCCCACTGTACACGCCGTGTACTCCGAAAATTTCCAAAGTACATTAACATGCCCTGTCCCCGGGCGTGTACTTCAGATGGACGGTGAAGAAAAGTACACGCCGTGTAGTTGGAACTACAATCCGTGTACTCACCCAAATTACGCAGATTTTATTAAAATTTATTATTATATTATACAAACCCTTGAGACGTGTACCATGGTGGAGGAATAAAGATGAGGCACAACACGTGATAGGTGTTTTATATATATGTGTTTAATTTATCATCTGCTTAATAAATGGGAATTCACCAGGTTTCCTCCAAGGTACAAGTTACGTACAAGGATAATTTTAAATGAATTTATTTGTTTAAAATTATGATGGATGAGAATCTCAAGGAAATTCAGAAAAGGGATTTAAGATAAAAGGATTGATTAATTAAAGATAATTAATTGATTAAAGCGTGATTTATATTAAACAATAATGATTAAAGAATTGAATGCTAGTTTTATTTATGCGTAAATATCGTTGCATGTATGGATGATCATGAGCTAGACCGAGACCTTTGTATGTGAATGGTTTCTTTTAATTAATTTATTTAAATTAAATTTGTTGTCTTGCGAGCCATCTCCTCATTAATATGTAGGGACTGCGCGCCCAAGGATTATTTTATGTAAAAACCCCTTTCACCCCTCACCTGTGTGTGAGATAAATGCATATGTAATGGATGGAGCTCCCAAGCTACTGGAGTCGGCTCATGTCAGGAACCAAGGTGAAACCAATCCAAGGAGATACAAAGGTGGATAGGTGAAAAGCTGTAAACACGAACCCAAAAGGTTCAAGGTGTTTCTCCCCTAGGTCTCAGGTTAGTTTATCAACCGCTAGATAAACTAACCAATAGAAAAGCTCTTGATCATACCATTTATTTTATTTCTATCAGTTGCATGGTTTATTTATTGTGGGTGTGTTGTCACGATCACACAATTAATGAATTAAACGGGCATGCAAGATGGAGCTAAAATAAAAGCGGCTTATACGTAAATATTATCTTATACATGGTTAATCACTTAAGTATATCCCACTTAATATTAAAAAGCATGTAATCAAAGATAATAAAATGGAAATTTATGTATAAGGTTAAAATCCCACAAAATAAATATTAAGTCAGCATAGCCTTCCATAATATTGGTTAGAATCGAACCATAGTTCAAAGTGATTGACCAACCCTAGTTGGGGTGCTTTCATTTATCATGGAATTCTAATTCAAGGTTTTGTGTTGACTTGACTTGGTTCGCATCAAGGGTTGAATACCACAGCAGGACTTGGTGTGACCAAGAGGCAAAGGTTTAGGATATCCAAAAAGGATTTCAGGATTGGGGAGTCCACTCAGCAGATCAAGGAGCTACGAGTTAATGCAGTTGGTATTTGGAATTCCTACCTAAAACCCTTCAAGTTGCTTGACCAACCCTAGTTGGGGTAATGTGAAGGGAAATATGGATCCTTGCCACTAAAATATTCATGCAACAGAATATTATGAAGTCAATGGTGAGGGATATTGGATTTCGATAAAATAGAGGGAGACTAATAAGTATTAATTTATTTATTTGTCTCAATTTTTGTAATAAATTACTAAACCTTTGCTCATCTTAATTTGTAGAAATGGATAGAAAATGACTTCAAACATATCATTGCACACCATACTCAAAAAAGAAAACCTTCTCACCGGCACCAATTTCCAAGAGTGGCAGAGGTGTTTACGCATCGTCCTTTGCCACGAAAGGAAATTATATGTGCTGGAAGATCGTATTCCAGTTGCGCCTAGGAAAGAGTCTAGTGATGAGGAATTATCTTTCTACATGAACCACATGGATGATTCCACAGATGTCCAGTTTTTCATGCTATCGGCTATGTCTAATGAGCTCTTGAAGCAATATGAAAACATGGACATGTATAGCATGATGTCTCACCTTAAAGATCTCTACCAAGAGAAGGTGGGACATGAGAGGTATGAGATCTCCAATGCTTTGTTTACCACAAAGCTTGGAGATTATGTGCCAGCTGGGCCACATGTAGTCAATTTTATTGGCTAAATTGAATGCCTGTACATATTAGGGACTAAATTCCCAGATGAGTTGCGTACAGATCTCATCCTATCATCACTGCCCAAGACCTTCTCTAGCTTCATTGTCAACTATAACATGAGAGGAAATTAGAAGATTCTATCGGAGCTTCTGACCTTGATTCGCCAGGTAGATAAGGACATGGGGCATGAAAAACCTGTGGTCCTTATGGTGAACAAGAAAATGAAGGACAAGGAAAAGGGGCCAAAGACTTATAAACGGCTTGAAGCCCCCGAGCACCGTCCCTCCAAGAAGGGGAAGATCCAAAGGCAGGGCAAGGAACGGGAGGCAGTGTGTTTTTCATGTGGAAAGCAGGGCCACTGGAAGAGGAACTGCACCCAGAAGCGTGGGGACCCTAAAGGTGTGTTTCTTATCAAGTGAAATCTTTCTATTTCTACTCATTGGGTATTATATAGAGCTTGTGGGGCTCACATCTGTATTAAAATGCAGGAACCATGTAGATTTAGAAAGATCGCCAGAGGAGAGGTGGATATTTGAGCTGCCAATGGCGCAAGGATGGCTGCATTGGCTATTGGCGACTACGACCTCTCATTGTCGACTGGGATGATTTTGGTTTTACATAACTGTTATTATGTGCCTACTGTTACCAGGAACGTAATTTCTGTATCTTGTTTGGATATGGATGGATTTTTTTTCAAATTTGGAAATAAGGGTTGTCTCTTTTATAAGAACAACGTATGTTATGGTATGGAAGATTTAAATAATGTTTTGTATGTATTGAATTACAAATACCAAGTGTTGGAAATTGATAACGAAACAAACTCACATGACTCATACATCACCCAGTTATGGCATCACCGCCTTGGTCATGTGAATGAGAAGCATTTGACAAAGCACTTCCAAGATGGCTATTTAGACTCTACTGATCTAAAACCACTTGATAGATGTCACGCTTTTTTACAAGGAAAAATGACCAAGCCGCCATTTGGTGGACAAGGTGAAAGGGCCACAAAGCTTCTAGGATTGGTATACATGGATGTGTGTGGACCATTTCTAGTAGAATCTAGAGGTGGATATTCTTACTTTATTAATTTTACTGATAATTTGAGTAGATATGGCTATGTCCACTTAATGAGGTATAAGTTAGAGTCCTTAGAGAAATATAAGGAATTCCAGAATGAAGTAGAGAATCATCTTGGTAAGAAGATAAAGAATCTTCGATCGGATCAAGGTGGATAATATCTGAACCAAGAGTTCATCGATCTTCTACGGGAGTCTGGGATTCTATCTCATCTCACTCCTCCTTATACACCACAGCGGAATGGTGTTAGTGAAAGGAGGAACCGCACCTTGTTGGACATGGTGAGGCCGATGATGAGTCATGCGGATCTTCCATTATCCTTTTGGGGATATGCATTACAGAATGCAGCATACATATTAAACTGAGTACCAAATAAGGCAGAAAATGGAATTCTATCCAAGTTATGGAATGGAAGGAAACCCACTTTGTCGCACACACGTGTATGGGGATGCGAGGTGTTTTTTAAGGCCTTCTCAGGAAACAAACTAGAACCCCGGGGCATGAATTTTATCTTTGTAGGATATCCCAAGGAAACGAAAGGATATTACCTATATAACCCTCAAGACAGGAAAGTGTTTTTCGATAGACAAGCCATCTTTCTTGAGAGGGAGCACATCCTCAAGAAGGATAGTGGGAGCAGGATTGACTTCGACGAAGTTGATGCTCAAGATACACAGGAGTTGGTACAGGAACAAGTTCCACAGGTACCTGTGGAAGAGGTTCCAGAAACACAAGTGCTGCGTAGGAGCTCAAGAGAGGTAAGAGAACCAGAGAGATTTGGTTTCCTAGTCACTAACGATGGTGAATTATTATTGTTGGACAATGATGAACCTCTCTCCTACAAGGAAGCAGTAGAAAGATTAGAAGATTCAAGATGGCTAGAAGCTATGAATTCTGAGATGGATTCCATGTATCAGAACCAAGTTTGGGTTCTGGTTGATGAGCCAGTTGATATAAAGCCTGTTGGATGCAAATGGGTATTCAAAAGAAAGCTGGACATGGAAGGTCAAGTTAGCACCTATAAAGTAAGGCTAGTGTCTAAAGGATTCAGACAACATCAAGGAAATGACAATGATGAAACCTTCTCACTAGTTTCCATGTATAAATCCATAAGAATCATACTTGCCATAGCAGCTTACCATGACTACGAGATTTGGCAGATCGATTCCAAAACAGCATTCCTTAATGGGAACCTTCGGGAAATTGTCTACATGACACAACCAGAAGGGTTTGTGACACCAGGTGAAGACAAATAGGTTTTCAAGTTTCAAAAATCCATTTATGGATTGAATCAAGCATCTAGGTCATGGAACATTCGATTTGATGAAGCCATAAAAGAATTTGGTTTCATTAAGAACGAATGTGAGCCATGTGTTTATAAAGGATTTAATGGGAATGCGGTCATCATCCTAGTGGTATATGTTGATGACATATTGATTATTGGAAATGACGTACCAACCTTACAGTCAGTTAAGGATAGGTTGAACAAGTGTTTCTGTATGAAGGATTTAGGAGAAGCAACCTACATTATAGAGATCAAGATCATTCATGATAGATCCAAGAGGCTGCTTGGACTAAGTAAGGGTACATACATTGACCAGATACTAAAGAGATTTAGTATGGAAAAATCCAAGAGGGGATTGGTTCCAGTGTCACATGGCTTACATATTTCTTTGAAAATGTGTCCCCAGACACAACAGGAGAAAGATAGTATGAGTAAGATCCCATAAGCTTCGGCTATAGGATTCATCATCTATGCCATGTTATGTACTAGGCTTGATGTTGCCTGTGCACTGAGAATGGTAGGCAGATATCAAGCAGATCTAGGAGAACAGCATTGGACAGCTGTTAAGACTATCCTTAATTATCTGAGAAGAACTATGGATATCTTCCTGGTGTATGGAGGAGATGAGGAGCTTGTCATCAGAGGGTATGTTGATGCTGGTTTTCAAACAGATCAGAATGATCTGAAGTCGCAATTTGGATATGTTTTATATCTCAATAGAGGAGATGTGAGCTAGAAGAGTTCGAAGCAGCCAGTTGTCACCAATTCTATAGCGGAGTCCGAGTATATAGTGGCTTCTGATATAGCCAAGGAAGCCATCTGGATTCAGAACTTTTTCCAGAAGCTTGATTTGGTGCCTAGTAGTAAAGATCCCATTACATGGTATTGTGATAATACTACAGCAGTGGCTCTTGCAAAAGAACCAAGGTCACATCAACGAAAAAAGCACATACTCCAGAAGTATCACATCTTGAGGTATTTCTATCAAAGAGGTGAAGTTGCAGTAAGCAGAGTGTCCATGGAAGAGAACATGGCGGACCCCATGACTAAAGGCCTATCCAAGAAGAAGCATGAATATCATGTGAGAGATAGCGGGTTAAAGGTTGTTAGCAGTTGGCTCTAGTCCAAGTGGGAGTCTGTTGGAGTTCGTGGTCTAGAACCAACTACTTTGTAGTTTACTCATTAAATAAAAGACTTATCACATCTTGATTGTTCTTCTCCGTGACATTTTATGTGATAATGTCCTAAAGACAACTATTCCATTAAAGGGTCGCAACGGATCCCTGCAATGATGAGAACCCGGAAGTGCCATAACACTGTTCTTGAATGTATGTTCTATGGTCGGATGATATTATTTGAGGGACAGAAATAATACAGGTCATTAAGGATGAGGACTCATAAAACTTTGAGGAACCTTCTCATGGTGTGCGCCCTTGGTAATATCTAGGAGGATATTATGAGAAGGAGACCCGCCAGTAGGAAATCCACAATTCATAGTGTCATTGGATGTTCCTATCTGCGGACGTGTGTATTGGTCCTTAGACATTATGATTATTATTAATGGGTATTAAAACTCGCGCACTTAGATATATTGATGAAAACTGTGATGACACACTGTTCGTAGTGAGGTAGGATACGTTGGGTGTGTCACAAGTAATGTCGCATTAATAGATAATGCAAGAAAGGATTTGTCCCTTCTGTTCCATAACTGAAGTAGATATCTCATGCCCCTTAATGTAATTGATATAGCCTAAATAAATCCATGTCCATGGTATGGTATGGGAAAGTTCAATCACAGGAAGTCAAAGAAATAATAATCAAGCGCATGGGTTAATGGTACTAGCATGCAACCCGCTTGATTGGAGATATTGAGACAAATGGATTATATTACACAGTAATCATTCGTAGGAGGTGACACGTCATTGCGATGTTAACTTCTTTCTCTATGGGTGCCTTGGCATGTTGCTAGACGCTAACCTTGGACTTTTGGCAGGCTCAGCCTAATGCCACTGAGAAAGAGGCCTATAGGGTCACTCACTAAGTGTGTCCATGTATCTTAGTTAAATATTAATTTAACAAGTTTAATAAAGATTATTCTCGATTGTGGTTTAATAATTATTCATGGATGTCTGATTGCATTTATTTCGACACTAGTTATTCGAGAGAATATATTTTGGGCGAAATAATATATATTTATTAATGAGTAATGCAGTTAAATTTATTTAAGAAATAAATATCCATTACTCATGGTCTAATAAATATGGTGGAGTAAATAAATAAAACTGGAAAAATAAAAAGTACACGCCGTGTATGTTTATACATACACGCCGTGTAGTTTGTTTTTTCAGGATTCGTGAGAAAATATTTTTTATTTAATTAAATGATATTAAATGTGATACATTGGATGCATGTCAAGTAATAATGATGGCCAAATGTCATTATTAAGACATGGGGTCTTACTAAAAATTAAATGAAATAATTAAATTCTTTTGGGAAATTGATTCATTTTATTATTTTAAGTATTATAAATCCAAATTACATTATTCTCATGAGGGTTAGCCCTTTTTTTGGTTGTGCACAACAGATTGGAAATACTCTCAAGCAAAGAGATAATTCCCTTTCCACCAAGAATGATTTCAAGTTACGAAAGCAATATCCACCACCGGATCAAGGCGATCAAAAACGGTCATCGCAAGCAAAGGATCTTCCGCACTAGCACCCAGATTTCCCTTCTACGACGTCCAAAGATACGTGGCACATGTGTGGATCACCACTAGAGGAATCCTATACTTGGGTTCTCCAACACAAAGACGGATCATAGGATCGTGACCGAAGACTCCAACAAAGAAAGAATTCCCTTGAGGTAATTCTTATGAATTAATTAAATTAATTATAACCAACGTATGACGATCCTATCTCAATGGTTCTGGGACTCTTCTTTTATTTTCATTCTTCATTCTATTCCGAAGATCTAGCATTTTATATCATGACGGATCTCTGATTAAAGTTTGTTTAACGCTAAAATTAAAGTTGGGAAAAGCCACCAACATGCTTCCATTGTGCCCGGAACCTACAGTGAATGGGACAGTTTTAGTCCTTGCAACCATTAGGGAAGATATGATGAGTTAATTTCATGCCTCTAAGTGAGTGGTGTATACTGGAGTGAATAATATGTAACAAAACATTAAGAAATAGTTCTGGGGGATATAGATGAAGAGGAGAATTGCTTGATTTTCTTCTTGATTGCTTATTTGCTGGAGGATTAAGGTGGAGAACTAGAATACTTGTGGTTTTCTACAGCAACTTCTTATAACTATGGGGAGGTGGGAGGATGACATTATCGAATTTGTGATAGGGTAACCTAGGACCATAAGGGAAGTGTTATTTTATTAATGATTATTGATTAGAAAACTAATTATTATCATTTATTACTTACCTATGAGACTGAATTAGTGGATGATCTTGGAAGTATTAACATCCATGATTTAGTGTGGTTTCATTGATTTCTATTGATAATTGTACCTAATATAGATGCATACTTTATATCACGGGTTTTGAAGTTATTGAAGAAGTCCTTAGTGGCTCAACTAAGGAAGATTAGGATGTACCAAGATAGAAAAATGGATAGTCAGAGCATACAATTCATATATTAGGGGATATACTTCCCTCTTATGCCATATAATTTGGAAGATCTTCGAATGATAACCTATCCATTATTGGCTTCACATAAAAAATAGTTATAAGTATTCTATTAAAATGGAACAATATTTGTAACTCTACGGTATACTAGTTTGTTCATCACTTTGTTGGAACAAGGCTGGTGAGGTAGTAGTTATGGGGCCATGATTGGTACTGGAGACCTTCGAGTGAGTATATATAATTTGTAATAGGTTTATCACAAATTAGAGTTCGAGGAATTATAATAAAGTGAAAAGAAGGATACCTATGTAGTTTGTTATAGGTGGCTGAGTTTTTCTGAGAGTGACTCCAATGTTAGGCCACTGTTGTTTGAATAAGTAAGAAAAGTTTTCCCTTTGATATTTTTGACCTTGCGAGATTACTGAGCAATTTGGGACAATGACATACCTTCTGGATCATCCATATTTATACTGAGGTATGCAAGAGGTATTTCATGTGTCTCAGCTTCATAGTAACATGCATGATCCCATGCAAGTCATCGACTATGGGGATATTGATTTGGAACCAGATACATCATACATGGAATGTATTGTTTTGATTTTATACTGGAATGAGAAAATCCTATGAGGTAATATGGTACATCATTTCCATGTTAAATAGAAACATGTATGAGTCTAGGAGAATAATTTGGAGTGAGAGGCATATGTTGAAACTTAGTGGCCTGAGTTTTTCAAGAAATATGTATATAGATTCTTCTGAAGGAAGAGAATTATTTAAATGGGAAGAAGGTAATAGCCTTATATTCGTCACATACATTATGTGATAATTTCATCATTTAATAAAATTTTATTGAGCTATTAATTTTTTATCCTTGTTTATGGGGGTTTTCATATGGTTTATAGAGTTTTGGATTCCTTATTAATTGCTTATGGTCTGATCATGGTTTTCCCAAACACAAATAAATTCTCCACAAAACTATGAAATGGGAGGCAAAGACCCAAGGTATGTTCATAGAAAACATGCAAGGTTAGAAAAATCATGCGACCTAACCTAGGAAACTATGTAGGAAGCTCTAGTGTCCAATAGAATGGTTAGATCATGGTTTAATAAACCATCTGACCAAACCATGTATCTTTTCCAAAATCCTAAAATGGGTGCACTATTTGTCAAACCATGAATCCAAAACTATGAACACGTGAAATTAATAATAAAAATCCCCCCTTAATGATAATTTATATTTCTTTTTGCCCTATTATTATTTTAACAGAAATCCCCCTAGATTTTTGAGACTCCTTTATCTTTTACTGATAAATTACCCTTATAAAAAGATAGTTTATCATAAATCTAAATGATTTAAAGAACTATAATTGATGTATATGATACAGAACACTATGTTTGTTGGGTTTCATTCTTGATCCACAACTTTTATATTAAGATTAATCAAAAATTTGGTATGTTGCTACCTGATCTATGAATTCTAATACCAACTAACAATTAATTCTTGGACCATTTCTATAATATTAGGGTATTCGACATATCAATGACATCCATTTTTATCGAAGATAATTCCTCTTAGATTGTTGATGTTTTCAGGTAATTCATCCTAGGTCAACCACCTTGATAGCATATTATTTTGTAATATCATCTTGAATATATTTTATGATAATGATTTTGTTGTAGAATTGATGTTATATTCTATACCGAAGGATCTCTACTATAATTGGTGATAAATTTAGGATCTATTCACAAATAAAAAATAGAATTTCTAAATTTCATAACACTCTATTGGAATTCCTCATAGTTGACTCCATTAGAAGATTACATAAGGTATGTGATTCTAGAACTATCACACCTGTGATTTCTCTTTGAGGTATTTTTTCTATTTATTTATATATATATATATATATATATATTTCTACATTTGGGTTTCCCTTGAGTTTTTGGAGAAAAATGAGAAATTTGGCCTTGTAAATTGGTGTTGCGCAGTCTATGCATGGTTTGGAAAAATTGTGCGCCTTGCCCAAGAAATTGTACGCCAAGGTGTCTTTTTTGGACATAGAAAAAATGCATGGTTATAATATAGTGTTTCAAACTATGTGACTAACTGGTCGATATGTCCCTTGTGAATATTGGTGACCACACAGTTTCTACATGGTTTGGGAAAATTTTTGGGCTAACCATGTGGACTATCCAAGTCATTAAAATTTGGATATTTACCTTTTTTCATTTTTGGATTTAACCCCAAATTCACCTCTCTTTCGCCCCACATGATATTTCTTGACCTAGGATTCTCCAACACTCCCTATTTCTCCCTTAGACCTCTATTTTGAGGTTTATTTTGTGGGGAATAACAATTAAACTCCATGTAACTCCCTCATTTATTTATTCATCCTTCTCTTCTAGGGTTTTCTTGCTCTTTTTTAGGGTTTTATTTCTCCAGATGGTTGGGTGTCATTTATAGGGTTAAATCATAATTTTTAGGGTTCAATATTGATGTTTATGGTTTAATATTTATTTTATAGGGTTCTATTGATGTGAATTTGTGGTTTAGCACTAATTTCTGGGAGTTTTGGCCCTAATGGTTGGTTGTTTCATGATTAAATATAATTTGATGATATTAATATTGTTTCATGAGTGTTTAAATATATTATATATATTTTGTGTGTCATGTGAAATGGGTTTTTGAAATAAATCATGGTTCTTTGGTGTCGAAAAATGGGTTTTCAAATGATATGAGTTATGTTCCATGTGTATTTCATATATGTTTATTTGTTTGATTCCTTCAAGGTGTTTGATAAAATATTCAAATGGTGAGAATCATGTTTTAAAATATATTTAGTGTGTCTCTGGTTTTGAATTGATTTTGGATGTGTAAATAGAATTTTGTCATCTTTGTTTACATTGTCTATATTGGGTATATATGAAAGTGATTTTTTATGTGATATGTGGAATAGAAATTGAGGACGAAGGGAAACCTGGGTAAGATGGTGAGTAGACTAGGATTAGTATGTTAGTTGACTCAAAAGTGGTGCATACCATATTCATCTAGCTAGATTAATGATACAATACTAACTGAAAGATAATGATAATTAGAGACCACTAGTCCCTTATGGTGTCCATTCCATGTGGATCGTGCCTGAGAACGTTGTTTTTCATAGTTGCTACACCAATTTTCACTGAAAAATTATACACCTAGTGTCCCATTTCTAGCTAGTGACCATAGGTTTTTTTTCTGTGACGTAGAGCTATATCATGATATTTTATGTACCACCAGAATATGGTATACTTTGTTAGTAATTTGAAATAGAAACCATGTTTCATTTTAAAATGTTTTCTATAAAAATGTATCTCGTTTTACTTTTATAAAACTCTCATGTTCATTTATATAATGTTTATAGCATGGAATATTTTTTTGAGTGTAATCTTATTGGTTTTTAGGTCTCACCCTACTTAAAAATTTGGGTGTAAGTAGACTTGGTTATGTCTGACACGGGTAATGGAAAGTTGTTTGGAGATTGTGTTTTGGTGTGCTAGAGGTCTTCCCTTACAGTTTATGTGGCGGTGTCTTGAGTATGACACTACTCTTGTCATATGGTGGTTTTTGGGACAATTTCTTTTTCCCATTTTTTTAGCCTCTCTGTATTTTTTTAAATGTTTTCATCTTAAATTTGAATGTTTTTTTCCTTGTTTGGTTGTGATTATTTAGTTTTTATTTATTTATTATTATTTCTTTCTTATGTTTATGTAATCAGGAGAAATCATTCCCAAGTTATATTGTTGATACCCTGGAACTTTTTTCCAGTCTTTGAGGATTGGGAATGCCCTTTGGACCATGCCACATATAGGTTCAGATACCAATTTGGATGACATCACGGCTTGGTTCATAACAAAGTCAAATCAGAGTAGGTCATTGTATTTTGGTTTAAGTAATTTGGGATGATTTTGGGTAGACTAGAGCTAGTATTTTCTAGTATTGAGGTGTTTTTTTTGCGAGTAGCATTCCTTGCCATCACACCTCATGAAAAATCTTGAATCCAAATGGGATATTGGGATTTTTTTTTTGAGTTATCCTCCAGGTGTGAAGTATAGGCTACAGACTGTATATGGACACTAGGTGGAGGTGAATGGTTTAGTATTTATGTTATTGTGTTGAGATTTATTTGTTTGGATTTACGGAATTTTTATATTTTTCCATTGTTGAGAATTTTCAGATTGGCTGTATTGATGGTTTTCATTGTGATTATTTCTTCTTATAGAAACCTGAATCCCTAGAGACTTCCTATGCAGCTACAGAAATAGGCCAAAAAGAGTTATCCCTCACCAATTTATTAGATACAAGTGGAATATTTGATTCTATATATCCAATATTTATGATTGGGAGTGGGTCCTAGTCCTTATTACATTAAAGAATCTAAACCAGGTCATATAAAGGATAAATATCAGGAGTTTCTCAATAACAATCCTCCTTCCATCTAAGGTAGTATAGAACCACAGGAAGAAGAGGAGTGGATTGAGAAGAAAAAATGGATGTTTTAGTTCTTGACAAAACTTAATAATTCATATTTAAATGCACTTTTTTCTTACTTAAAGGTCCTTGTAGGAGGTGGTGGGACAACAATGGTCCAAACTGAAAAGTCTGACCATATGAATTGAAAAGGCTTAAAGGTTATTTTCAATGACCAGATTTTTTTTTGAGGTTTTAACTTGCGTCTGATCCAAAGGGTTTATGGATATTGTTTAGGGAGATCAGTACATGATGGTGTATTCCATCCTCATTACTAATCTAGTTCTGTATGCACCCGAGATTGTATCCAATGATTAGATGATGGTTTCGAGGTTTGAAATGGGTTATGGCTAAAGATCTATTCTAAATTATCTATGTTTAAGATAGAGAACTATGACAACATGGCTGATTATTATTGTATGGTAGATATTGACCAAAAGGGTAGGTCTAGTTCTTTTGGGGCTATGTTTGTAGTGATTATTAGAATCCCATCTAAGAAAAAGAGGAAGTATGGAGAGAAGGGGAAGAGGGGAGGTGATAGTTCAGACCACCCTTCCCATCAGTCCTCTTCTATGGCTTCTGATGCTAGGTTGGTTGTGTTCTGTCAGTGGAGGAAGGTAGGGAACATTCTACCTTTTTTTACATATCCTCCCAAACCCTGTCATTAGAGTGGAGTTATGGGATACGTACACCATTTTTTCAATGTGATGTTCCCATTTTAGAGCGGAGCAGAGTTTGTGGCTCCCAGAGGGGTTTTAGCTCAGTCGAAGCCTACCAGGATCTTGGGATCTTGATTTGGTTGTCATGGAAGTAGGACCAAATCATCTTCTAAGCAGAGTTAGTTTAAGGTATAACATCAGGCCAGTGGTCATTCTCAGGCTCAGTCTGGGACGACTAAGCTTCATATGGTCAATTGAGCACCGGAAAACCCAGATGCAGGGCCTTCGGTAGTATGAGGTTCTTTTTTTATTGCATCATCAATAGATGTTGTTTTGTTTGATATTGGTTCTTCTATTTCATTTATCTCTACCTGTCTTGTGAGTACATTGGGTTTACCAAATTATATTATGTTGTATGTGATGTAGTTAGTAATGGCACTTGGTAAGATATGATATTAGGTTATCAGGTCTCTTTCTAGTGAACTAACCATGTTAGGTGTCAAACAGAAGTGTAATATCCTAGTTTTAGATATGTACCTCTTCAAATTAATTCTCTCCCTGGATTCGATAGTTCACTTTTAGGTTCATGTTAATTGGTATAGGAGGTGGGTGAGTTTCATGATACCTAATGTAAGTACCCATGTTTTTCATGGGGAATGGTATCCTCGATTGGTTCGTACTAGACCTCTACTTCTAAAGTTATGTAGTCTCATTTTGTAGTTATTGTATCTCAATTTGGAGGATGATAGCGAAGCTTATAGGTGTGGATTACCTCCTATGTTGGATGAGTTCCCAAAGGTATTTCGAGATGACATTTCATGATTTCCGTCGGAGTGGAATGTGGAGTTTTTTATTGACTTCACATCGGAAACACAAATAATATCTATTCACTCATATCATATGGCCCCCACCGAGTTGATAGAATTATAGGTACAATTGGATGATTTGGAATCAAAAGGATTCATTCTCTTGTGCATCTCTCCTTGGGACTCCCCAATCTTGTTTTAGAAGAATCTCAACAGATATCTCTGGTTGTGTACTGATTACTAGATGTCGAACAAGTATCCCTTTCATCAAATTGATGTCTTGTTCAACCCATTAAAAGGGGAGAGGTGGTTATTCAATATAGATTTGTGTTGTGGTTACCACCAAGGCAGGGTGAAAGAGATGGGTGCCCCAAAAAATAGATTTATAAATCATGTATGACCATTTTGAGTACATAGTCATTCATTTTGGTTTGATGAATGCTACAATGGGTTTTATGGAGCTCATGAATATGGTGTTCTTCTAATATATCGACTCATTCATCATCATATTAGTGGATGATATCTTGGTTTATTCTAGATCATCAGAAGTATATGAGTGGAACTTGAGTATTGTTTTGGGCACTCTTTGGGACAATCATCTCAATTACAAGTTTTCTAAATTCACCTTCTAGATTAAAGAGGTGAAATTTCTGGTCCATGTGATCTCAGAACAAGGATTTTTGGTAGACCCGGAGAAGGTCAGTACAATTATGTCATGGGAGAAAATGAATAATGTGTTTGAGATCAAAATATTTCTATGCATATCCAGGTATTAAGGATAGTTTTTTCGATAATTCTCTTGGATTGCTTCACCCATGAACAATCCTACCCGGAAAGGGGTGATATTTGAATGGATCCCATAATTCCAAGTTTCTATCAAGGAGATTAATATAAATTTTACCACCACTCTTCTATTAATCATACCAAAATATGGAAATTGTTATGTTGTTTATTATAATTCCTCGTGTTTGGGCCTCAGGTGTGTACTTATGCAGGATGACCATGTGGGTGCGTATGGATCTCGCTAACTTTGACCACATGAAAAAAACAACTCAACCCACGACCTGGAGTTATCATCAGTAATGATTGATATGAATATGTGGTGTCATTATCTTTTGGGGGAGAAATTTGTGGTTAATTCCTCTCATAATATCATGGCCTATATTTTATCCTAAAAATAATTGAATTTGAGGCAACGCTATTGAGTTGAGTATCCTTATGAGTTTTACTTCGATATCATCTATACCCCTACAAATGGTAATATTTTGGTATATTATTTGAGTAGAAAAGTTCCAGTGAAATCTTCAAGGGAGTCTTGTGATGAGTGGACTTTAATGGGGATCTTTTCTCAGATGCACCTGGAAACCAAGGGGCATAGTGGGGGTGAATTATTTGCTAGTGTCTAGTTAGATCCTTCCCTTATGGAGATTATTTAGTGGGAGAATCATGGTAATGTGTTCTGCCAGTAGTATATTCAGTTTTTTCATGGTAGGGAGACACCTTGTGATCGGTCATTGTCTCTTAATGGAGTTTTATGTTTTAAGGACCTCTTCGTGGTGTCGTTATCTCTGAGAAACGTGGTGATGCAAGATAGACACTAGTTGTTGGGAAAAATCCCTCAAGGTATCATTGAAGCAATTATGAGGTGATTGTGTTTGTTGACAAAGCTGACCTCCATGTTGCGTTTGTTGTCAAAGCAGACCATGATGTCCCATTTGTTGACAAAGGGGGTTTAAATAGTGATTTTTTGAGTTCCATAGATATTGATGACAACCTATGTTGACAAAGAATTATTAAAAAGGAATGGACGATCTGGAGGCGGTACAAAAAGAACAAATCTAAGGTGGTGTCGTTTAGCCATGATAGGAAGTTACGTGAAAGATCAAAGGTGGTTTGGAAACTTGCATGCAAGGCATGTTTCGGGATCAAAACACCGAAAAATGGAAAAGGCATGACTCACATGAAATATTTGAAGTTGTTCATGAAAGATGGAGTTGTGAAAAGGGAAATTTCATGCAAGGCATGTTTCAGGAGAATAACATTGAAAAATCTCAAAGGCATGATGTGTGCGAAATATTTGGAAATGGGCGTGAAAGATGAGGTTGCGTGAAATAAACTCGCGCGTCCAATGCGACACCACATGGGGTTTTTCATGCTCAAAGAGGAACTTGCACGATAAAAGTTGAATCTTCTTCACAAGGGTTAGTGACACCTATAAATAAGAGGTGGACCCCCTCATTCCATATAGCTCCACACATAGAAAAAATCCGAGCACCGGATCATGTAAAAATTTTAAGCAAAGGGAGTTGCATGAAAGATTTTGAGTTGTGTGCAAGCTAAGAAAGTTGCACGTAATATTTGAGTTGCGTGAAATATTGAAGTTACATGCAAGGGTTGTTTTTTGAAAAAAGTTTAATCTTGAACACAAGGAAATAAAGTTTCATGCAACATGTAGTGAAGGTTGAGCGTAAAAATTGGGGTTGCTCAGTACACCTAGTGCAAAGAGAGATTCATCGGCGGGTGAAAGTAGTATATCAACAGAGCATATATCAATAGTTAAGGATGCGGATTTCATTATAGATATTGAAGAGACCTAAAGGTTTAAAAAATATGAGTGGATCATCTGAATACGTGGTGAGAACACATCAGTTGAGAGAGAAGTCAGCATTCAAATTGAGATTGTTTGTAAAATAGGAGGGACAGATAGTCCACTTCGAACATGTAAATAATAGTGCTCTTATAGTGAATTTGGTACATCAACACATCACCAATGTTTGATCCTTGTACATAGCCCAGTGATGGTGAACCAAGTAAAATTGATGCTTCTTGAGCATGCTTTAGTTTTTGTTCATACTCTGCACCATGAAGGAGAGAGAAGATAGTTTTCTTCCAACGATGAAACAAGATCAAAGGGGTTGTTGTTTTAATCTGGAATACCCTGATTCACCCCCCCCCCCTCTCAAGGTATCTTGCCTTGTGGACTTAACAAATATTATCATAGTGAAAGGTGGATATCAGTGTTTCTCTCTCAAATGGAGGTCACCAATCACAAATGGTTTCCGATCTTCGAAAGTAACAACTTTCAGTTATGGAAGAATCGGTTGCAACACTACTTTTGATCTTTGGGAATGTATGTGTTTATAGAAGAGATGTGTGGTATATCAACCGACATCAATACTAGCACACTATCAGTGGCTGAAATAATAGAATTGGATGTTGATTCAAAAGGAATCAATGTTTTAGGGGTATCCCTAAAAAATTCTATATATACAAAGGTGATGTCATGCCAAACATCACAATCCATGTGGGAAAAACGTTTGAACATATATGAATGATATTCAAAGGCCAGAGACGCAAATATATAAGTGTTATGGAATAAGTATTAAGATCATAGAATGAACCCGAATGAGTTTGTTGATGCATTCTTTGATAGGGTTAATGTCGTAGTGGAAGACATGAGAGGTCTTGGTGAAGTAATTAAAGACATAAAGATCATGAAGTGCATCCTGAGAAACATCCACCTAGCTTCAATCCAAAGGTTTCAGTATTGGAAGACAAGGGTCCAAAAGAACTGACACTCGATAACATTCATAGTACCCTCATAGCATATGAAATGCGAAATGATGATAATGATGTTATGGAAAAGGGGAAATAAAAATAGGTTGTATTCAAGGCCGTGAAGAAGCACACTACTGAAGATTCTCAGGAAGAAGAAGAGACGGATGAGGTGATTTCATTCCTTTCCTCAAATCTTCAAATAGGAAAATGAATGATTAAAGGGAAACTTCCACTTGCATGTTTTTATGTGGATAGGTTGGTTATCTTGTAGTAAGGTGTCCCAAAAAGTTCCAAGAAGTTGATGATGTCGATGAAGTTGAAATTCATAAGAATAGGTCTTCAGCCTATGGGAAAGGCAAGAAGAAGTTGAAGAGAAATTTATTTAAGAATAATAATCTTCTCTGACAAGAATGTGATAGATCAGATGAGTCTGAGGTTGAGGAGGTTGAGGAGATAGTGAACTGCAAGGATTGTGGAGAAAATTGTATGGTAGCAGTTGTCGATGATACTCAGAAACAAGAAGAAACGAACACTGATGAAGAAGAAGAAGAATAAGTTGAGGTAAGAGTTGATATGAAAGCTTAGTTAGGGGATTTTCTTGAAGAGATAGATGTTTGGAGATCCAAAAAAAAAGAAATCCAACAAAGTAGTTCATGACACAAAACTCTATATATATAAGCATGAAAAAGAGAAGTCTGAGTTGATAGTAGAAATTGAGAAAATCAAGTCGTCAACACTAGGAAACTTAGAATCAGTTAATGAGTATAAAATAAAGGTTGAAGAACAGAAAAGGGAGATTGATGTATTAAATACCACAATAAAAAATAAAATCAAACATATAGAAGAACATGAAGGATAAGTTGTCAGTTTGCAGAAAAAGGCTAAGGTTCAATAAAAACTTTTGACTCCTGTTGTGACATCAGGAAAGAAGATCATTCATAAGACCAAAAAGTTGAAATTCAAGCATATTATCCAAGAAAAAAAGAAGCAACAATTGTGTTCAGATGTTAAGGCTAGTGTGGGTCTTGAAAAAAAATAGAAAACTAGGAAAGTTGAAGTCAAACAGCAAGAACCCACTCCCAAATTGAATATTGATTTGGGCTCAACGCAGAATCAGAATATTCAGAGATCCCAAGGGGGGAAATAGTTGTGCAGAAGTCACATGAGGGATTGCAACTTATATCGAGTTTTATTTTTGTAGAAATATGGTACATTCATAGTATGTATGTATCATAGTCAAGAGATATCAAAGGGTATAAGAATAGAGGTGTCATCCAAACAGAGAATGGTTCTCTAGAACATATTTTCAAGGATTCTATTTTTTTGTGGAGGATTTGGGTACATAGATAGATATTGTAAATCGACCATATAGAGGAATGTGCCAAAGCAGAATTAAAATGTTTTCAAGCAGCAGATCAGTGAACCAATAAGTGAGTTGAAAATGAAAAATAAATTTGCATCATTTCAAGATGATGTCGGTCCATCATACTCTGAGAAGGATCATAAGTCTAGACCTGTTCCTAGGGTGAAAGAAAAAATATGGACCAAGAAGAAAAAGGATGAGAAGGTAGTGGTTGCATAAATTTCCCTTAAAGCATCAGACCATTCTTGTGTGTGAATCCTTGACAATGATTCCACATCTAACATGAAAGGTAATAAGGATCTTGTCACAGGCATAAAATATGACTAAGAATGATCATTCAAATTTGGAAATGATGAAGGCCTGAAGATTATTATCATAGTAAAGACCAGGTTTGGTGGAAAAGAGATAAGATGTGCTGATGTCTTATTAGTAGAAGGGCTCATTCACAATTTTCTCAACGTTAGTCAACTATGTGACTCGTGACATTCTATAAGGTTTAAAAAGAATATGTGTATCGTCAAAGGGAGATATGGGGATGTAGTTCTATAGGGAAAATAAAAAGTGGAAATCTCTACCTAGTGAGTGGAGAAGAAGATATGTGCTTTCTGTCAAGAGAGGAAGAATACAAACTGTGGAATAAATGACTTGGTCATCTATGACAACCATTCCTAGAAGATCTGGTAAAGTGTGATGCAGTAAGAGACCCCCCTAAGCTATCATGTGGTCGTACTCACACATGTGATTCATGCCAATAAGGTAATCTCATCAAGAATACATATAAGGAAAAGGAAAAGAAGTAAAAAATAGTGATCGAATTGGTGCATATTGATGTTTGTGGGCTTATCACACCAAGAGAAATTGACACAAAAAAGTATTAAGTTCTTTTAATTGATGAGTATAGAAGAATGTCAGGTTTATTTGTTATTTCCCATAAGTTTTTTTTGTATTCACATGCTTAAAACAGTGACGAGGGGGACTGTGAAAGGATACTTGGATAGAAAATTTTGAAGGTTGGTGCTGAAAATAGTACAGAATTCACAAACAATCAGGCGGAAGACTGTCTCGAGAAACATGGGATAAGGCATCAAGTTTCCTCAGTAAGATCTCCCCAACAGAATGGAGTGGTTGAAAAGAGAAATAAAATCATCAAAAACATGGCTATAATGATGCTTATAGAAAAAGTTATACCATAGATATTTTGGAAGGAAGAAGTATTGACATCGGTTTATATTTCTAACAGGACTCTGTTGTGTCTGAAGGAAGGAAAGACTTCGTATGAGATGTGTTATGGGAAGAATCCAACAGTGAAATACTTCTAAATCTTTGTAAGTAAGTGCTTCATTCTCAACAAAGAAAAACATAGGATATTTGAGTCACATGGAGATGAGGGGATATTCCTTGGATACTTAGGCAAAAGTAAAGCATAAAAATGATTTAACAAGTGGTTGAGAAAAGTAGTTGAGAGAAATGATGTCACTATAGTGGAAAATTAAGAGAATGATAAATAGAGAAATGAACGGTTTCTTTATGAAATTGATGAAGAGGAAACCAATGCAGGGGGAGAAGATGTGGACGATGTTGATTCAGAAGAAGATACTAATGACAAGAATGAGGAAGTGAAGTTAGTATCTACATGAAAGCCAAAGCTTCAGGCTGAAATTAATTGGAAAAATATCATTTGTGAATAGACAAAAACTATTCAGACAAGAAGAATGAAATCATTGTAGCATACATACTTCTTATCTCAAGTAGAGCATAATTTTTTTTCTGATGTAGCTAAAGATGAAAATTGGCTTCAGGCTATGGATAAAGAGCTAGGTTAGATTGAGAAGAATCAGACATGGCAGATTGTTTTAAGGCCAGCAGATAAAAATTTCATCTAGAATAAATGGGTCTATCGCAACA
Source organism: Viscum album (assembly GCA_963277665.1). Taxonomy (NCBI): domain Eukaryota; kingdom Viridiplantae; phylum Streptophyta; class Magnoliopsida; order Santalales; family Viscaceae; genus Viscum; species Viscum album. The sequence goes on along the minus strand of OY728121.1, from coordinate 756,091,796 downwards.
AGATGAATGAATATGGAATAGTGACTTGAAATAAAGCATGACTTTTGTGAAAAGGATACTCCCAGATATAGGGAATAGATGTTGATGAGGCATTTTCACGAGTTGCAAGGCTGGAGACAATCAAATTATTCCTAGCCATTGCAATGCAACAGAAGTTTAAAGTGTTCCATATGGATGTCAAATCTGCATTCTTAAATGGGGTTCTGGAGGAAGAAGTGTATACTGATCATCTGGATGGTTTTCTCATTCATGAGAATGAGAACAATGTTTTTCGATTGAAGAAGGCGTTGTATGGGTAGAAACAAGCACCAAGATCATGGAACTCAAGGCTTGATCAATACATGAAGAATCTTGGTTTCTAGTGTGTGGGAGTTGATTACAGTCTATATTTCAACAAAAACAGTAATCAATGTATGACGGATCTGGTTTATGTCGAAGACATAATATTTTGCGGATTAGATGAAGCTCAGTGCAGACCGTTTTCCAAATTCCAAAAAAGTGAGTTTGAAATGTGAATGATTTGAGAGATGACATTTTTTCTTGGTTTATGGGTAACACAAAGAAGGAATGGAACAATCATTTCTCATTCCAAATATTCCAAGAAGGTTATGAGAATATTTGAAATGGAAAATTCCAAGGAAATGAAGAATCTTGTTGCTACATGAATGAAATTGTCCAAAGATGAAGATGGCAAGGCAGTTAATATCACATTATATAGGAAAATCATTGGAAGTTTGTTGTAATTGACCATAATAAGGCCTGACATTGTATTTTCCACATGCCAAGAAGTGAGATATCAGAGTAATCACTTGGACAACCACATTATTGCAGTGAAAATAATACTTCAGTATATCAAAGGAACTACGAATTTTGGCTTCATGTATAATGACAAGTCTCAGCAAGAGATGTTGGGATATACAGATGTAGATTGGTCCGTTTCAGCAGATAACAGGAAATAGAATTCAAGATGTGATTTCTATCTTTGTGGTTTTTTTATTTCATGGCTAAGAAAGAATAAAGATTTTATTTCATTGAGCACCACAGAAGATGAGTATCTTGCCACCACTCAAGCATGCACACAGTTATTTTGGATGATGTAGCAGCTTGATGATATGGGAGTTGAAGTGAAGTATCTAATCAGAATCCAGTGCGATAACTCAAGTGCTATAAATCTCTGCAGAAATCTCATCCATCACTCAAGGACAAAGAAAATTTAGATAAAGTATCATTTTATCAAAAAGAAGGTTGAGCAGGGAATCATAAAGTTGGATTATGTTCCTACAGAACTACAGGTTACAGAAATTTGGACAAAGGCCTTGCACAGGGAAGCTTCTGAGAGGCATCAATTGGATTTGGGAGTCCATTTGACTCCCCACACTTGAAATAGTGTGGATGTTGACAACCCCTCTCTCTCCTTGAGGTATGGTGTGTTTTTCTCTAATGTTCTATTCTGTGTTCATTCCAATTTCTCAGACTACAGAGGGGTAGCCTTTGGGTTCATTGACAATGGGGTATAAACTATGTCTAAGGAAGGGAGAAAATTTCTTAGTCAAAGAGATGGGTAGAATCTAACATGTGGAGCATCAAGATAGGTGGTCAATGAAATAGGGTGAGAGTACAAAAACTTATCATTCTAGAAGTGATCGATAAAAGAGTAGATATCATGATAGATGAGGATCATGATAAAAGCATAAGAGTTATGTTGGAATAGTGTGAGAAGGTTTCCAGTGGTCCACAATTGGTATTAGTTTAGCAATTGGTATTATTTTAGTATCAACATTTGGTGTCTGAAATGAAGTGATTCATTAATAAAATTTTCATTTACTCTTGTTTCTCATGTTGAACATTTCTCGTGTGGGATCAGAGTATCTGTTGAGTAAATCCTTGATCGCTATTAGAATCGCAAGAGGTGAATGATGGTTGATGATGGAAGAAACTTCATTGAGGTATCAAAGTGTGGAGATTAATTATGGGAAGATTTTTCAACAAACCCAAAGGGGGATATTGTTGGGGAAAAATACCTTAAGGTATCATTGAATAATTTTTGAGGTGATTGTGTTTGTTGACAAAGCGGACCTCCATTTTTTGTATGTTTTCAGAGAAGACCATGATGTCCAATTGGTTGAAAAAGGCGGTTTACCTAGTGATTTTTCAAGTTCCATATATTTTTTGGACAACCTATGTTGAAAAAGAAAGACGAAACATGAAAGGAAGATCAGGAGGCAGTACAAAAAGAACAGATTTAAGGTGGCACTGTTTTCAAGTGTTAGGAAGTTGCGCACAAGATCTCAAGTGGTTGGGAAACTTTCGTGGAAGGCATGTTTCAGGATTAGAGCACCGAAAAATGGAAAAGGCATGATGCGTGTGAAATATATGAAGATGTAAATGAAAGATGGAGTTGCATGAAGGAAAAATTCACGCAAGGCATTTTTTGGGATAAGGACGTAGAAAAATGTCAAAGGCATGATGTGTGTGAATGATTTGGATATGTACATGAAATATGAGGTTTCGCGAAAGAAACTTGTATGCTCAATGCAACGTCAAACGGGATTTTGCGTGCTCAAAAAGGAACTTGTGCAACCAAAGTTGAATATTATGCACAAGGTTAGAGACACCTATAAATATGAGTCGGCCCCCATTATTCCATATATCCCAACACATAGAGAAAATATGAGCATCGTATCATGTAATAATTTCACACAAATGAAGTTGCACAAAATATTTTGAGTCGCGTGCAAGCAAAGAAATTTCCGTATAAGATTTGATTTTCATGAAAGATTGAAGTTGCGTGCAAGGGGTGATTCACAAAAAAAGTGGAATCTTCTGCGCAAGGCAATAAAGTTGCGTGCAAGACGTAGGGAAGGCTATGGATAAAAATTGGGGTTTCCCGGTACACTCGGTGCAAAGAGAGATTCATCTGCGGCTGAAAGTATGACATCAAAAGAGCATCAATCAATAGTGAAGGATGAAGATTTCATTAGAGATAATATAGATACATACACGTCTATAAACTATGTGTGGATATTCTGAAGAATCAGTGGGAACACTTCAGTTGAGAGATCTGTGAGCTTTCATATTGAGATTGGTTGTAAACTAGGAGGGATAGTGAGTCCACTTCAAACTTGTAAACAATAGTGCATTTATAGTGAATTTGGTACATCAGAACATCGTCGGTGTATTCTCTGTGGACGTATCCCAGTGAGGGTGAAACAAGTAAATTTTTTGTGTCATGTGCATGCTTAAATTTTTGTTCATACTCTACACTTGGAAGAAGAGAGAAGAGAGTTTTTTCCAATGATGAAACAAGATCAAAGGGGCAGTTGTTGTAATCTGGCATACCCTGATGCCCCCCCTCTCAGGGTATCATTCCTTGTGGACCTAACACAAGTCTTAGTGGAATGTTCATCATAGTGACACTAAAATATATGATGATGTGTGTTGATAGTTTTGGTGGTCAGGTATAAGACATGATATATCTATCTTTGTATTAATGGGATATAAGTGTCATCAGTTAAAATCAGAGCACCCAAGGCCCTCTGGTTTGCTTCAACAACTACCCATTCCTACATGGAAGTAGGATGAGATCTCCACAAACCTCATTATCATCATGCCTCATACAGCCCAAGGAAAGAATTCCAAATGGGTAGTGATTGGTCATTTAACTAAATCATACCAATTAATTCTAATTAGAGATTCAGAAAGGGTGGATGATTTGGGTCGATTATACATTAAAGAGGTCGTGAGGATTCATGGTGTGCCGTTGACAATCTTGTCTAACATGGACACCCATTTAACATCATATTTTTGGGAAGTACATTATAAATCAGTGAGATCACAAGTCAATTTAGAAATACATAACATCCTCAAATGGATGGTGAGACAAAATGGGATAATCGGATCTTGGAATACATGCTCTGGGCATGTTGTTTGGATTTTAGTGGTTCTTCGGATAGCCATATGGAATTGTTCAAGTTTACATCTAACAATAGATACCAGTCCTCAAACTAAATGTCTTATTTTGAAGTGCTATATGGTCATAAATGACAGTCACCTTGGTGTTGAGTATAGGTGGGTGAGACCTCACTGTTAGGACCATGCTATGTGCAAGAGACATCTAAGAAATTCAAGATGATCAAATATTAGTTTTTGATAGGTCATATTCCTAAAAAATCTTATGTTGATCATAGGAGTAAATATCTTGGGTTTTCAATGAGTTACTGGGTGTTCCTGAAAGTGGCACCTCGCTTGGGTCATCCTCATTTGGAAAAGCAAGGGAAGCTAATGTCGAGGTATGTCAAACCCTTTGAGGTCACCGAGTTGATTGGTAAGGTGGCATATATGTTGGATTTTCATTCATAGTTGATGTCAATTCATGATGTATTCCATGTCTCGCAGTTGAAGAAATATAACCCAGATCCATCACATGTTATAAATAAGGAAGAGTAATAGATAGATCCTGATTTGTCTATGTTCAAACGGCCAGTACAGATTGTAGATTCCCAAGAGAAAGTGCTTCATGGAATGTCTATTCTATCTGTCAATGTTATTCGGTAGAATGGTAGTTATATACATGAGACATGATAGTGGAATTATTTGGTTGAGAATGAATACCCATTTTTATTCTGTAATCAAGCTTTAGAAATACTTTACAAGGGTAGAAAGTATTTATGGTGGGGATAATTATCACACTTGTGATTTCTCTTTGAGGTGTTTTTATATTTATTTATCATTCTATAATTTTCCCTTTGGGTTTCACTTTATTTTTTAGAGAAAAATGAGAAATTTCTCCTTGGTAGTAGATAGTGCAGGATCAACATACTGTTAGGATAAATCAAGTGTCATGCCCATGAAACTATGTGCCAAGGTGTCATTTTTGAGGAAAGGAAAAAGGAATAGTTGTAACATAATTTTTCAAACTATGAAACAAACTCTATGATATGTCCCTTATCTATAGTGATTATCACACATTTTCTATCTAGTTTCGAAAACTATTCAGGCTAACCATGAGGCCTATGCAGGTCATTAAAATTTCAATATTTACTTTTTCCCCTTTTCAAATTTTACCCCAAATCCACCCATCTCCCTCCACAGTCAGTATATATAAAACTATGATCCTCCAAACCTCCCACTTTCTCCCATGGACATCTATTTTTGAGGTTTATTTAGTGGTGAATCTCTAGGAAACTCTGATTAAGTCCCTCATTTCTTGATTTCTCCTCCTCTTATAGGGTTTTTCTTTCTATTTCTTGGGGTCTCATTTCTCAAGTGGGAGTTTTATCATTTCTAGGGTTATATTTTATTTTTAGGGTTCTATCTTGATGTTTATGGTTCAATATTACCTTTATAGGGTCTGATTGAGGTGCGTTTGTGGTTTAACACATATTTCTGAGAGTTTTTACCCTTAAGGAAGGTATTCCAAGGCTTAAACATTATTTTATTATTTTAATATACTTTTTTGAGAGTTTACATATGTTATATGCATTGTTTGTGTGGTGTGAAATGAGTTTTTGAAATGATTCAAGGTTCTTTGGTGTTGAAAAAATTTCTTTCAGAGGAAATGAGTAATGTTCCATGTGTGTTTCATATATGTTTATTTTTTTTATGCCTTCAAGGGGTTTTATAAAATTTTTCAAAGGTGTGAATCATTTTTTAAATTGTTTTGGTTTGAATCTTGTTTTGAAGTGGATTTTAGATACAAAAATTGTGGTTTAGCATGTGTTTTTACATTATTTAACCTGTGTATATGTGAAAGTGTTATTTTATGTGACATGTATAACAGAAATTAAACATGAAGGGAAACCTAGATAAATAGGTTGTAAGAATAGGACTAGTATTCTAGTGGACTCTAAAGTGGTCCATCTCATATTCATCTAGTTGGATTGATAGTAAAACACTAATGAAAGGATCATGATGATTGGAGAACACTAGGCCCATGGGGTGTCCCCTCTTAGTGGCTCTAGCATGTGAACTCTATTGGGCGTGGTTGTTATACAACTTTTCAATGAGATAGGATGTACTTAGTGTACCATTATAGCTAGTTCCCACAGGTTTTTTCTCGTAACATAGTTCTCTATGATGATATCATACTTACCATAGACATATGGTATACTTTTTTAGTTATTTGAAAAATAAAACATGTTCCCTTTTAAAAAAACTTCCATAAAATATTTTCTAGTTTTCCTTTTATAAAACATGTATTATCATTTATCTTATAATGTTTATATCATGGAATCTTTTTTGGGTGGAATCCTACTGGGCTTTTTCTTACACCCTTGTAATTAGTCTTGGTTATGTTTGACATAGGTAAAGAAAATTTTTTTGGAGATGGTTGTTCGGAATGCCAATGGTCTTCACTTGTGGGTGTTGTGGTGCTGTCTTGATGATAACACTCCTCTTTCCATATGGTGGTTTTCGGTATAGTGTCATGTTCCTCTTTTGTTGTATCCTCTTTGGGTATGTCTAAACATTGTAAGATTAAATCTAAAAGTAGTTATTCCTTGTTTGGTTATGATTATTTAGTTATGGTTTATTTATTATTGTCGGTTGTTTATGTTTATGTAATTGGGTGAAATCATTCCCAAGTTATATTGTTGATACCTGAGAACTTGTTTCCATCCCATAGGGATCGATAATTCCCTTTGGTCCATGCCACAGATCATGTTAGGTGCTGGTTGGGATGATGTCCCATCTTAGTTCGCAATAAGAACCTCCATTTTTAACATGGAATTTTCCTGAGCTTCTATTATTAACCTATTTCTGGAAGAAATGAAACCTAAGTTATGAATATTTGATGTGTGAGGTCATTATTTATGGGTGGGATGTTGGTTTAGTTTTTTATCATTTTATGAACCTTGGAGAACTTCACCATGAACCATGATGTATGAAGTTACTTACCATTTAAATTCAATGTATATGGTTGTTTTCGTGATATTACATTGTGTGCTATAATTCTTTATACCATATTGAGTTTGATCACATGGGTGTGTGTTTTGATTTTGTTCCTCATTCATGATATGCAATGTTATGCCTCTATATTTTATTCCATGTCTCCATGTATTGTAATTCATATATGTTGTGTTTTTATTCTATGTATAATACCAAAGTGACATGTGGAACTATCATGGATTAGTGTCCCTATAGGGAGAACATTCATAGGTATTTCATATTACACGATGATAGGACCCAGTGGGGTATGATGACCGAGTGTGGCCAGAATTGGGGGCATGATGGACTTATGTGATCAAAGCCCTAAGGTTATAGGGCCATCATGGTCTTTTTGACATGACCCAAGAGATAGAAATAGGGATGGTTCCTTATTATGCCAGGACATAGGGGCCTAAGGACTGTATGTCTATTGAGAAGCCTCAAGTTATGCTTGTTCTCTTATGATATTCCCATGATTTCACTGATGATCTTCTAGCATGGACCCAAAATAGGTACAATAGGGGTTCTTGGTAACTTTATAAAAACATGAATTCCCATTGTGGTTATTTTTATTTTATATGATTTTATTTATTATCATGACATATACTATTATGCATGTGAAATCATGTTATGGATGCATTGGTGGTGTTATACTAGGTTTATACTTTCACCCTGCTTGGGAATCTTACTGTGTATGTAGACATCATGTAAAGGGGTCGATGGAAGGGACATGTTATCATGGAATATATTTGATCAATTGAGTATGACTCTCATAGTGGTGCCAATATGGTCTCTGTATGATTACAAGAGGGTTTAATTTATTTATCTTCTTACATGTTTATTATGGTTTGTCTTGTCCTACTTTGTAACGACCCAAAGTTTCATTAATTGAAATCCCTATTGATCTAATTAAATGTCTCTTTATTTTTATATAAAATGTCAACTTCTTTGGTTTTATGTTAAGAATTTTTACCGTTGATAATTTAGCCATTGAACAGTGGTCACATGATTAGTATAAATATAGGGCTTTACAAAATCGAATTTACTCAGACAAAAGAAACGATGGCCTCATCCAGTAAAATTGCTCTATACGAAGCCCATTTGTCGGAGCTCGGAAAAGAGCTGGCATCCTTGGGCTTCGCTCTTGACCAAGCTCAAACTGAGCTTCACCATGTCAAGCTCGAACAGGACCGTCTACGGGAAAAGTGGAAGTTGATAGAGACTACCACTCGAGCAATGTTATCCGAGCAACCCCAAGAGTCTCTCACTATTGCAAACCTTACCCTTAGGTCTTATGCAGCTGTTTTAAGGGGTTGTGTAACAAATCTCAAGTACTATGTTCATGTATATTATTTTTGTATATAATAATTAATATACCTACTTGTCATTTTTGATACATTGTAAATAATTTTTAAAGTACAAATATTGTTTTTTAGTTATTATTTAATTAAGAAATCTATTTTATTAAATTATTGGATTTTTCAATTAAATAATATTATAATAAAATCTTATTATTATTAAATTAATTTTTATCAAATATAAATGATCTTATAATTTTATTAATGCAATTATAATTTTTATTATGGTTTGAAAGACATTTTTGTCAAAACCCGTGAATTTTCGATAAATGTCAGTTTTTATTTTAAAAGTAAAAATTAACATATTTAGAAAATTATTTAGATGAAATAAATGTTATTTCTGGAATCAGGATGTCGAAATTATCCAATGGTGAATTTTTCATAATTTTCTGAGATAGTCAAACTTTTTGGTAAAAATTAAATACCATTTAAATATATAATGTGTTTTATGACATCATAATGACCCAATAGTGATGTAATAAAATACTATAAGCTTTATGTTCGGCCAATATATGTTTTACCATTAAAATAATTTGATTTTGGGTTTGTTTGACTTACTTTTCAAAGCATTATTGGACCCCTCAAGACTTATTAAACACCTTGTCTTTTTAAATTAATTTCCAAGGGAGTGTGACTCACCTCCACATAAGAAACCCTATTATTTTAAGAATTTCGGACTTTGGCCTTATAAAATATTGTTTTCCTCTTTCATTTTCCAAAAACCATGTCCAAAAACCATTGGATGGTTTGTGGTTTGGATTAATTTAATGTAAGGGGACCCAAACATAAATAATAAAGAATTCCCTCACCTTTCCTATATAAACCCACCCAAGCTCCCACTTCCTCCTCACTCAAAGCCCTTGGAGTTCGTCCAACCTCTTCCCTAATGTCTCTAAAATCCACCCACGGTGCCCCAAGCTTCCAAGAAGCCTCTCACAAGGCTCTCTCTAGCCTTTGGATGCACAATTCCAAGTACGGGGTTTTCCTTCCTGTTTCTTTTTTGTCCAATTTTCTTTAAGTTGTTTTGCCCTTTTAATTTCAATTATGAATATTGAGTTATGTTTTTTCACCTCCCCCATACTGACCTCTTATTGTTTTAATGATGGGAGACCCCTTTCTCTCTCATTAAATGCCTCCCATGTACACCCATTACTATGCCGAAATTCAGAAAGGAACTTCTCTCTCTTCTTTTACATTCAAGAAATACTTTTGTATCATGAATATGTATTCCATTACAATTGTTTGGAAATGTATCTATATGACCCCCTTACTATCCATTTCATGTAAATATTATTATACACCCCTTTCTATCTCATCAATCATTTTTATGAATTCTTATGTCATGTCGTTACGCTGCTGAAATCGCACCGATTTTCTAAGCCAATGCCATTGTCTAGTGAATACCATACCCATTTCTCCATTAAGGATATTCACCTTTATGCAGATTTAATTATTGATTATAAAGTTTCATGTATGAATTTCATATTACTTTATCGTGGAATAAATGATTATGTTTTATGAATCCATGTTTTATGATCCATGTGGCACACTTCTGCATGAAATGAAATGTTTAAGAAGGGTGCGCCCTTATAGCGCTCCAATGCATTGGGTAAAGTATAGTATCATGATACATCATGTGCAATGAGTGTTGACTCATGCTAATTAAAGTGCAACGAGGGTTTACTCATGCTTTATGTGCAATGAGGATTTACTCATGCTCCATGTGCAATGAGCCTTAGCTCATGCTAATTCCATGTTAAGTGTTGTTGCCACATTTCCATGTTATGATTATCATGATTTATCATGCCTTTATGTTCATGTTTCTATTATGATATATTGATATGCCTATTGTCTAACATGTATTTTACTCCTCATGTTATTCCATGTGTACTCCCTTACTGGGCTTTATAGCTCACCCTTTTCTTATGCATGTCCTCAGGTTATCCCATGCAATGCTAAGTACGAGGGAATGTAGTGGTCATGTAAAGGAAGTTTTCAATAAAGATGTTGTATTTCATGTCTCAAGTTTTTATGTAATGATCCTAAGCCCCAAAGACACTAAACCTCTCGATCTTCCTTATTGTATCAAGTGATGTTTTATGTAATAAATCATGATTATGTTTGTATTAAAAAGTAGGGTTGTCATAGTTGGTATCATAGGATAGGTTTAGTTATTTTTGGGATTAGGATTAGAAAACCCTAGTAAAGCCTTAGAGAAAACAATAAGTATAATAAAATCATCCCTAAGTTTTGGTAAGTACTGAGTAAATATTTTATCAATAAAATACAACCCTGTCTGGATACGAGCAGGTAGAGAAGGCTCTGGCATAGATGTATCCTAGGGGTAAAACCTGAAAACACCGCTTTAAGCTAGACTCAAACGGGAACTGGTGAACGACAACGGTCCTTGCTGCACTCTTGGTTACGACACTCCCAGGGGATATTCTTTGGTAAATTCACAAGATTAGTATGAACCCTTATTAAGGGTATAAAAAAAATTCCCCTAATAATATATGTTAGAAAGTAGATCATGAAAAGCCTAGATTGAAGCCTATAGACTCATGAGTTAAGGAAATCAAAGTTTATTTATAAGTCATCAACTTTTTTTTGGATTACCCTTTATGTGTTACCCCTAACTTACCTTTTATTCCAGCCAATGGCCGGTTATAGGAGGACTCGGGCTAAGAACCGTTGTGAAGATCAGTGTGATGATTGTACTAATGAGATGCCCAGTCCAATGGGAGCCGGAATCGCAAACTTTGTCATGCTTCTCTCTCAGCTAACCCATGTTTTGGATAGAAACACGGGTCAAGAGGAACGTTCAACCCCCCTAAGAAGGAACAATTCGCTATCGAGAGCTTCATGAGACAAAGGCCTCCAGCTTTTAGTGGATCATCCGATCCCAGGATCGCTGAACAGTGGATCAAATCCATTGAAAATATCTTCTCCATCCTTAAATGTTCTGAATAAGAGAAGGTTCTCCTGGCGGCTTATCGTATGGAGGGTGAAGCTGATCAATGGTGGACATTGATCAAAAATACGAAGCCTGAGGAGGAGATCGAGGCATTGGAATGGAAGGATTTCAGGAAGATACTTTTCGATAAATATTTTCTGTGCACCCTCCGGCCTAAGATGGAAAGGGACTTCATTTCCCTCAAGAAGAAAGACGAAGAATATGTTGGAGCGTACGAGTCCAACTTCAAAAGGCTTTCACGATACGCTTCCGGCTTTTTCGTTACCCCAGAATGCAAATTTTACCGCTTCTTTGGTGGGCTGAAGCCTAGCCTGTGGAAAGAATTGGCAATCCATGACTTCGACAACAATGAGGAAATTGTCCGATGTTCCCTCAAGGTCGAAATGGAGATCGTGGAATCACAGGGGTATCATGGGGACAAGAAGAGTAAGGTAGACTTCAATACTGGTGGTCCGATGGATAAATCCAACGGTGCTAAGAAGATCCAGCACCCCACTTGCCAAATGTGTGGAAAGAAGCACCCTGGAAATTTCCTTAAGGGGATGAGGAAATGCTTCAGGTGTGGAAGGGAAGGGAAGCTAGCTGTTAGCTATCGGAAAGAAAGACATGCGGCTACGACAGAGGAGAGGAACGCTCCGTTCGAACCTCAACGAGTTGTTCAATGATACAAATGCAAAGAACTGGGGAATTTTTCAAATCAGTTCCCTAATCCAAGGGTTTTTGGAGGCAACCAACAACCTCCAAGACAGCAAGGAAGATCTTTTTCCATCACTTCTGCCAAAGTGAACCCCGACAACGAAGTGGTGACAGGTACGCTAGTTATTCATTCAATATTAGCGAACGTACTTTTTGATTCAGGTTCCACGCATTATTTTATATCTCGAAAGTTTAGTATAACAATACCAGCACCACCACAAATCATGGAAGTGAAGATGTCGATGAGTATGGAAAATGGGGAAATCATTGCATCCCATGAGTATAATTCCTTCCCTGTTATAATATGTGGATTGAATTTCCCAGCGAACCTCGTCATACTCCCTCTAGTGTAATTTGATGCGATTCTTGGCATGGATTGGATTTCCTTATATAGAGCCAACATAAATTGTCGGGAGAGGGAAATCACACTCCATTTGGAGAATCGACCCCCGATTCTTTACAAGTGTAAGGAGGAAGATGAATCTCCTTTAGCTCCATCATATTAAGCATGGATACTACTGCCCTACAAGCACACGTTTCTAGCTCAGATGATTGAGTCCAAGGAAGAAACCATCCTTGAAGATATGCCTATTGTGAGGGAATTCACAGAAGTGTTTTCTGAGGAACTGTCTGGTCTTCCTCCTAGAAGAGATGTTGAGTTCTCAATTGAACTTATACCCGGGGTATTACCAATTTCAAAGACTCCATATAGAATGGATGTTGTTAAGCTGGAAGAGCTGAAGAAACAACTATTGGAGAATCTGGATAAAGGGTTTATACGCCCAAGTGCTTCACCATGGGGTGCACCAGTCCTCTTCATGAAGAAGAAGGATGGGTCAATGCGGCTTTGCATCGATTATCGTGAACTTAACAAAATCACGATAAAGAACAAGTATCCTCTCCCAAGAATTGATGAATTGTTCGATAAGCTGCGTGGAGAACAATAATTCTCCAAGGTGGACTTGTGGTCGGAATATTATCAAGTAAGGGTGAAGAAGGAAGATATCCCCAAGACTGCTTTTCACACAAGATGTGGGTACTATGAATTCATAGTAATGACTTTAGGACTCACCAATTCTCCAGAAATCTTCATGGAATTAATTAATAGAGTCTTTAGATATTAACTTTACAAAGTTGTGGTAGTCTTTATAGATGATATTCTAATATACTCCAAAACCAAGGAGCATCCTGAGGACAATTTAATAACTGTACTGGAGACATTGCGCAATGAGAAGCTCTATGAAAAGTACAGCAAGTGTGAGTTCTGGTTGAAGGAGGTCTCATTCTTGGGTGATATCATCACAAGCAATGGGATATCTATGGGCCCTTCCAAAACAGATGCAATTGAGGGATGGACGAGGCCAACATCGGTAAAGGATATTCGTAGCTTCTTCTGGTTAGCTGGATATTATCGATGATTTGTGAAAAATTTCTCATGATTGTCCAACCCTATTACCAAGCTAACTCGAAAGGGAGTAATGTTTTCATGGAGTGATGGATGCAAAGAAAGCTTTAAGGAGTAGAAAGGGAGGCTTATCACTGCGCCCGTGCTCACTTTACCCACAAGTGGGGAACTTTTTGTGGAATTTAGTGATGCTTCAAAGAAGGGATTAGGTTATGTGCTGATGCAGAATGATAAAGTGATATCCTATGCCTCAAGGCAGTTGAAAATACATGAGAGAAACTATCCAACACATGATCTAGAGATGGAGGATGTGATCTTTGCCTTGAAAATTTGGCGGTTTTATCTCTATGGAGAGAAATGTGAGATATATACTGACCACAATTTTCTTAAATATATATTCACATAGAAAGAGCTTAATATGTGCCCGAGAATATGGATAGAGCTCATCAAGGATTATGACTGTTCAATAAACTACCACCCTAGGAAAGAGAACAAGGTGGCAGATGCCCTAAGTAGAAGGGACCCAGCGATTCTATCAATGATGAGAATTGAGAAGGATACAATCTTCTTAGACTTGATAAATATGGACATGGGAATCATAAATAAGGTAAAATAATCAATCCTTTCACAAAAGATTGCTCAACCGTCTCTTTTGTAAAGGTTAAATGATGCTCAAAAGGATGAGGTGGGAATTCAGGAAAAAGTGGAAGATATCAAAAAGGGGAAATCATCGGAGTTTAATGTTAATGAAGAAGGAATTGTGTAGTTTGGGAAAAGAATATGTGTTCTATCAAGTCTGGATCTGAAGAAGGAACTTTTGGATGATGCATATAGTTTGAATTTATCTATTCACCCAGGAATCACAAAGATGTATCAAGATCTCCGTGAAAACTTTTGGTGGGATAATATGAAGAAGGAGATCGCTGAATTTACATCAAAGTGCCTGGTTTGTTAGCAAGTGAAGGTAGAGAGGCAGAAGTCTAAGGGGATGATGCAACCATTTCCCATACCATAATGGAAATAGAAGAACATCACCATGGACATTGTCACCGGACTTCCAAGCACATCCAAAGGAAACAATGCAATCTGGATTATTTTGGATCGTCTTACAAATACTTCATACTTCATTGCTATATGGGAGGATTTCTCTTTGGATCAACTGGCACAGATATATATCATGGAAGTGGTAAGGCTTCATGGCGTACCACTATCTATTGTGTCCGGCCGAGATCCAAGATTCACCTCTAAGTTTTGGAAGAGTCTTCAACATGCTCTGAATATTGAACTGAACTTCAGTACGGCTTATCATCCTCAAACTGATGGCCAATCCGAGTGGACTATCCAAACACTTGAGGACATGTTGAGAGCTTTCTCAATGGACTTTAATGTAGGATGGGATCAACATCTTCCTCCGGTTGAGTTCTCTTATAATAACTGTTTCCACTCAGGCATCCAAATGGAACCATATGAAACCATGTATGGGAAAAGGTGCAGAACACCGTCATGTTGGTATGAGGTCGATGAATGTAAGCTTCTTGGACCAGAAATGGTCGAGGAAATGGTGGAGAAGGTGAAAAACATTCAGCATCATATCAAGGCAGCTTAGAGTCGACAGAAGAGTTATGCAGATAATCGTTGATGAGACCTTGAGTTTAAAGTTGGAGACATGGTGTTTCTAAGCATATCTCCTTGGAAGAAGGTCATGAGGTTTGGAAAGAAAGGGAAGTTAAGTCCAAGGTACGTCGGCCCCTTCGAGATTCTTGATCGTATTGGAGTTGTGTCCTATCGACTAGCACTTAAACCTACCGTGTCCAAAGTATATGATGTCTGTCATGTATCCCTCTTAAGAAAGTACATACCAGACCCTTCACATGTACTCTCTTCTGAGGTAGTACAATTGGAAGATGATATTTCTTATGAGGAGAAACCACTGAAGATCTTAGATCGTATATAAAAATTTCTATGAAATAAGACAATGCCCCTTGTCATGGTGTTGTGGAGAAACCACAAGTTTGAAGAAGCGACTTGGTAATCAGAGGAAATGATGAACCTGAGTTACCCAAATCTGTTTTAGTGTGGGAAAAGGAAAATTTCGAGGGAAAAATTTCTTAAGGGGGGAATATTGTAATGACCCAAAGTTTCATTAATGGAAATCCCTCTTGATCTAATTAAATGTCTCTTTATGTTTATATAAAATGTCAACTTATTTGGTTTTATGTTAATAATTTTGATTGTTACTAATATATGAGTTGAACAGTGATCACATGATTAGTATAAATATAGGGCTTTAACAAATCCAATTTACTGAGACAAAAGAAATGATGGCCTCATCCAGTAGAAATACTCCATACGAAGCCCATTTGTTGGAGATCGGAAAAGAGGTGGCATCCTTGGGCTTCGCTCTTGACCAAGCCCAAGATGAGCTTCATCATGTCAAGCTCGAACGGGACCATCTACGGGAAAATTGGAAGTTGATAGAGATTACCACTCGAGCAATGTTATCTGAGCCACCCCAAGAGTCTGTCACCATCGCACACCTTACCCTTAGGTCTTATGCGGCTGTTTTAAGGGGTTATGTAACAAATCGCTAGTACTATGTTCATGTATATTATTTTTTTATATAATAATGAATATACCTCCTTTTCATTTTGGATACATTGTAAATAATTTTTAAAGAAAAAATAGTGTTTTTTAGTAATTATTTAATTGAGAAATATATTTTATTAAATTAATGTATTTTGGAATTAAATAATATTTTAATAAAATATTATTATTATTAAATTAATTTTTATTAAATATAAATGATCTTATAATTTTATGAATGCAATTATAATTTTTATTAAGGTTTGAAATCCATTTCTGTCAAAACCCGTGAATTTTCGATAAATGTCGGTTTTTATTTGAAAAGTGAAAATTGACATATTTGGAAAATTATTTAGATGAAATAAATTTTATTTCTGGAATCAGGACATTGAAATTATCCAATGGTGAATTTTTCATAATTTTCTGACAGTCAAATTTTTGGGTAAAAATTAAATACTGTTTAAATATATAATGTGTTTTATGAAATCATAATGACCAAATAGTGATGTAATAAAATAATATAAGCTTTATGTTCTGCCAATATATGTTTTACCATTAAAATAATGTCATTTTGGGTTTGTTTTACTTACTTTTGAAAGCATTAATGGACCCCTCAAGACTTATTAAACACCTTGTCTTTTTAAATTAATTTTCATGGGAGTGTGAATCACCTCCACATAAGCAACCATATTATTTTAAGAGGTTCGGACTTTGGCCTTATAAAATGTTGTTTTACTCTTCCATTTTCCAAAAACCATGGGCAAAAACCATGGGATGGTTTGTGGTATGGATTAATTTAATGTAAGGGGACCCAAACCTAAATAATAAAGAATTCCCTCACCTTTCCTATATAAACCCACACAAGATCCCACTTCCTCATCACTCAAAGCCTTTTGAGTTCGTCCAACCTCTTCCATACTCTCTATAGAATCCTCCCAAGGTGCCCCAAGCTCCCAGGAAGCCTCTCACAAGCCTCTCTCTATCCTTTGGAAGCACACTTCCAAGTAAGGGTTTTTCCATCCTTTCTCTTTTTTCTCCAATTTTTTTTAGTTGTTTTCCCTTTTAATTTAAATTATGAATGTTTGGGTATGGTTTCACACCTCCCCCATAATTCCCACTGATTTTTTTAATGATGGGATACCCCTTTCTCTCTCATTAAATGTCTCCCATGTACACCCATTACTATGCCGAAATTCCGAAAGGAACTTCTCTCTCTTCTTTTACATTCAAGCAATACTTTTATATCATGAATCTATATTTCATTAAAATTGTT
This sequence comes from Viscum album, assembly GCA_963277665.1. Lineage (NCBI taxonomy): Eukaryota > Viridiplantae > Streptophyta > Magnoliopsida > Santalales > Viscaceae > Viscum > Viscum album. The sequence continues at coordinate 756,074,583 of OY728121.1, read as the reverse complement.
TGTAAATGTATCTATATAACCCCCTTCCTGTACATTTCATGTAAATATTATGAGACACCCCTTTCTCTCTCATCAACCATTTTTATGAATTCTTATGTCACGTCGTTATGCTGCCGAAATCGCACCGATTTTCTTAGCCAATGCCATTGTGTATGGAATACCATGCCCATTTCTCCATCAAGGGTATTCACCTTTATGCACATTTATTTATTGATTATTAAGTTTCCTGTATGGATTCCACATTCCGTTATCATGGAATAAATTATTATGTTTTATTAATCCATGTTTTATGATCCATGTGGAACATTTATGCAAGAAATGAAACGTTTAAGAAGGGTGCGCCCTTATAGCTCTTCAATGCATTGGGTAAAATATAGTATCATGATACACCATGTGCAATGAATTTAGACTCATGCTAATTCAAGTGCAACAAGGGTTTACTCATGCTTTATGTTCAATAAGGATTTACTCATGATCCATCTGCAATGATCCTTGGCTCATGCTAATTCTCTGTTAAGTGTTGTTGCCACATTTCCATGTTATGATTTTCATGATTTATCATGCCTTTATATTAATATTTCACTTATGCTCTATTGATATTCCTGTTGTCTAACATGTATTTTACTCCTCATGTTATTCCATTTGTACTCCCTTACTGGGCTTTATAGCTCACCCTTTTCTTATGCATGTCCTCAGGTTATCCCATGCAATGCTAAGTACGAGGGAATGTAGTGGTCATGTAAAGGAAGTTTTCAATAAAGATGTTGTATTTCATGTCTTGGGTTTTTATGTAATGATCCTAAGACCCAAAGACAATAAACCTCTCGATCTTCTTTGTTGTATCTAGTGATGTTTTATGTAATAAATCATGTTTAAGTTTGTATTAAGAAGTAGGGTTGTCATACACTGGGAGCCCTATTTATTTATATTATTTATTTTTATGACATGTGTGACATATGATATTTCATTATAATGTCCTTTATTACTCATTTATTAATATGATTTGTTGAATTTTAATATATTTTTGGTGAAATGATAGGATTATAAGGGTATAGTATCCCCATCGACAGTATGCAAAACAATGATACCAGTCATCTTACTCTTGCATATAAGGGGGAATGCTTGTGATCTTATAGCTCTACAACTCAGACCATGTGGTTAAGGTCAAGGTGTTGCAAAACTTTTATTAAGAAATAGTCTTCTTCATTTCTTTTGACTAAACTATGAAATTATAGAATGAATATCGATTGTGGGGGACTTGTGTAGCTGAGTTTCCATGTAACTATCTAGTTCAGGTGTAAAAAACCTCTAATTTACCATTGATGGAATTTGTATTACTATTTATTTTTTTGGTGTCTTCATGCATTTGGATTAGGAATTTTGAATCACATGATATATATTTGTATATATATACTTGTTGTGTGAAGCATAGAGGTTATTTAACATGATTCCTTAACTATTTTATTTGTTCTTTATATAGTTATATTCTATGATTGAGTGATATATCTATTTTATATTATATTTTGATATTTTTTTGTGTTAAATTAGGTAAAAATGAGAATTATATTTTTTATATATTTGGGAATGTGACTAATATGAAGGGATAGAGACCTAAGTTATTATTAGGTGGGATATACCTTTGGATTCTGTGAATCCTACTAGGAGAAATTTTATGTGATATCATAGACTGGATTGGATCTATCTTGAACTAATATATTATATATTCCAAATATTTCATTTTCATTTTATAAAATTTTACCACGGAGATACTTTATTGGAAAGTTGGTGGAGCAGATATGAATGCTCTGATGAGGGAGGAAATTCCAATTCTCTCACTGGTTATCTAGTATAATGCTCTTACACCCACTCTAGTGGCTCATATGGAAGGAACACTTTATCTTGGAGATTTATTTTTTTTGAATAGGATGTCATAAACAATTTTAAGGAATTAAAAGCCATTGGGATATAGATTACTAGATAGAGATCATCAAGAGTGTCTTTGACCTAGTAGAGACCCTATAAGATCAAAAGGTAAATCTTGTGACCTTTATGATTCATGGTATTCTGGGAATCTGGTAGGATGTAATTATTTAGTATATAATACATGAGTGTCTCACATAGGTGATTTTCAAAGATCTTTTCTTTGAGTTGTTCTATATGGGTATGAGGAATCTGGTCCAACCACAAGAGTTCTGGGAGATTATTTAAGGGATTATATAACGACCCATACTTTACATACATTGTTAATACTTCAAAATTTAATCACACTTATTACAACATATGACAAAACCACAAAGGACCGTATAGGTATAGTGTCTTTAGAAACTGGGAAACATAAACAACTGGTTCATAAATCTTCTACAGTGTCTCCCATTTATTTCATCATATCTAGGGTCCCTTTTAGCATATTCTACTTAATATCCATCTTCCTGACCTGGGGAAAAGAAAACATAAAAGGGTGAGCTCAAATGCTCAGCAAGGGCAATAAAGTAAATAAAAAAAATCATATCATATCTTTTTGAAAATCATAACCTGCAAAAGAGATCATAAAATCTTAATAAATCATAGAAGTGAAAATGAGATCCCCATAATCATAACATGAAACTTGAAACTTTGTGGCATGCACACATAATCATGGAAAATCATTTCTTGTTAGTCATGACTCATTGCCAAGACTATCTTAGTGGACAAAGTCCCTTTCTGAACCGAGTTCACTCCTCGTTTCAGTCCTGTATCACTGAACCGAAATAACCTTCCGTTCCAGCCATGTCTATCTCATGAGATATAAAATCTTTACCCAATGCATTGGAGGGAGATATAGGTCCCACCCATCTTATAATGAATCCTTTCTTATGTGTGCCACATAATCATAAATCATACATCATCGCATAACACATGTAACAAAAATGGGATTCTTGAAACATCATGACATCATAAAATAAATCTTATAAGGCAAATGACTTCATAAAAATAATTCCCTCAAAACATAATCAAATCAATGTAATTAAAGGGATAAAAACAGAACCCTTTATTATCTTAGATGGAAAATAATTTTGATAAAACACTTGAACTCCATTCTTGAGGAAAATATCCTTTCTTCTTCAAAAACACTTTTCTTTTCTTAACATGTCATACAATTATAAACTAAAAGAAGTTGATTAAAAATAAACTTGAAAACTTGTAAAGGAAGCTTCTTGTGAATAATGTTTTAAAAATCCATTCATGCCGTATAAGTTAAAAAAAACATTCTTCGTACTTTTGTCGGAAAAGTCAAAAAGTACCTCGTACGAAAAACGACAAAAGATTCCTTTCATACATATTACTAAAAACTCACCGAAGGGTAAAAATGGATTTAAACAATTTTAGGTGGATGGAAATAATATTACATATTGATGAAACATGGATGTGGATGATAAAATACACCCCAGTAAATACTTACTAATAAACAATCTCGGATAAAAATGAGATTGTGATATTTCCCTTACCTTTGGTCCGATTTGCTTTTTTCGTGTCCGAAGCTCCTGTATAATGGTTTAAATAATGTTATTGACTTATTCCAGAATCATACATATTGATATGATATCATATATTGTCATATTCGTAGCTTCTTGTTAGTAATATTTCACTGTTACTTGTTACTCGGGTCTTTATTGCCTTTTGTTCTTATGCGTGTTTTGCCGAATAAATTCTTATTCTTCTTTTAAAGTTATAGATACCTTATATCCAGAATGGTATTAGTGTAGTATATACCATATTCATTCATTCAATTCATTTATATAATCATTATGAAATGAAGATCATGTAGAACGAGTCGCATCACATCGTGGAGACGGTATTCCGTACGTACGCACGAGTGATGATATCGTTCCTATGATCGTGGAATTGTATTGGAGTATATATATATTATTTCAGTATCAATATTACTTCATAATAATCATATATAGTTACTCATTACACCATCATACCCATCCTTGTAAGGTGATGGTGGAAAATAGATTACACCACGGCGTGGAGACGGTATTCCGTACGTACGCACGCGCGGTGATTTCATTTTTCCGTAGGATGGATAGAAGGTGAATTAGGGTTGTTTCATATTTATAATAACATATCAGTATGTAAGTAATACTTATGTTATTACTTTATCATGAAACAACTAAAGAAGAAGAAGTTGAAGAAGAAAGAAATTGAAAAGATCGTTAATGGATATTACCTCTTCTTTGGAACGCCTCTTTGAATCCTCCACTTAAGGAACTAATAGTGGTCTTTGGAGAAGAACAGGACCTCTAGTACTATTCTAGGGAATTGGAGAGGAGAAAATGGCAGGGGTTGGCCGAGCTTGAGTGCTCAAATTGGTGTGAGGAGGAGGGAGAGGAGGTGCCCTTTTATAAGGGAGGAGAGGGGCACCTTAGGAATATCTCAAAATATTATTTTATATTAAAGTCAAAATCGGTTTATAATGGTTCCAAAGGGTCTTATTTCGAAGCTAAAGTGGGGATGGGTCGAAATCCTATCAACCAATAGAATTTAGACAAGTTTAGGATATTATTTTAACCTTATCAATTATATTTAACTCTAAGTTAAATAATTTAACTTTTACCATGTCTTTTTGTTTTCTTTCACTATATGGTTAATACACTTACTATAACATGCCAAAAGAACCCCAAATTGTTTATTATTAATATATATATCCTTATCTAAGTCATTTGGCCGAACCTTAGATTTTTAGGAATACAATAACAATTAATAAGATAATATTTTATTTAAAAACTATTTTGTGTCAATTTTGACACTATTTGATATATGATTTTTGTGAAAGTCATAACAGAATTATATGTTCGAACTAAGTTGATTAAATTAACACTAAAATATCATAGTAACCTATAAAAATAGTGGAATTCATAAAAAGTCTCAAATTACATTTATTTTGGTGTTTATAACATCAATTATATCAATATTTCATTAATAAGATAATTACTGCATCATCATTGTGTCATAAATAAATTAAATTATTTAATGTCTAAAAATTACAAATAAAATACCATTATGTAGGAAAGCTTTTTAGCTTTCTAATGAATACTTATAGTCGAATTTATCTTATGTATAACCCCATATTAAAAAAGATTTACTTATTAAACTTTGATTTTAACTATTTTAACCCTTCTTTAAATAAATTAATAATAAATGTCCTAATCTAATCCAAGTTGGCCTAAATGGTCATATTTTATTCCTAAGTTTGTTTTTGGTCGAATTACACTTGTCCAATAGAATTAGGACATGTGTTAGGGTAATATTTATATCATATTTACCCTTAGTTACCCTATTTACTATTAACCGCGGTAAAAAAAGTAAAAAGTTACTATTCACCAAAAAAATATTTTCATATCATTGAACCACATTTTAGTCCTTGATATTAACCGTGTCTCTCAGATTTTCGAAATTCCATTCACCGAAGCGGTAAAATTAAGTTTTATGCAAAATTCAGTTTTTAACCTACCACTTAGTGGTTTCACTATTCATCAAAAATTGAAAGTTTTCAGAAAAATACCAAAATTTCACCCTAAGCTAATTTCGATATTCTGAGTCCAAAAATGAGGTCCATTTTGAAAAATAAAATTTATAAAATTTCAAAAAGTGGTTATTACTATTCATAACGGCTAGTTTTAATAGTATATTGTTGTTTAGTGAAACTCGGTATTGCGTACGACGCAAGCTATCGAGGAAGGTCACGATTGCGTGTAAAGAAATCCAAGCAAGTGTTGTGTAGAAAAAGATTCCTTTGATGATTTATATAACATAAAAGACTCGGGTGTTACATTCTACCCCCCTTAAAAATAATTTCTCCCTCAAAATTCGTCACTTTGTAACAACCATATGAGGATACTTCTCCTTCATCATATCCTCAAGCTCCCATGTAGCTTCTTCAAGTTGGTGGTTCCTCCATAAAACCTTCACCAAGCGAGTGGTCTTGTTTCGTAGGACTTTTTCGCTACGATCCAGAATCTCTATCGGCTGTTCTTCATAAGAAAGATCTTGCTCCAGCGGTACAACTTCTGAGCTGAGTACATGTGAAAGATCTGGTATGTACTTTCTCAGGAGAGATACGTGGAACACATCGTGAACTTGAGAGAGATTTGGTGGAAGCGCCAATCGGTAAGCTACCTTCCCAACACGATCTAGTATTTCGAAAGGACCGATATATCTAGGGCTCAACTTCCCCTTCTTTCCAAATCTCATAACCCTCTTCCAGGGAGATATTCGTAAGAACACTTTATCACCCACTTCAAACTCTAGGTCTTTTCTTTGGTTGTCGGCATAACTTTTCTGTCGACTCTGAGCTGCTCTTATGTGTTGTTGAATAGATCTAACCTTTTCTGCCATTTCATCAACGAGATCAGGTCCTAATAGCTTTCTTTCCCCAACTTCATCCCAGCAAGTTGGAGTCCTGCATTTCTTTCCATAGAGAGCTTCATAAGGAGCCATCTGAATACTGGAGTGAAAGCTATTGTTATAAGAAAATTCCACCAAAGGTAGGTGTTGATCCCAACCTCCTTTGAAATCCATAGAGCAAGCTCTCAACATATCTTCTAGGGGTTGAATTGTTCTCTCAGACTGACCGTCTGTCTGGGGATGATACGCAGTGCTGAAACTCAACTCTGTATCCAGAGTATGCTGAAGACTTCGCCAGAACTTCGAGGTAAATCTCGGATCCCGATCAGATATAATAGAAAGTGGTACTCCATGCAATCTTACTACTTCCTTTACATATATCATGGCAAGCTGATCTAGAGATAAATCCTCTCTAATAGCAATGAAGTGTGCAGACTTTGTAAGACGATCAACTATAACCCAGATAGCATTATTGCCTTTGGATGTTTTAGGAAGTCCTGTGACAAAGTCCATAGTGATGTTTTCCCATTTCCATTCGGGTATGGGTAATGGTTGTAACATCCCCTTAGACTTTTGTCTCTCAGCTTTAACTTGTTGACAAACCAAGCATCGAGAGACATATTCAGCAACATCTCTTTTCATGCCATCCCACCAGAAGTACTCTTTCAGGTCCCTATACATCTTCGTACTTCCAGGATGAATAGAGAATGATGAACTATGAGCCTCATCCAGCAGCTCCTTCTTTAATTCGGGGATGGGAGGAACACAAACCCGATTCCTGAACTTTATTATCCCATCACAATCAAGGTTGAATTCAGGAACATTTCTCACCTTCTTTTGTAACTCGACATCTTCTTTCTGTGCCTCCTTAATCTTCACATGTATAGATGGTTGAACATTCATTTGAGAAAGATAAGATTTTTCCCCTTCCATTATAATTCCAAGATCCATCCTTTGTAAATCCATAAATATTGAATCTTTTGTGATCCTCATCATGGATAAACTAGCATGGTCTTGTCGACTTAATGCATCTGCCACCTTGTTTGCTTTCCCTGGGTGGTAATGGATTGAGCAGTCGTAATCCTTAATCAGCTCCAACCATCTTCTTTGACGCATATTCAGCTCCTTTTGTGTGAAAATATACTTTAAACTTTTATGATCAGTATAAATATCACACCTTTCACCATAAAGGTAATGCCTCCAAATCTTTAATGCAAAGATTACCGCAGCCAACTCCAAATCATGTGTTGGGTAATTTTGCTCATGGATTTTCAACTGTCATGAGGCATAAGCTATCACCATATCATTTTGCATAAGAACACACCCCAATCCCTTCTTGGATGCATCACTATAGATCACAAACCTTTCTCCACTACAAGGTAGTGTGAGCACAGGTGCACTGGATAACCTTCTTTTCAACTCCTTGAAATTATCTTCACATTCCTCTGTCCAGACAAACTTAACTCCTTTCCGAGTCAACTTGGTGAGTGGATTAGATAATCGTGAAAAATCTTTTACAAAACGTCGATAATATCCTGCCAAACCAAGAAAACTTCGGATCTCAGTTACTGTTGTTGGTCTTGACCATCTTTCAATAACCTCTGTTTTTGCTGGATCCACAGATATCCCCTCTTTTGAGATTATATGACCCAAAAAATGAAACTTTTTGAAGCCAAAATTCACACATGGTAAATTTGGCATAAAGCTTCTCCTTTCTCAGGGTCTTCAATATAATTCTCAAGTGATCTTCATGCTCTTCCTTTCTCTTTGAATAGACAAGAATATCGTCTATAAAGACTACCACAAATTGATCAAGATAGTCTCTAAAGACTCTATTCATTAGATCCATGAAGATAGCAGGGGCATTAGTAAGACCAAATGGCATCACTATAAATTCATAGTGTCCATACCTTGTACGGAAAGCCGTCTTTGGTATATCCTCCCTTTTGACCCTTAATTGATGATACCCTGAACGAAGATCAATCTTGGAAAAGTATTGAGCTCCGCGTAGTTGGTCAAATAAGTCATCAATGCGTGGGAGAGGATATTTCTTCTTGATAGTGATCTTGTTAAGTTCTCGATAATCAATGCAGAGTCTCATTGATCCATCTTTCTTCTTAACAAATAGAACAGGTGCTCCCCAAGGTGACGCACTAGGGCGTATAAATCCCTTATCAAGATTCTCTTGGAGTTGCTTCTTCAATTCCTGCAACTCAATTGGGGCCATTCTATAAGGTGTCTTTGAAATAGGCAAATCACCCGGTACAAGTTCTATTGAAAACTCAACTTCACGATTTGGTGGAAGACCCGGTAATTCCTCCGGAAAGACATCATCAAACTCCCGTACAATGGGAATATTCTTAATCGTAAGTTTCTCTCCAACCATTTGAGATAAATAACCTTCATTTAGTGGAATCATGACCCATAAGATCGAAGGAATTTCCACTGGAAGGTTATGTTCATCCTTGCATTGATAGACGATCGTAGATTGATCTGGAATATGAAATGTGACTTCCCTTCTTTGGCAATTGATATGAGCTCCATGTAGAGAAAGACAATCCATGCCAAGAATCACATCAAATTCCACTAAAGGAAGGATCACAAGATTTGCAGGAAGCACTTTCCCACAAACTTCGATCGGAGAAGGATTATAAACTTTTGATGCGACTGTTGTGCCATTAGGTGTCGTCACAGCTAACTCAACATCTAATTGTTGAGGTAATACAGTGATACCCTTAGAAAATTCTTTAGAAATAAAAGATTGGGTGGATCCAGAATCAAATAAAACATTTGCTACTTTAGAGTGGATGGTAAGTGTACCTTTAACCACTTCGTTATCGTACTCCACATCGCTGATAGAAATTGCATGTGACTTTCCTTTGTCTTTAGCCTTAAGATTTTGTTGACGTCGACCATCATCATCAACCCTTGGATTTGGGAATTGATTGGCATAATGCCCCATCTCCTTGCACTTGAAACATTGAAGTGTAGTAGGATCATTCTGTGTATCCCTTCCTTTGTTTGCATCATTAGACATCTTCTTCCCATTATCGCGACATTCAAATGCCCGATGACCTTCCTTTCCACATTTGAAACATTTACTTGTCCCTTTAAGACAACTCCCTCCATGTTTCTTTCCACACTTTGAGCAGAAGGGAAAGTTCATCTTCTTTTCAGTGTGCTCTTTAGAGTTTCCTTTGAATTCCATCTTCCTCTTCTTATCAAACCCATGTGACTGATGGGTTACTCCAATCTCCATCTCGACTTTGAGAGCACATCGAACGATTTCCTCGTAGCTATTGAAGTCCCTTATGGCTAACGCCCTTCAAAGACTTGGTTTTAAGCCACTAAAGAATCGATCGATCTTACTCTCAGGTTGGATAATAATACCAGAAGCGTACCTTGCAAGTCTTGTAAAATTTGATTCATAGGTACTAACAGATTCATCATCCCTTTGCTTCAGTTCAAGAAACTCTTTCTCCATCTTTGTTCGGAGAATACGAGGGAAGTACTTATTGAAAAATAAGTTCTTGAACTCGTCCCATTCCATAGACTCAATTTCATCCCTTTGCCTCGTATTCTTAACAAGATTCCACCATTGATCCGCATCTCCTTCCAAACGATACACTGCTAGGATGACTTTATCATGCTCAGAACATTGAAGAACTGAAAATATCTTTTCAGTAGTACTAATCCATTGTTCAGCAACTAATGGATTAGTAGACCCGCTGAAAGAAGGTGGACGCTGCCTCATGAAGGATTCAACAGAATGTTGCTCCTTCTTTTGCTCGTTTGGAAGTCCTGCATGATTCATAGCTTGAGAAAGTTGTGTGAGCATGGCTACAAGATTTTGCATTCCAGCTCCCATATCGTTTGGTTGCTCAGGGGGACAATCATTGCATTGCCCATCGCATTCCGTATTAACACGGTTCCTTCGGGTTCTAGCCATTGACTAAAACCAAGAAGAATAGTGTGAGCAACACTAATTATAATAGGAAAACCACATAATTCAAGAATAAAATTTTCATGCTTAAGGTCTTACCCTAGGTTATTCAAGGACATTTCTAAAACACTAAGATTGTGTTCTATGCTTAGACTTATCCTTAGGGTTCTTACTAAGGCTTTCACATCCTAGTTTTCAAAGGTTGACTATACCTTTCCTCTGATACCAACTATAACGACCCATACTTTACATACATTGTTAATACTTCAAAATTGAAGCACACTTATTACAACATATGACAAAACCACAAAGGACCGTATAGGTATAGTGTCTTTAGAAACTGGGAAACATAAACAACTGGTTCATAAATCTTCTACAGTGTCTCCCATTTATTTCATCATATCTAGGGTCCCTTTTAGAATATTCTACTTAATATCCATCTTCCTGACCTGGGGAAAAGAAAACATAAAAGGGTGAGCTCAAATGCTCAGCAAGGGCAATAAAGGAAATAAAAAAAATCATATCATATCTTTTTGAAAATCATAACCTGCAAAAGAGATCATAAAATCTTAATAAATCATAGAAGTGAAAATGAGATCCCCATAATCATAACATGAAACTTGAAACTTTGTGGCATGCACACATAATCATGGAAAATCATTTCTTGTTAGTCATGACTCATTTCCAAGACTATCTTAGTGGACAAAGTCCCTTTCTGAACCGAGTTCACTCCTCGTTTCAGTCCTGTATCACTGAACCGAAATAACCTTCCGTTCCAGCCATGTCTATCTCATGAGATATAAAATCTTTACCCAATGCATTGGAGGGAGATATAGGTCCCACCCATCTTATAATGAATCCTTTCTTATGTGTGCCACATATTCATAAATCATACATCATCGCATAACACATGTAACAAAAATGGGATTCTTGAAACATCATGACATCATAAAATAAATCTTATAAGGCAAATGACTTCATAAAAATAATTCCCTCAAAACATAATCAAATCAATGTAATTAAAGGGATAAAAACAGAACCCTTTATTATCTTAGATGGAAAATAATTTTGATAAAACACTTGAACTCCATTCTTGAGGAAAATATCCTTTCTTCTTCAAAAACACTTTTCTTTTCTTAACATGTCATACAATTATAAACTAAAAGAAGTTTATTAAAAATAAACTTGAAAACTTGTAAAGGAAGCTTCTTGGGAATAATGTTTTAAAAATCCATTCATGCCGTATAAGTTAAAAAAACATTCTTCGTACTTTTGTCGGAAAAGTCAAAAAGTACCTCGTACGAAAAACGACAAAAGATTCCTTTCATACATATTACTAAAAACTCACCGAAGGGTAAAAATGGATTTAAACAATTTTAGGTGGATGGAAATAATATTACATATTGATGAAACATGGATGTGGATGATAAAATACACCCCAGTAAATACTTACTAATAAACAATCTCGGATAAAAATGAGATTGTGATATTTCCCTTACCTTTGGTCCGATTTGCTTTGTTCGTGTCCAAAGCTCCTGTATAATGGTTTAAATAATGTTATTGACTTATTCCAGAATCATACATATTGATATGATATCATATATGGTCATATTCTTAGCTTCTTGTTAGTAATATTTCATTGTTACTTGTTACTCGGGTCTTTATTTCCTTTTGTTCTTATGCGTGTTTTGCCGAATAAATTCTTATTCTTATTTTAAGGTTATAGATACCTTATATCCAGAATGGTATTAGTGTAGTATATACCATATTCATTCATTCAATTCATTTATATAATCATTATGAAATGAAGATCATGTAGAACGAGTCGCATCACATCGTGGAGACGGTATTCCGTACGTACGCACGAGTGATGATATCGTTCCTATGATCGTGGAATTGTATTGGAGTATATATATATTATTTCAGTATCAATATTAATTCATAATAATAATATATAGTTACTCATTACACCATCATACCCATCCTTGTAAGGTGATGGTGGAAAATAGATTACACCACGGCGTGGAGACGGTATTCCGTACGTACGCACGCGCGGTGATTTCATTTTTCTGTAGGATGGATAGAAGGTGAATTAGGGTTGTTTCATATTTATAATAACATATCAGTATGTAAGTAATACTGATGTTATTACTTTATCATGAAACAACTAAAGAAGAAGAAGTTGAAGAAGAAAGAAATTGAAAAGATCGGTAATGGATATTACCTCTTCTTTGGAACGCCTCTTTAAATCCTCCACTTAAGGAACTAAGAGTGGTCTTTGGAGAAGAACAGGACCTCTAGGACTATTCTAGGGAAGTGGAGAGGAGAAAATGGCAGGGGTTGTCCGAGCTTGAGTGCTCAAATTGGTGTGAGGAGGAGGGAGAGGAGGTGCCCTTTTATAAGGGAGGAGAGGGGCACCTTAGGAATATCTCAAAATATTATTTTATATTAAAGTCAAAATCGGTTTATAATGGTTCCAAAGGGTCTTATTTCGAAGCTAAAGTGGGGATGGGTCGAAATCCTATCAACCAATAGAATTTAGACAAGTTTAGGATATTATTTTAACCTTATCAATTAGATTTAACTCTAAGTTAAATAATTTAACTTTTACCATGTCTTTTTGTTTTCTTTCACTATATGGTTAATACACTTACTATAACATGCCAAACGAACCCCAAATTGTTTATTATTAATATATATATATCCTTATATAAGTCATTTGGCCGAACCTTAGATTTTTAGGAATATAATAACAATTAATAATATAATATTTGATTTAAAAACTATTTTGTGTCAATTTTGACACTATTTGATATATGATTTTTGTGAAAGTCATAACAGAATTATATGTTCGAACTAAGTTGATTAAATTAACACTAATATATCATAGTAACCTAGAAAATTTTTGGAATTCATAAAAAGTCTCAAATTACATTTATTGTGGTGTTTATAACATCAATTATATCAATATTTCATTAATAAGATAATTACTGCATCATCATTGTGTCATAAATAAATTAAATTATTTAATGTCTAAAAATTACAAATAAAATACCATTATGTAGGAAATCTTTTTAGCTTTCTAATGAATATTTATAGTCGAATTTATCTTATGTATAACCCCATATTAAAAATGATTTACTTATTAAACTTTGATTTTAACTATTTTAACCCTTCTTTAAATAAATTAATAATAAATGTCCTAATCTAATCCAAGTGGGCATAAATGGTCATATTTTATTCCTAAGTTTGTTTTTGGTCGAATTACACTTGTCCAATAGAATTAGGACATGTGTTAGGGTAATATTGATATCATATTTACCCTTAGTTACCCTATTTACTATTAACCGCGGTAAAAAAAGTAAAAAGTTACTATTCACCAAAAAATTATTTTCATCTCATTGAACCACATTTTAGTCCTTGATATTAACCGTGTCTCTCGGATTTTCGAAATTCCATTCACAGAAGCGGTAAAATTAAGTTTTATACAAAATTCAGTTTTTAACCTACCACTTAGTGGTTTCACTATTCATCAAAAATTGAAAGATTTCAGAAAAATACAAAAATTTCACCCTAAGCTAATTTCGATATTCTGAGTCCAAAAATGAGGTCCATTTTGAAAAATAAAATTTATAAAATTTCAAAAAGTGGTTATTACTATTCATAACGGCTAGTTTTAATAGTATATTGTTGTTTAGTGAAACTCGGTATTGCGTACGACGCAAGCTATCGAGGAAGGTCGCGATTGCGTGTAAAGAAAGCCAAGCAAGTGTTGTGTAGAAAAAGATTCCTTTGATGATTTATATAACCTAAAAGACTCGGGTGTTACAGATTAAGATGTTGTTTTCTAATTTGGAACATTTAAAAGATTTAGTTTGATTCAATCCTCTCTTGGCTAGGGATAAAACACAAAAATATAGTAATTTAGAGATTGATATTTGGGAAAATTTGAGAAACCATGTCAAGAACATCGACCTGATGACATATTCTCAAGAAATTCACAAGACTCTGATGATTGATATGGGTCTAGAGGAGTATAGGTATTTTCTCAACTATTAGTGGAATTCATAGTTATACTAATGCTGGTTGGAAGATGAAGTATAGAAATTCCTGTTAGAGTGGTGGAAGAAATCTAGATCTGAGTATAGGCATGTCAGTATCTTCTATGGATTAAAGAGGTCCTCAGTGCTTTAACTATGTATAGTTCGAAAATAATCATAGTTTATGAATAAAACCTTAGATAAAGTTTCATTATTGGGGAAACATGGGGAATCTATAGTTTTTTTCCCAAAGTCATATCAAACAAAGTCTCACAATGGTTTGAACTAAACGTAGGCGTTGAGCCATGGGACAATATGGGGTCCTCATAAGCAGTTTCATACCCCTCGGAATATGATAGATCATGAAATTCATTCATATCAGGTTCAGGTCCATGGAGCTAACTAAATATGAGTATATGTAGTGGGTTAGACATAATTGAATTGTGGTGTGGTATTTTCTACTTTTTAAGGTATGGTTTTGATAACTTCTTCTCTAACTACTATGTTTTTATACCGCTTCTTCTCATTCATTTATATCATCACAATATTTTTCTTCAATTGACCGACTAGTTAAGATTTATACTAATTTAACTTCCCTAAATAAACCATTGCGTATGAAACAGGACCATCTTCAGTGATTCCCAGAGTGTCCTATATTTTTATTTTATTATGTAAATCTTTGGGACATCATGATTCTAGAGATGATGAGCTCCATTTTGAATACAAGCATGGAATGGTTGACTATATTATGAGCTCTCATTGATTAAAATTAGATAAGGATATCAATCACATCTCCCCTTGGAGAGAAATTCATGATTCATAGTGATTGTGATTTGGGTTTAGGTGGAGTGGATCTTGATATGAGCCATCTTGGGATGATTACAACACATATTTTATTTATGTTTATTTCATCAAGAACAATGGTATCCCCTGAACTTTTCCTATGGTTATGGATATCTATAAATATTTTTTTTCAAGATAACATCATAGGTCTTCCCCCTGGTATAAGAGTTGAGTTCGAGACATAACTCATGCCAAGTGCGCAACCCATTTCAAAACCCCCTTATTGTACAAAGTCATTTGATCTTATGGAGATCAAGTTACATATTATAGACTTGGAGTAGAAGGGTTTCATCAGTTTGAGATTATCATTATGTGGTAAACTTGTTATGTTCTTCAAAAAGGATGGTAGACTTCAAATCTACAAGGATTACAGTAATCTAAACTAGGTAATTGTGAAAAATAAGTATCCCTTTCCCAGGATTGAAAACCAATTTGATTAATTATAGGGATCCTATTGGATTTCCATGATTTATCTCTAATCAGCATATCACTAGTTGCACATTAGGATTGAGAAAATTCAGAAGTTGCTGTTTTGGAGAAGGTATAGATTGTACGAGTTCTTTATAAATTTGTTTGGATTACTAAATTCGATAGAAATGTTTGTGGATGTCATGAAAAAATATCCTACAACAATACCTTGACCCATTTTTTTCCTTATTCTGTGATGAAATCCTCATATTCTCACCAACCTTGTACAGGCATTCCATGCATATCGAGATATTCTTGAGTACACTTAAAGCACATTGGAATAATTTCAAGTATCTAAGTTTCACTTTTGGATCTAAGAGGTGAAATTATTAGGGTGTGTTGTTTATGGAGTTAGTATATTAGTGGTACCATCAAGGTTAGAAGTGGTGATGTCTAGGAAACATCCCAAGAATGTGTTTTAGATTATGATATTTTTGGATTTGCTGGGACATTATAGTAATTTTATCTAGGAATTATCTCATTTATCAGCACTCGTGACTATGTTGAAGAAGAAAGGTTTATGGTTTTCGATTTTGGACAAGTGTGAATATGAATTTACTGAGTTGAATAAGATGTTTATTATAGATCTAGGTGTTGGTTATGTCATTTATTATGATGCATTAGGATTTTTCCTGGGTAGTTTGGATGTAGAGGGATTGGGTTGTAGCTTATGGGTCACGTCATCAGTGACCCCATGAGAAGACCTATCATACCCATGACTTGGAGTTAGCATACACAGTCTACAATATCGAGTGTTGGAAACACTATCAATTTGGAGAGAATTTTATTGTCTACATTGACCACAAAATCCATCATTATATATTCACATAGCGGGACCTGAATTTAAAGAAGAGGTTCTAGGTAGAGTGCATATAGACATTAAAATTGAGATGTCCTATTCAACAGGTAAAGTTAATGAAATTTAATATGCTCTTAGAAATAAAAAAAATAGGAAGAAGAGGAGCATGATGGGAATACTTTGGAGGAGAAATAGAACCTAATGAATTTGTTGGCTTATTGGAGGATGCATGCTTCTCAGGACTAGGGATCAATGGAATATGCTACATTGGTTGTAACATATTCCTTATTATAATTGGTAAAGTTTGGATAAGAGACTAACCTAGAGTGTGTAATGATGTGAGAAAATATAGAAGGTGGCTACCAAAATCAAGCCTGTCGCACGATGTGGAAAAAAGCAATTATATTTTTCCTAGTACAACATAGTGGCTGGCCAGGGTCATCTCTCTTGAGGAGCCTTCTCAATGTAGTTTAGTTTCTTTATATAATTCACCTATTCTATCTCTTTATGTGGTTTTTTTAAATTAAATTGATGAAAATATTTTTGTGTTTTTGATTATTTAAAATAATGACATGTAAAATGATGATTTAAACTATCATGAAGATCTAACTAGAATGAGTTAATAATAAAAAAGATAGTTTTGGGGTTCGGTTTAATGTTCAATCGTTGTTCATCTTTATATGTTTTATTTTAGTTTGATAATAAAAAAATGAAATCTCATGTTTGAACTATTGTTATTTATTTAGAAATTGTGTAATATCATTGAATGTTTGAGCACTCTCAAGTCCACCTAGTCCTTTAATCCAAGTTGATGACACACCTTTTTCTAGAATGTGTTATCTTCCAGGACCTCGTTCAATCGAATTTGTTTCATCCATTTATTAGCTCAACTCCTATGTGTGAATAACTAACCAATGGAGAGAGGGAAAATGGTAGAATAAAATAATAGAGATAGGTTGAGTTTCATGTCATCATATGCAGTCACAGCATCAAGGACATTATCCATACCAATGCATGATACTCAATTCTATCTACAAACATAAAATAAATAATTAAAGAAAATTCATGATCACCTTCACCTTCCCCCAGGCCAAGTCTTGGGGCCAGACTCTCATTTCTGAGAGTAAGATATTTCTTGGTGGAGTGGGTGGAAGAGGGGAGAGAGAGAGGGAAATAAATAAAGTAAAGTGGATAGAGAAACACAAATACATGGATTAATAAAACATAAATTTTAATTACAATAGAAATTTAACTAAAATAATGAAAAGTAATAAAATTAAAAATATGGAATGGGAGGGGATTTTGGCTGGCCTAATTCGGTGGAGAACTCATCCTTGGTGTCTTTAAAAGAATGTGATGGAAAATGAGATGAGAGGAAATTATTTGAGAGGTAAAAGCTTATCTTCTTTTATAAGAAGAATTATAATTCAAAAGTTGACACGTTTTATCCCCCATAAATTCATTTCTTTTGCATGTCCTCCTTCATGAATGATGTTCATACATGTGTTGGTTCTCCCCTAAAAATTTCAGCGAAGTTTTACATATTTAGAGGTAGTTATGGCTATTTCACTCTCACATTTTATTATGTCCATTTAGCTTCTCCAGATTTCGAAGCCTCTGTATTAGAAAGAATAAATGGCCATGAAAACTACCTCTTCACATGATATATAATTAATGAATTTTGTTAAAAAAATTCTTTCACAGATACCCTCAAAATGTAAGCTCCGTTGTCCACCAAATGCAGGAGGTATGAATTTTTTATTGAGTTTTACTTTTCTGGATGGAGGTTCCAGGAAGATTCCATTAAAAGTTTAACATCCAATAGAAACCTTAATGACTTAAAAACCCTCAAAAATCAATTTAAGAAACTATCATATGTGTCATCTATCTTTTCCACGTTGAATCACTTCAATTGGAGGTCTATAGGCTGAGATATGCTTCTGTTATTGTGGTGGGATCCATGTTTCCTGCTCAGAAAATTCGTCAGCATCATTGATTTTTAAGGCCTCTAGATGGTCGAATCAGCTCTTTATCTAGAAGAAAAAGTTGAAGGTAATAAAATAACTATTCAAAAAATAATAATCACATAGTTTGGAATTATATTATTTATGAAATGACCAAAGTACCCTTGATGTAAAAATATGTCAAAAAATAGAATTATTCACTTTTCACAATTTTTCTCATATTCATTATAAAATTCAAATTACCCATTATTTTAAAAAAACATTTAAATACATGGATTTTATCATTTAAAAAAATAAAAAAATTATTCATTATTTTATTTAAAATATTCACATAAATTTTCCCTCTCAAATACCCCCACACTTACACCATGCTTGTCCTCAAGAATAAAATCTCAACATGAAAATCAAAAGATACTGATGTTACCAATATTCAAATTCCATTGTAATAAAATCAATAAAATTTAAATTTCTAATGGAACATTAAAAAATCCACATAAAATATTAATTTAATTTCTTAGTTTTTAAAGAAACAATCAATTCATGTATATTAATTTTCCCCTTAGAAAAACAATGGAACTTCTCCTTTCATTTATTCAATATCCTCAATTCATTATTATTAACCATGACAAGTCATGATTTACCTTAATTGTGATTCTTTTATCTCATCACTCATGATAAAATTCAATTGTATTTTTTCTCATATCATGACAATATGTTCCTTATCCATAGGCTTATAAATTAACTACTTTATATACTCTATAAAGACAAAAGACACATAAATTCATTAGGACTTTCAATTAAGGTACTATTGACTCTAATGTTTAAGGTTCGTAGGTGTTGATTCTTTAAAAATTAAGGATCAAGGAGGAGGATAATCTTATAAGTACAATGCATGATATCAAAAGAAAAAGTGTAATTAAATTATCCACTTCAAAGTACCAACGCCCACTTCCCAAAACTCAAAGTAAAGGTTATGATCAAGTAATCATAATGAATGATTTCTTCACCTTCTTGAATAATTTTTTACTTTTGAATTTTTTATTTTTTTTACTGTTATGATTAGATAAAACCTCATATCCATCACATAACCAAAAATGTTTAGAGTATCATCGGTCTAGAAAATTGTGATTTTTGGTTTTCCCAAATCACAACCCATTTTTATCTTTTTTTTGTCATTTTAATTTTTTTTATTCAAGAGGGGAAAACAATAGAGTAAAATTTATGATTAGAAAATCTTTTAAAATTACCAAAATTTAACACCCACGCTTCTTCTTTAGAATTTATATCATCCCTTCTACCATGACTCTGTTTACCCCCACACTTCAACAATTAATTATCATGAAAATACTAATAAAAGAGTAGGAATGGATAAAAATGGCTTGAAACATTGCTCATTCCCAACAAGGTCATTCATCTCCTCTTTGGTGTAAAAGAAGGATTGATTTAAAGGTGGTTTTTAAGGATAAGTGGCTTTTAAAAGGATACCACATTCGTTTTAAATATGTTTTTTGCACAGTCATATCTTTGACAAGTTTCAATACCAGTTCAAGTCGGTTATATTATCTAAGATCACTCAAGAAATATGCTCAAGATAAATAGGAATTACTTGGTCTAGATATCCTCTCAGGAATGAGAGACAATCACTCAAGGCATGATTAATGATAAAAAAATTTGATTCCCATAAATTTCAGAAATTCAAATCCTGAAAAATGGTTGTTAACTTTTATTTTCATGAATGAATTTTTTCCCTCAAATCATGAGTCCTCATTTTAATATCCATGCTTCACTTTTAAAAATTTAATTCTCCATTTTACTCATTCAATATCATTAATATAAATCTATAACAAGGAATCACTAGATTCCTAAGAAACTCATTTCTCCTAGATTAGTCATGTAATGAAAAATTCAAGTGTGGGCATTAAATTTTAGCATTAAAGATCAAGACATGTTGTGGACAAAAATTTAGAGAGATTAAAAGATAAAACACTAAAAGTGAACTACCTTTTTTCATGAAACATGGTCCTTCACCTTAACTTTCTGGGGATTACTTATACTATCTTGACCCTATAAAATAAAACAACTCAAGTATGCATAAGGATCATGTCATTTAGGCTGAAAAAGAAGATAGAGGGAGTGGGATGCATGTTGCACTACTTCTAAGAAAAGAAATTGACATCTACATTTCAAGAAAGAAAGTAAAGATAAATCTTGGTTTGATACCCAAAGTGGTCCTTTAATTCTTACTTCCTCCAGAGGGAAGTACCAGATATTATCCAGAGTCAGATAGTGGATGAATTTTCTTTCGTTTGAACCACCACATTTAGCTCTTCCCAACTTGTGCTTCATCCTTCTGTGTGAGGCGCTATCCATGAATATATTACACCATATCCCCCTCCCCTTCACCATGAGTTATAGCTTTCATGGAGGGGGTAGTATGATGTTTGGATCATCCCCTTTCCTGGTTCCTACATGTGGAACCTCTTCTTCTATGTTTAGTGTTGGCTTCTCAAGGTATTCTGGTTCAAAACAATAGTCAAAAGAAAATTTAGAGTGTAATTATCTTTGAATAAAATTAAAACATGATGAATTAATATCAAATTATTCCCCATCAAATTAGGGTACTTTTAGCATGTTTTCCTTAGGAAAATCCACATGAATATCCTCATGAACTTCATTGAGAAAATATTCAACATGTCTAGGGGTCTCTATATGTTCCTTAGTAGGTGCAAATCTAGTTTCATATTCTTCCTCCAAGGCATAGAAAAGATTTATTGAATATGTAAAATTAAAACAATAGAGAGTGATTTATAATTTTATTTCAATAAAATCAGAAGAGATGGAGTATGAGATGTGATCAAATCCCTGTCTTGGATCAGATTCAATCAATACCTTAGTGGTAAGTGCCTCTTGGAGTAGACTCTCTGAGGATGGAGGTAGGTAGTCAGGATCCTCTATCGTGACTTTAAATTCCACCACTTGGGTGGTTTCTTCTTTCTCTAATGATGGCTCTTATTATTTATATTTTATAGGGAGATCAGGAAATTCCTCAAAATTAATCAAGAACTCATAAAATCATTATTGATCTCCAACTTGTAGAACATCAGGTATGTCTTCCTCATTTTCCACCTCATGTTCTTGTTATGTCTATGTTTGGGTTTTTCCATTAATGCAAGAAAATAATCAAATGCTTTTTTAGCTTTTATCATCAGTTGTTCAATTAATTCTCTAAGTTATTGCACTTCAGTCCTTCTAAAATCTTCTTATTGTTGTTGTTTTGGTTTCACTAGTGAATAATTTTTCCATGCATAATATTAAAAATTTGAATAAATCATGAAAGTTTTTTTTGTTTTCTTAACAAAATAAAATCTACCTAAGATGTTAAAATAGAAAAGTCAAATTAAATATTTATTACATCCCCGGAAACAGTGCCAGTTTTGGTGCACGCCTGTTCTGGGGTGTGGAAAAAAAATATTTTTCTTAGTGCAGCATAGTGGCTGGCTAGGGTCGTCTATCTTGAGAAGACTTTTCATTGTAGTTCACTTACCATATCTAATTCACATATTATATCTATTTTTTGGTTTTTTTAAATTAAATTCATGATAATATTTTTTGGTTTTTGATTATTTGAAATATTGACATGTAAAATGATAATTTAAACTATCATGAAAATCTAAACAAAATAAGTTAATATGAAAGAACTTGATTTTGGGGGTTGGTTTAATGTGCAATCATTATTCCCCTTTATATGTTTTATTTTAGTTTGACAATCCAAACATTAAATATCATGTTTAAAAACTATTATTTATTCAGAAATTGTGTAATATCATTGAATGTCTGAGCACTCTCAATTCCACCTCATCCTCAATCCAAGTTGATGACACACCTTTGTCTAGCATGTGTTTTCTTCAAGGTCCCAGTTCAATAGAAGTAATTTCATCCATTGATTAGCTCAACTTCAACATGTAAAGAACGAACTAATGAATAAAAGGAAAAATTATTAAATAAAAAAATATAGATAGGTTGAGTTTCATGTCATCAGAGGTAGTCACAATAACGGGGACATTTACCTTACCAGTATATGATACTCAATTCTATCTACAAACATAAAATTAAACATTGATGAAAATTCATGATCACCTTCACCTATCCTCGGCCCAAGTCTTGGGGTTAGCCTCTCCTAGAAGTTCCTCTCACTTGGGAAGGGTTTATACCACTTACTCTTCCCCTATAAGGAACTCAAGATGTGATCATGGGGTTTTGGCTCAATTTCTTTAAAACCAAGAGCACTGCACATCAGAGAATGGGATCTCAAATCCAATCCCCTAAAAATTGTTAACACTTCAGTTCAAAATTGGGTTAAAGTATTTGGTTTAAACTATATTCTTTGGTAACCAAGGATTTTATATGAAATTCCTCTCCTATAGGGATCCTGGTAAAAATATATAAATAAATCGAAGTTTCTAGATATGGAAATTATGCTAGATTTTTAGTTGTAGTCAATCTATGATCCACTCTGATTGATAAGTTTAACCTTTATACTAAGGAAGAAGAACTTGAAATAGGAATTGAATTTGAGAATATACTATGGTTCTACCTAGAATGTAAGTTCATTGTCCATGACACTTCAAACTGTAGAAGGTCCATCACTTTTGATTTTTTCTTGTTGTGTGAACATGATATCAGGTCATTTCCTAAAAATATTAAGGCCACGACAGAATGTCAGAACCCACTGACCTCCCTGAATTAGAATCCTACTGAGTCTGGGAAAAACAGGGGTATAAGAAATGAATCAATTACCTCCACTAAACATAAACAATGCAACAAGATCTCATGGGTTGACATAGTTGAGCAGGGTCCTCCTGATCTCACCCTGCTACCTAAATTACTGAAGCCCACAATGTCAAGGGAAATGTGGGTATCAATACACAAATGGTGAGTGAGGATTCTTCCCTTAATGTGTTTGGATCCTCCTTTGGTGTAATGGTTTTTACTAATATCTCAAAGGTCGGTACTCACTCTCTGGTTGAAGGCCATTCTGCTAATGTTTCTCCTGCGGTTCTGGAAGGAAAAAAGTTATTTCTATCTCCACGAATGTGTCTATGTAGTTATAGGAGAGACTCCACACCACATGACATGCAATGAATCAACCGATGACTGAGAATTCAGTCATGTGTAGGTGAAAATTATTGATTCTTATGCTAGAAAAACTTGTGCTGGCCTTATGCTGTGTGGGGAAGATGAAGCCCGACCCAGCTACTCAGCAAACTGAAAAGATGTAGGGATACCCTAATTTTTCTGCCCAAGACCATATGGGCTTGGAGGATACTCCAAATCAAAACCCATGGATGACCAAAGGAGATAACTCGGGCCATATCTCCATTCCATTGATTCTTGATAATGTGATGCACGCAAAAAAACTCCAATGGAGCATTCCCAACACCCTACCATAAGAGATGATGAGTTGAATGATTCTTGGTAGTAAGAATGCTCTTGGAAGCATGGACAACATGATAGAAGTAAAGTAAGGGGACATTTAAAATCATAATCAATGACAATGAAGGATGAATTACCATCATATGTCTAAGACTTAGACACCACAGATATTGAAACACTTATTTAGCAAGTGTGGGACTTGAAATGCTCTTATTTGCAGGTGACATGGGTGCGGTCATAGATGGGGTATAGATTGGGGAACTTTTCAGGATAAAGAAAGAAGGATCACTCAAAATATTAGAAAAAATCTTGGGACCTCGTGATGAGGCCTTTGATGATCTGTAAGGACTTCCACTTCTTTCTCTATTTTGATGTGTTTATTTTATGATTCAATAAATAGGATCTTGACCCCCACCTTTAATAAAAAAGGTGAAATGGGGAAGGATTTCAGCTGGCCTCCCTGAGTGGAGATCTCCTCATTGGTTCCTTGAAAGGAATGGGGAGGGAATGGGATGAGAGGGAATTCTTTGAGAGGTAGGAGCTCCTCTCCTTTTATAGGTTTAATTATCATTCACATGTATGCACATTTTATCCCCAATAAATGACTTATTTTCGCTTTTCCAACTTCTGGAAAGAGGTTCATAAATGTGTTGTCTGCCTCACCTAAAAAATTCAGCGAATTTAGACGTATGTTTAGGTAGTTATGGTCATTTCACTCTCACATTTTATTCTATCCAATCAGCTTCTCCAAATTTCATAGCCTCTATATTTCCATGAATAAATGGCCATGAAAATGACTTCATTTCACATTATGGCCTTTATTAATGTTGTTCCAAAACTTATTTCTCAGATACCCTCAATGTTTAAGCTTTTTTGGCCACTGGAAATAGAAGTTCTGAATTTTTTATTGAGTGTTACTTTTCTCGATGAAGGTTCTAGGAAGATTCCTTCAAAATTATAACATCTAATATAAATTTATTGACTTCAAAACACTCTAAAATCAAATCAAGAAACGTACCTATGTGTCTTATGTCTTTTCCAGGTGTAATCTCCTTAATTAGAGGTGTGTAGGCTTAGATGTTATTCCTTTATGATGGTGGGGTCCACACTATCCGCTCATAAAATTCTTCAACTTCATTGTTTTTCAAGGCCTCTAGATTGTCGAATTAGGACCTAGTCCAGAAGTTAAAGTTGAAGGAAGAAAAATAAGTATTCTAAAAATACAATCATTCAATTTACAATGATATTTTTTATGAAATGATCAAAATAACCATGATGTAAAAAACTATAAAAATCTAGAATTTTGTAATTTTCAAAAATTTTCTGATTTTCATTATAAAATAAAAACTAACCATTATTTAAAAAAAAAATTAAATACATGGGTTTTATCATTGAAAAAGGTCATTATTTGATTAAAAATATGCACAAAAAATTTCTTTGTAATTACCTAATACATGGGTAGTCGTTGGATGGAGATGTTGTGATCCTTATGCATGGAAGCGTTGTAGTGACTTCTACCATCATAGATGAAAAGACAAGATACTTACATACTTCTAAGTGGGTAGTACATCCTAGAGTGACAAAGATATACCCTAAAATTAGGTGACAGCTCAGGTAGCCTTGGATGTAGAGGTACATTACTGGGTTTTTTTTCTTGATGCCTTACACACTAGAAGATTAAGGCTAAGTACTAGTGTCCTTATGGGTTTTTCAAACCACTTCAATTTCCAATGTATATTATTTAGGATATTATGATTTACTTGTTAATATGGTTACTGAGGACACCTAAGTAGTCTAGATTCTATTTGGGTGATTGTTGACCCACAAAATAATATTTCCCATTTCTTACTAATTCGTGATACTAATTCTATGGATGAGCTAGGAAAGATTTATGAATGTGAGATTATAAACTTTCATGGAGTTCCCTTGATCATTGTATCTAATAGAGTCACATGTTTTACATAATATTTTTTTTAGGTATTTTAGAAGGTTGTAGGGACCCAGTTGAGGTTGAGTATAGTGTACCATCCCCAGATAGATTGATAATCGGAGATAACAATACATATATTGGATGATATGATTAATACATTCATCTTAAACATCATAATAGTAATATATAATCTCCAAGACTTGGTTTATTTCACATAAAAGATATTAACTAGTATTTAAATCATATGGAACCTTTTGAGGAACTCTATGTTAGACCATGTCATTCATCACTTTAATAGAACGAGGCCAGTGAGGCAGTAGTGTGGGGCCCATTTTTGTATAGAAACCCACCAAGAAAGTGAGGCTAATTCATAAAAAGTTATTTATAGCTCAAATTTGGTATAATTATTTCCACATACCATAGGGGGGAACTTTTAGAGTTTTTTATAGTCCACAAGGGGTTTTTTGAGAGTTACACCTCTGTTGTACCACTAATGCTTGGGGAAGAAAGGGAAGTTATCCATGTGTTATGTTGGACCCTTTGAGATCAGTAGGCATGTTGGTATTATGGTTTACTATCTAGATCATCCTTATCTATAATATTTTATTCCTTATTTGTTTCATTTGTTGCATCTTCATAGGTACATGACTAATCCAACACATGTCGTCGACTCTGAGGATATTAAAATGGAGCATGGCGCATCATACATGGAACGATGTGTCTAGATTATGGACATAATAATAAAATCTTGTGAGGGAATATGTTAAAACTTATATATATTCTATGGTACCATGGATTAATCTAGAGGGAGACATTGTATTTGGATGTAGATGTTCAGGCTTAGTGGTTCATGTTGTTTGAGTAGGATACTAACGGATTCTTCTCGAGTATGAAAAGTCTTTAGAGGGGGGAATATGATGGTTTTTTATTTTTCAGAAGAGTTATGAGTAAATATAATCATTTAACCATATTTTTTAGATACTAATTTCATATTATGATTTTTATGGGTTTTGGATGGTTTTGGATAATTTTAGAACACTTTTTAAGGGTTCTGGTCTGAACACGATTTTCCAAAACAGTGTGGATTCTCCATCAAATAGTGATACTAGAGGAAGTGGATCAAGGGGTATTGTGTGATTAAGACGAATGATTTTACAATCTATGTAGGCTTTCTTGGAAAACCATGAAGCAATATGCAATGTCGAATATCATGTTTGTGCATTATTTGAAAAATCAGGTGAGCAAACCGTGCGAGTATTCCAGAATCCCCCAAAGGGCATACAGTTGGCACACGATTTGTCAAAATGTGGTTCCAAACCATTAATGTGTTAAATTAATGATATTGATTCCTCCTTAATTGATATTTATGGTTCATTTTTACCCTTTCAACTTTTTATAAGAATCCCACTCAATTTATTAAACTTCTAGGGCCTTTCCTGATTAATTTCTCTCCTCTAAAGCTAGTTTCTATTGAATCCAAGTGAGTTAAAGATATATAATTGAGGTATGTAATAAAAAATACTATGTTATTCAGGTTTCCTTATTTTTACACCTATTTTCTCTTAATATGGTTCATATATCTAACATAAAACTTCCCAATATATAAATCACAATACATACTAACTATGAATTCTTGGATCGTTGCTATAAATGTTCTGGATTGAATGTGTCGATGACTTATATTTTGATTAGAGCTAATTACTCATGTATTGTGGATGTTTCCAGGTATTTAATCATATATTTAACACTCTGATACCCTCTCCTTATTTAATCTCATATTAAATCTCTTTTCCTATGATTTTTTTTATTAGAGAAATATTTATTAGATGGACCAAAGTTTTTATTCTATAATTGTTGAGGAATTCATGATCCATTATAAAATAGACAAATACTCTAGTGAATTGGTGACCCCTCCTTCAATATACCTTGTATTGGTTCTTATGGAAGACTCCTTAAGGTATTTGATTCTATAAAAAACCTTATTGATATGTAATCTTCATGTGTATCCTTTCTAAACCGCTTTATTATGAACCAGAACCTGAGTCAGGCATCCTTTCCATGTGGTCCTGTTCTTCATGTGTGTGTGATGTGGTTTGTTCTTCGATCCATTAAATAATCATGGTTAACTTCACTAACAATCATGTGGTAGGATGTTTCTTACTATGTATAAGTTTTTTGAATGCTCATTATCATGATATGACGTTATGTGTTGGTATTTTTTATACTATGTTGAATATTTTTACATATGTCTATGTGTTCATATTTTATTCCTCATTCATTTTATTGTATGTTGTTCCTTTATATAATATTCCTTGTGGATAGGTGTTGAACTTGATAGATGTTGTATTTCTATTCTATACGTGATACTACAGTGTAATGTGGACCTTTCATGGCTCGGTGTCCCTAGTGGGGTAGCACGTTTTGGCACTATATATGACATGATGACAACACCAGGATGGATGATGGGGTATGGTGGCATAGTTCTACATAAACTGATGACATGATGGTTTTATGATATCTGATATGTGAGGTGAAAGGGGAATCATGGTCTATTTAACCTAACCCAAGAGATAGAAATCGGGAATAATATCTTATTGCGGCCTAACTTGGAGGCCAAGTGCATGTATGGATATTGATAAGCCTAAAGGAAATCTCCTTTACCTGTGATGTTTTCATCGACATTCTGATTTTTATTCAGTATAGAATCAAAGAAGGTATAGCTGCAGTTCATGGTAGCTTGGTTAGCACATGGATTATTGGTATGGTGAGTTTTCATATGCATGGTTTTATTTTTTATCCTTACATACACACTTATGCATGTGCAATTATGTTAATGACACATTAGTGGGGTCCTACTACGTTTATACTCACACCCTAAATGGAAATATCGGTGCATGTCTAGATTTATGTATAGGGATCTTGGAAAGGTCAATGGGCCCATGGAAGATAGTTGAGAAGTATAGCATAAAACTTTTATTAGTACTGGGAACAAAATTGGAGGAATATTAGAGGGTTTTATTTATTTATTTTTTTACACATTTATTCTAGTTTGGAATTATCCACTAGGAGCTAAGCTTATTTAATTATTTATTTATATAACATGTGTTCCATATGATATTACATTATGAGGTTTTATCTTCCACCATGATTACTCAGATGTGTTATATTTTATCATATTATAGGTGCAATGATATGATAATGACGGTATATTCTCCCCACTAACAATATTCAGAACCTCATTACTAGTTGGTACCCTCTTTCATATGGGAAGGTACACATTAGTGTGTCTCTCTAGATCAGACTCTGTGTTTTGGGTCGGGGTGTTACAATAACCATCTATATAAGGCCCCAGCCTTAAACCTTACTTAATCTTGAGTTATTACAAGATTACACATTGAGGATATTTTCAGGTTTAGAGTTTCAGAGAATTAGATCATGATACTTGCATTACATTCCACATTTAAACAAAGTAGTTACATAAAAGACATTATTCATTCTTCCCATCAACGGAAACATATTGAAAATAAAACATGGATTCTTTCTTGAAATATCCTTGACACTATCATCACATCATGTACCTTTCCCTTGACCTGTGAAAAACATTTCAAAAACTTGGGATGAGCATAAAAATCTCAGTAAGGGTTATAAAAAATATGGAAAGGAAACATGAGTTCATATATACATAAGAATGAAATCATACTTTACCCATAAAACATAGGCACTTTAACATACCTCATCAAACCATGAATAAATCATAGAAATCATAAGACATAAAGGTAACTTGAGGCATTCATAACATTCTTATGTAGGGAGTAACCCTCTTGGTTACGTTTGGAATACCCATTAGAGTATATTCCCTAAATCTCTTCGAAGAAACCTTAACGTTTCACTCCTTCGCGTTACCCAATGCATTGGAGAGCTATATCGGGCTCACCCACCCTTATTTTATCACGGAACCACCCATTTTCATAATAATTCCCAAGAACCATAACATAATCGTATCACATAAAACATGCATAAAGGAAACATAACATTTCCACTTTTCAATCACAAGATATCAATACAACACATTGATATAAAAACAATATGAAAACAATTCTCAATACCAAAATAAAAGAAAAGTAAAACACGGTATTTATTTTTCTTTTAAAAAAACGTATGGCTTGTAGAAGAAGCTGAAATTCAAATAATGGTCACGGCGGCGGAGAAGTCGTTGTCGCCGCATATGTACGACAAACACATTCCCTTTTGTCGTTTAGTAAAACGATTTGTATAAAAAAAAGATTCCTTTCAGATAAATTTAAAAGTCAAAGGGGTTTATACACCATATAAAAGAAGGTTGTGTATAAAACAAAATATGCCTCAATGAAAGGAGATTGAGACGAAGTCCCATACAAAGATGGTATCCTTGGATTAAGGATAAATAAATTACATAATTATGTGTGAAACACTACTACACCAAATATAAGTGGATATTAAGTGTAAAAAAATCAGAGGTTATTCACACATATTCATAGAACGACATATTCAAGGAGTACAAGCTTATCCCAAAGAATCGAAATTGGGTTAAGAAGTTCCCTTGCAATAATTAGACAGCCTAACGGCGTCACTTCAAAATTCAGAAAAAGAGTTTATGAGAGATAAAAAGGGTATCTCATCACTTGGACATAAAATTTACATCAATAAGGATATAGAATAACATATCCCAAAATAATATTATGTGAATTAAAAGACATAACAAAATAAGTCTTTTAAAAAGAGGAGGTTGAAAGGTTCCCTTACCGACATGGGTATCTTTCGAAACATACGCCCCGTGAAAGAAGGACAATAGAACATTGATGTAAATACTCATAAATGAAATAATATTACACAATGAGTAGAATAATGTCAGTACATACACCACTCAAAGGAAATTGTGGCAAATGTAGCATAAATCTCACGGGAATAAAAGTGAGATGAAAAATCCCTTACGAAAACTCGGCAGCCTAACAGCGCCACTTAAAATGTCCAAAAATGGATTGATGAGATCAAATAGGGTATCTCATCACATTACAATAAAATTTACAGCAACAGGAATATAAAAGAACATCCCCCATCATAACAAAGAGGAGCTTAAAAGAAGTGACATAAAGGAGAGTACTTAAAAAGAAAGAGAGAGGTTAGATCTCTTACGAAAATTCGGCAGCCTAACGGCGCCACTCAAAACATCAAAAATGGATTGATGAGAGAGAATAGGGTCTCTCATCATATGAACATAAAACTTACAGTAAGATTAATATAAAAGAACATCCCAATAACAAGAAAATTGAGCTTATAAGGAATGAGATAAAAGAGTGTACTTAGAAAGAAAGAGAGGAGTAGGATCCCTTACCTCAAGTCCAACTTGTCTTGTTCGTTTCTTTATATTCCTGAATAATAAAATTTGGTCAATTAATAATTTCCTAATTTCCTCCTTTAGATATTATTATTCAGTTAATATCACATATTATAATGTTATAATAATTGTTTAATAATGTTAGTTCATATCAGACGTTTTTGCCGATGTTTGGTACATGAGTCAAAAATGAACTTGTTTGAAAAAAGATTTCCCATGTAGTTATAAGTAAATAATTTCCAGAATAGTATTAATGATTAAAATATCATATATATCCAGTAAATATTCATTTCATACTATTCCATATCATTTGGAAATAAAAACGAAAAGCATCGTTCATGGAGACGGTAGGTCGTACGTACGCATGAACGCTTCTTTCATTTTGTTGTCATATTAATGGAATTAAAACAAAATGAGAGAGATATATATATGTTATAATTCCAGAATTATATCCATAAATTTGATGTAATATATTACATATATATCCATTATATATATGAACTTATAATATTACATAACATTTTGAGATAAGAAATGAAATGTACCGTTCATGGAGACGGTAAGCCTTACGTACGCATGAACGCTACTTCCATTTCTATTTCATATTTAATGGAATTAAAACATAATGATACATAATAGTATTTTAATTCCAGTATGGTATCATATATAATATCATTAAATATATCCTTTATACGTACCACATATGGTATTAACGAATCAAATCACTTTGAGGGGGCGGTAGTCCGCACTTCCTTAAATAAAGATATCGCGTTTACCCATAATGGAAACCATAAAGGTATACCCAAAATGAAAAATACAAAAGCTTAATTAAAACATAAACATATTATATATCATATATAAATATAGTTTCATCTTAATTTCCACCTTTGAAGGGGTTAAAAGAATGTTGAACAGTCATCATTTCGGGAGGCCGAAATTCGCCATCCACAGAAACAGTATGTTCTTTAACCATTAGATGTAGGTTTGTGAAAGTTTAGCTCGAATAATTCTTATAAAAACATCCAAATATATTTATGATACTGTATTTGTGACAAAATAAATGAATAAAAATAGTTTAGGGGGTTGGAGAAGCAAAATAAAACAAAAGGACTCAAGTGAAGACATTACCTTAAAATCGGGTAACTCCCTTTAGTTTGACCTCAAAGGCTTCCTTGGGAAAACTTATGCCCAAAGTGAGGCTTCAAGGAGTAATAGAGGTAAGTGTAGAGACAAAATGGGCAGAGGTTGGCCAAGGCAAAGGCTTTTGGAGTGTGGGTACGGAGGTAGAGGTGGGGGCCTTTTATAAGAGGAGAGGAGGGGCACTCTTGGAAGGTAAAGAAAAGTCACTTTATTTTAAAATGGTATTCGGATTTAAGAGGACCCAAATTGATGTGTTTCGAGGATAAGGTGATAAGGTTTCTAAATCCACTCGTCCAATAGGTTTTGGACATGTGTAGGTCTTAGATATTACATTATCTTTCCATTTTATTTAAATCGTTAAATAATGAGGTCATCGCTGCATCATCATGATTTCATAAATAATTTAATTTATTTAACGTCTATAATTATTAAAAAAAATAGTATGATGTAGGAAATCTTTTTATCTTTCCAATGAATATTTATAGTCAAAAATCGGATTTGTATAACCCCATGTAACAGTTGTTTTAGTAAAACATTTCATGTTTGTCTCATTTTTACTTTAACTTTAAATAAAAAGATATTAATGTCATTTTCCAACCAAAGTGGCTTCATGGGGTCCCCAAGTTGACCCATGGGTTTTCTTGGTCGGCCATAACACATAAAATGAGGTTAGGACATGTGTCAAGTTCATTTCATATTATTAAAACATTATTTTTACCTTAAACTACACTAATTACCTCTAATCACGATTAAAAACATAATAAGTTACTATTCACTAAAAAATTATTTTTATCCCATTGAACCACATTTTACTTCTTAATGAAAACCATGTATGTCGGATTTTTGAAATTCAAAACACAATGATGGAAAATTTTCATTTAAACGGAAAAAAATCAGTTTTTATAAGTACCACTTAGTGGTTTCACTATTCATCAAAAATTAAAGTTTTTTAGAAAAATCCCAAAAAATCACCCTAATCTATATTTGATATTCTGAATTCAAAAATTAAGTCTATTTTACAAAATTAAAAACATATAAGTCACATTAATTAATTTAATAATTAATTCCCGCTGTCAGAGCAAATAGCGTGTTTTTATGAAACAATAAGTATCAAAAGATTGACACTAGTTTAAGTTTGATTTCAAAGTGAAATTAATTCCAACGACCACTATTAGATTTAATGGTAAAAATATATTCTAATTTCACTTTAAAGACAATTCAAAAGATAATCTAATCATATAAATAAATTAGATTAAAAAGAGGTTTTGAATTAAAATACAACATTTTATACTATTCATTAAAAAATGAACTTTATCAGAAAGATAACAAAAATTTACAAAAAGTAAATTTTGATGTCCCAATTCTTAAAAAGAGTTTTATTTGGTCCAAAAGGATGTATAAGAGTGAACAAAACTATATTTAATGACGGTTCTCCATCAAAAGGCGATAAGTGAACCTTTAGTGAAAACTAGGGCATATACGCCTAAAATTGAATTATTTCCGTATTTTATGACTTTATATTTTATTGGATAAATTTAAAAACATTTAAAAACATAAATAATCATATTTTAGTTATTTCTATCCATTCTTCCAATAAAATGGCTACATGTTAACTACCATTTAGAATAATATTATTTTATTATTAGAGTGCAACGTAAGATTTCCAAGAAACTCGTTGTTGCGTGTTGGGTACGCCATCGAGCATAGAGTCCCCTTTAATGTCATATTAATATTTTATTCACAAATATGGATAAATATGAAAATGTCATATTCTTTATTTACCTGGGGTGTTACATCCTTCCCCCCTTTTGGGAATTGTTTCCTTGCAATTATAAAACTGGGATTGCAAACATCATTGAAAATCCAACATCGGAACAAGAGTCGGTAAAACAATCACTTTAAAATAAAGAAAGAGCAATATAGAGGTCACCCAAGTTAACCCATACTAGGATTCCATGTAGGAAAACATGGACATGGAGGAGAAAACATAGGGTTATGTTCTGATGGAGAGTGATAGAAAACATGTTTAGGAGAAAGTTAACCACAAGAAAATCACAAACTTGTGATGGGTTAAACGGTATTCGATTCCATAGTAGGAAAACTTAATAGACAAAATTTTTGTTTTAAGTTACTTTTTATTGAGGAATTTATTCATGAGGAAACATAATTACTTATCATGTTGACTTTCAACTTTTATTAGATTTATTA
Source organism: Viscum album (assembly GCA_963277665.1). NCBI lineage: Eukaryota > Viridiplantae > Streptophyta > Magnoliopsida > Santalales > Viscaceae > Viscum > Viscum album. Next base: position 756,040,054 of record OY728121.1, on the reverse strand, counting down.
CACAAACTCATACTTTCCCCAAAAGATGAGTATTTAGGAAGACTTGTTCACATTAAGAGTACTATAATCAACTTCTAGAGAATCACCTAATCCACAAAAGAGAACTTTATACTTCCCATATATTTAGACCTTAACCAAAACAAAAACCAAAAGGTTAGTACAGGATCAGATAATCCAGAAAAGGATAACCCTTTATAAAAAGAAAATCTATTCTTAATCTCTAAAATTTGTCCAACAAAACCCAAAGTTCAACGAGGACCATTTGATAAAAAATTTGTCCATAAAATCATTCAAAGTAAACCAAACTAATATTGAAACACAAAAATTTGAAGGTTTTAGTCACATAGACTTCCAAGTTAAATCGTAACATTTATCTCCAAAGAACATCAGTTGCTCTTAAAGTCTCGTATTGAAGAGTAATTAACCTAATCACATATCCTCTATGATAGGGTAATAAATTTCCATAGATAACCCAAAATCAAATTACTCTTAATTCATAAAATCATCTAACTGAAAAGAATCATTCAAACTAACCAGGGACTTCACGTAGTCCAGTGGTAGGTGATAAATACCAATTGCACTTTGGTTGTGGGTTCGATTCCCACAGCTTTGTCTGATGCGATGGGTTGTCACACGGTCTGCGTGTTGTCCTTTTTCCAAAACTATATAATTCTCAAATCATTCACCAAAAAGGGATAAAATCATCAAAAATAACCATAACATAATTTAACCTCAATTTTATCTCATGCCTTTCACTTCCATCATAACTTATAGTAACTCATAATTACCTCAAAAGTAAGGATCATATAAACCCAAATGGTTATTTATAACTATGTCCACAAAAGAACAGATAACTATTCCTTGAATAAAATTTTCATATATTAAACATCAGGGTTACACATACTATAAAAAGTCTTCTAATGTAACCCCATCATCAAAAGAGACTTAATACTCTTAAGAATTTCACCATAACTCTTGAAGCCCTTATATTTTGACATTTTACTCATTCAACATTCTTCATGATCCATTAACCATTCCTTTCCAACTTATTCCGAAATACCTCTTTCCTACAAACAAAATCATGAATCAAATCATAAGATTCCAAAATAGGAAAACAATAGTAATGAAATAATACATACCTTTGATTGGTCATTGTCAGTTTCTTCATCCTCAATCGGAATGGAATTAGGTATTGGTAAACGAACATCTGTACGCTCTTGGTGATCCCATTCACAAAACTTCTTCATAGGACATGTGTTTGCATAATGACCATGCACACCACATTTAAAACATTCAATTGAACCCTCAGAAAGAACTTCTTTCCCTTTCCTCGAGTCAACTGGATGCTTCCTTTTTTCATGGCAGGTTCTTGCTTTATGACCTTCATTTCCACATCTATAGCTTATTTCTGTCCCTTTGAAACATTTTCCTAGGTGTTTCTTTCCACATCTTTGACACATAGGTTTTTGAACACACATACCTTTATGATTATTACCTATACTTCCGTAGGGATTTGTTTCTCGCATATATGATGCCTTAGAGAAATCACCAAGGTTTAGGTGGTCAATCATGACTCCAGATAGTTGGTTGAGGATAATCACAAGAGTTCTCATTACAGCTCCCATATCATTCAGTTGCTTGCTCAAAAAACTTTCACAGTTTCCTTCACATCCACTGTTACTTTGGTGCCTGCTAGATCCAGCCATTTACTAAAACCAAAAAGGTCAGTGTGAGTATATCAAAAAAACCATCATGTACTAATGAGGAAGATAAACACTAAGATATACTTACTCATTCACTTTATCTAAAACTATGACTCTTTCTGAAATCCTAACCATTATGGTAATGCCAATTATGCTTAAAGAATACCCTAACCTCTAAATTTATCTAAACCTCCCTTTGATACCAACTATAAGGCCCCAGCCTTAAACCTTACTTAATCTTGAGTTATTACAAGATTACACATTGATGATCTTTTCAGGTTCAGAGTTTTAGATAATTAGATCATGAAACTTGCATTACATTCCACATTTAAACAAAGTGGTTACATAAAAGACAGTATTCATTCTTCCCATCAACGGAGACATATTGAAAATAAAACATGGATTCTTTCTTGACACATCCTTGACACTATCATCACATAATGTACCTTTCCCCTGACCTGTGAAAAACATTTCAAAAACTTGGGATGATCATAAAAAGCTCAGTAAGGGTTATAAAAAATATGGAAAGGAAACATGAGTTCATATATACATAAGAATGAAATCATAATTTACCCATAAAACATAGACACTTTAACATACCTCATCAAACCATGAATAAATCATAGAAACCATAAGACATAAAGGTAACTTGAGGCATTCATAACATTCTTACACAGGGATTAACACTCTTGGTTACGTTTGGAATACCCATCACAGTATATTCCCTAAACCTCTTCGAAGAAACCTTAATGTTTCACTCCTTCACGTTACCCAATGCATTGCAGAGCTATATCGGGCTCACCCGCCCTTAGTTTATCACGGAACCACCCATCTTCATAATAATGCCCATGAACCATAACATAATCGTATCACATAAAACATGCATAAAGGAAACATAACATTTCCACTTTTCAATCAAAAGATATCAATACACCACATTTATATAAAAACATTATGAAAACCATTCTCAATACCAAAATAAAAGAAAAGTAAAACATGGTATTTATTTTTCTTTTAAAAAAAAGTTATGGCTTGTAGAGGAAGCTGAAACTCAAATAATGGTCACGGCGGCGGAGAAGTCGTTGTCGCCGCATATGTACGACAAAAAAATTCCCTTTTGTCGTTTAGTAAAACGCTTTGTATAAAAAAAGATTCCTTTCGGATAAACTTAAAAGTCAAATGGGTTTATACACCATATAAAAGAAGGTTGTGTATAAAACAAAATATGCCTCAATGAAAATAGATTAAGACGAAGTCCCATACAAATATGGTGTCCTTGGATTAAAGATAAATCAATTACATAATTATATGTGACAAACTACTACACCAAATATAAGTGGATATTAAGTGTAAAACAATGAGAGTTTATTCACACATATTCATAGAACGACATATTCAAGGAGTACAAGCTTATCCCAATGAATCGAAATTGGGTTAAGAAGTTCCCTTGCAATAATTAGACAGCCTAACGGCATCACTTCAAAATTCAGAAAAAGCGTTGATGAGAGATAAAAAGGGTATCTCATAACTTGGACATAAAATTTACATCAATAAGGATATAGAAGAACATATCCCAAATTAATATTATGTGAATTAAAAGACATAACAAAATAAGTCTTTTAAAAAGAGGAGGGTGAAAGGTTCCCTTACCGACATGGGTATCTTTCGAAACATACGCCCCGTGAAAGAAGGACAATACATAATTGATGTAAATACTCATAAATGAAATAATATTACACAATGATTAAAATAATGGTCAGTACATACACCACTCAAATGAAATTGTGGCAAATGTATCATAAATCTCACGGGAATAAAAGTGAGATGAAAAATCCCTTACGAAAACTCGGCAGTCGAACGGCGCCACATAAAACTTCCAAAAATGGATTGATGAGATCAAATAGGGTATCTCATCACATTAAAATAAAATGTACAGAAAGAGGAATATAAAATAACATCCCCCATCATAACAAAGAGGATCTTAAAAGAAGTGACATAAAGGAGATTACTTAAAAAGAAAGAGAGAGGTTAGATCTCTTACGAAAATTCGGCAGCCTAACGGCGCCACTCAAAACTTCCAAAATGGATTAATGAGAGATAATATGGTCTCTCATCATATGAAAATAAAAATTACAGTAAGATTAATATAAAAGAACATCCCAATAACAAGAAATATGAGCTTAGAAGGAATGACATAAAACAGTGTACTTAAAAAGAAAGAGAGGAGTAGGATCCCTTACCTCAAGTCCAACTTGTCTTGTTCGTTTCTTTATATTACTGAATAATAAACATTGGTCAATTAATAATTGCCTAAGTACCTCCTTTATATATTATTATTCAGTTAATATCACATATTATAATTTTACAATAATTGTTTAATAATGTTAGTTCATATCAGACGTTTTTGCCGATGTTTGGTACATGAGTCAAAAATGAACTTGTTTGAAAAAAGATTTCCCATGTAGTTATAAGTAAATAATTTCCAGAATAGTATTAATGATTAAAATATCATATATATCCAGTAAATATTCATTTCATACTATTCCATATCATTTGGAGATAAAAAACGAAAAGCACCGTTCCTGGAGACGGTATGTCGTACGTACGCATGAATGCTACTTTCATTTTTTTGTCATATTAATGGAATTAAAAAAAATGAGAGGGATATATATATGTTATAATTCCATAATTATATCCATAATTTTGATTTAATATATTACATATATATCCATTATATATATGTACTTATAATATTACATAACATTTTGAGATAAGAAATGAAATGTACCGTTCATGGAGACGGTAAGCTCTACGTACCCATGAACGCTACTTCCATTTCTATTTCATATTTAATGGAATTAAAACATATTGATACATAATAGTATTTTAATTCCAGTACGGTATCATATATAATATCATTAAATATATCCTTTATACGTACCACTTATGGTATTAACGAATCAAATCACTTTGAGGGGGCGGTAGTCCGCACTTCCGTAAATGAAGATATCGCGTTTACCCATAATGGAAACCATAAAGGTATGCCCAAAATGAAAAATACAGAAGCTTAAGGAAAAAATAAACATATTATATATCAAATATAAATATAGTGTCATCTTAATGGCCACCTTTTAAGGTGTTAAAATAATTTTGAACAATCATCGTTTCGGGAGGCCGAAATTCGCCATCCACGGAAACAGTATGTTCTTTAACCATTAGATGTAGGTGTGTGAAAGTGTAGCTCTAATAATTCTTATAACAACATCCTAGTATATTTATTATACTGGATTTGTGACAAAAGAAATGAATAAAAATATTTTAGGGGGTTGGAGAAGGAAAATAAAACAAAAGGACTCAAGTGAAGACATTACCGTAAAATCGGGTAAATCCCTTTGGTTTGAGCTCAAAGGCTTCCTTGAGAAGACTTCTGCCCAAATTTATGGTTCAAGGAGTAATAGAGGGAAGTTTAGAGACAAAATGGGCAGATTTTGGCTGAGCCAAAGGCTTTGGGAGTGTGGTTAAGGAGGTAGAGGTGGGGGCCTTTTATAAGAGGAGAGGAGGGGCACTCTTGGAAGGTAAAGAAAAGTCACATTATTTTAAAATGGTATTCGGATTTAAGAGGTCACAAATTGATTTTTTTCGAGGATAAGGTGATAAGGGTTCGAAATCCACTCATCCAATAGGTTTTGGACATGTTTAGGTCTTATATATTACATTATCTTTCCATTTTATTTAAATCGTTAAATAATGAGGTCATCACTGCATCATCATGATGTCATAAGTAATTTAATTTATATAATGTCTAAAAATTATAAAAAAAAATACTATGATGTAGGAAATATTATTATATTTCCAATTAATATTTATAGTCAAAAATATGATTTGTATAACCCCATTTAAAAATTGTTTTAGTAAAACATTTCATGTTTGTCTCATTTTTACTTTAACTTTAAATAAAAAGATATTAATGTCATTTTCCAACCAAAGTGGCCTCATGGGGTCACCAAGTTGACCCATGGGTTTTCTTGGTCGGCCATGACATATCCAATAAGGTTAGGACATGTTTCAAGTTCATTTCATATTATTAAAACATTATTTTTACCTTAAACTACACTAATTACCTCTAATCGTGATTAAAAACTTAATAAGTTACTATTCACCAAAAAATTATTTATATCCCATTGAACCACATTTTTCTTCTTAATGACAACCATGTATGTCGGATTTTTGAAATTCAAAACACAAAGATGGAAAAATTTCATTTAAATGGAAAAAATCAGTTTTTATAAGTACCACTTAGTGGTTTCACTATTCATCAAAAATTGATGTTTTTCAGAAAAATCCCAAAAATTTACCCTAAGCTATATTTGATATTCCGAATTCAAAAATGAAGTCTATTTTACAAAATTCAAAACATATAAGTCACATTAATTAATTTAATAATTAATTCCCGTTGTCAGAGCAAATAGCGTGTTTTTATGAAACAATAAGTATCAAAAGATTGACACTAGTTTAAGTCTGATTTCAAAGTGAAATTAATTCCAACGACCACTATTGGATTTAATGGTAAAAATATATTCTAATTTCACTTTAAAACAAATTCAAAAGATAATCTAATCGTATAAATAAATTAGATTAAAAAGAGGTTTTGAATTAAAATACAACATTTTACACTATTCATTAAAAAATGAACTTTATCAGAAAGATACCAAAAATTTACACAAATTAAATTTTGATTTCCCAATTCTTAAGAAGATTTTTATTTGGTCCAAACGGATGTATAAGAGTGAACAAAACTATATTTAATGACGTTTCTCCATCAAAAGGCGATAAGTGAACCTTTAGTGAAAACTAGGCCATATACGCCTAAAATTGAATTATTTTCGTATTTTATGCATTTATCTTTTATTGGATAAATGTAAAAACATTTAAAAAAATATATAATCATATTTTAGTTATTTCTATCCATTCCCGCCAATACAACGGCTACATGTTAACTACCATTTAAAATAATATTATTTTATTATTAGAGTGCAACGTAAGATTCCCAAGAAACTCGTTGTTGCGTGTTGGGTACGACATCGAGCATAGCGTCCCCTTTAAAGTCATATTAATATTTTATTCACAAATATGGATAAATATGGAAATTTCATATTCTTTATTTACCTGGGGTGTTACAATCTATGTCATAGTGTCACTTTCACAACTAACTAGATATTAGTTATTGAAATATGATGTAAAAATCATAAGAATTACTCATGTGTCTCTTGTAATCTCCCTTTCTACCCTCACTTTATAACTTATGTGGCTTAATAGGTTGTGAGGAATTTATCCCATGAAATTTCCTTTCATATTGTATTTCTATGCATAAGAGCCTATTCCACTCTTGTAAATTTTTACTTGTTAACACATTTTCATTGTCTATTATTGATCACAATGTTTATATGGTATTACTTTCTATTTTATAAAATATAAAACATAATAAGTATAGAAATTTTATCTTGGTTATCCATTATTATACAATTTAGAATTAAAAATCTTATATTTCTCTAACTATTTTATAAAACCATATTATTCATCAACTACTATACTTTTAATTCTCTCTCGGTTGAGTATTTTAGTGGCAAGGATCCTTAAAATCTCTCATCATGGTCCAAGAAATGGCTAATCCACTACTCAAAGAGTTTCAATGTGGACTTTTGGCTCGACATATTTATCAACTCATGGCTCTTTAATTTTTTAAGTAGAGTCCCAAATCCAAAAAATCATTGAATTTCTCAATGTTTTACCTCTAATGTTGTAACAATCTTGAAATTGTTATTTCTTTGCTTCCAAAATTTAGTTAAGTTTACCCACCACTATCATAAAAATGAACCATTGGTAAGAGACACTCTAAAATAGGTTTTTTGAGCTTCTTTTAATGTAAATTTATATTCAAAATCAAGTTATGGATGGTTTTAAATGACTTAATATTTATTTTTATGGATTTTAATGTTTTTTTGGGACTCAAATTAGATTCTATTCATGTTTCAAGTTCTAAGTGTTCTCAAACACAACTTCAGTAAAGATTAAATAGAATACATTAATCAATAATGTTTATTTATTTTATATATGAATTCTTGATAAGTATTCTATTTGATCATGTATCACCCACGCATTCATAAATAATTAATCATGCATAATAAAATTAACAAAAAATGGTGTGATCATGAGCTATTTTTCTACTAGTTGATCCATCAAGTGGATGATGGATTTGTGTGTATGGGTGTGTATATATATATATGTGAATAATTTTCTAAGTATCGAAGACCCTCTAACTACCACTTTATAAGTCCACCCCTGGTTGTTATTTTCCATGTTAATTCTATTTGTGGTACTATTTATATGAATAGTGATTCTAATTTTATTATTTTTTCTATTTAGTAAACCATACAAATTTATTCAATCCAAAAATGGTCATAAAACAACCATCCTTCATTGATTTCATGTGTTATTAGTGGAATTTGGACCGTATCAAATCCCTATAGTATAATTCTATAAACATTAATCAAAACATTGACTTAAAAATTAAAAGACCCCTTTTATTCTAATTAATGGAACTCAATATTTTCTAAAGATTGTGAAGTTTTATTTTAAAATTTATGGGGTCTTGATTCATACTAAAACATCAAATCAGAAATACCCTTTCCTGTAATCACCCATGGATCACATACAATAATATTTAAGCACTAATAATAAAAAATAAACAAAACTATAAATGGTACCCCATTCATTTGTAAAAATTCATTTGATATACTCATTTTCATCATTTCATAGCTTAATGGAACCAAGATAGGAACCCTCTATATATTGCACATGTTCACCACAGATCATGGATAATTATTCATTGATTTATAAGTGCTAGAATAGTAAATAAAAGTGCTTTATAATGTCCCTTCGATTTCATGATGAATGTGGACTCAATCAAAGGAAGAAGGATTGACCCAAAAAATTTGTTCCCTTTTATTTCTCTCTCTATTTTTGAAAAATTATAGGTTATGAGATATCCTCTCTCTAAAATAATTCAGATGTGGGAGTTTCCTATTCATGGCTCAAAAAATAGCGTAAATAGTATGTTTAACTTTCTAAAATTTCACTTAAGTACATGGATAATTTTAACCTCTTAAATTATAACATAAAAACACAAATAACTAAGTATACATTTCTTGAATTTCATGAATATTTTACCATTGTCTTACAATGAATCACCATCCATTAACTCATCTCAATAATCATATTATTATTTAATGAAACTAGAGCATGTAATGTTAATTCCAAAAATAATATTTTTATCATATCCACGTTTATAAATTAATAAATTATGAATACCCTGAAAAAGAACTACTCATTATTTTTATAATATTGAATAATATTATTGAATTAATTTAATTACAATCATTAATATTTGGATGTTCACCAACCCCTACACATGGGTCCCACTTTTTTAAAACTCCAATTCATCAGAATATGTTGAAATTGTGGATATACTTTGTGTATGACCTTCAAAGAACATTTTGTAAAAGTAGTGTGTCATAATAATGAAAAAATATAAATATCTAAAAACACTTCATGACCATTGACGAGATGAGGATAGTTCATAGCTACGATAACCACCTAACAACATAAACTATATAATATAATCTCTTTACCTCAAAATATCGCATAAAGAAAGATGCACACTTCATGTCATCATCCTCTCCAAGTTTATTTATTCATGATCTTACTGGATAAACATAACTTCAATGACCATGTCCATATAATTAGTAAAGGTACAACCATCTTAGTCAATTGGGCAAGAGATATCACTTCCTTTCGGAAGAGAAAAATAATGTCTTAATCATTCAATCAATGTCATACCACTAATGACTCACCTAAAGAAAGCAACCTCATTGTGATATAAATGTAATCATTTTCATCCTTCTGCAAAGTTTGTAATAAAATGATATACACTGATAATGATCTCAAGTTAATATACTAATACAAATTATTATATATAGGAACATCCAATGACACCAAAAACATGTTACTTACTATATGTGGGTCAGTCCTAATGATTATCCTATACTTCAGATCTCTAAGTGAGAACTTCATGAGAGTCAGTATCAATGATTTTGATCCCCCAACACATGATATCCAGACATCATTTTTCCCGTCATTTTGATGTATCTTGACCATAGGACATTTGTTTCAAGATTACTATCATAGTATGTCAAGGATCTCATTATAGATTGCAACTGTTGTAAAATTTTGATATAAAAAATAATATAAATACATTACCATTTAAATATTATAAAAAGAATTTTCAAAAATAATATATTAGGTATATATCATGAACAACTCTTTATATACATGTTTAATAATCAAAGATTTCTGCTCAAGTTTGATCTTTGGAACCCACTTTTACATCAAATTTTTGTTTTCAAATTTAAAATTTTAAATGTGAAACCTTTTGGTATATTGTAATAGATATTCTATTATATTCAAAGAATCAAAAACATGAAAATATTTTAGTAATTCAATGAAAAAAATTACTAGATTTGATCTTCATGGAATATCAAAGTAATAAAATTTGAATGACTTATTAAAATCTAAAAAAGTGTGTTTCCAAAATTTATAATTCTGATGAAAATAAAATTTTAAGATACTAAATCTAATATTAAAGTTAAAATAATCAGTATTCTTGGTTCTCTGTGATTCACCCCTTTGGGTATGATAAAGTGTGTGAGTATCTTAATAAATAACATGTTTTTTCAAGAATTATATACATGAAAATGTGTCAAAGATTATCATTTTCATTAAATAATAAATCATTTTTATCAAATCTATTTGAGTGAGAATAAACTCACTAATTCTTTTAGAGGTATATTTGGGTTTCATTAAATTTATAAGATTATATTTATCCTCATATGATAGGAATACCTAGTGAATAATAAATCTAGAAATGTAAGGAATGATATGTTGATTCTTGGTATTATTCTTTCAATGGATTCAATATCACATAAATGATTGTGATTAAAAGTATAGAATATGTGAATAAATTTAATTATAATCTATAGAAGTCTATATAGGATAAATTTAATCTGAAAATAATAAACTCTATAAGTTCTGTGTTGTTGTAGTATTGGATACAACATTGAATAAATATTTTTATAGGGTTGATGTGAGTCGAGTTTTAAGAATGATAGAGATCAAGAATGTTGGAGATTAAAGAGAATATTCATTCAGTCATGTTTAAAAATGATAAAAAAAATATAATGGTATTTCTAGAATACCACATCAGATAATATGTTAAAAAAATATATTAGGGATCATGGTAATAAAAAATAATTCATGGAAAATTGACTTTATTGTACCCCATTATAGAATTTGAAATTTTCTATTTATGGGAAAATAAAAGAGACATGGAAATTAATGAATACATATGTGAAATGATATAATATCAATAAAGAAAGAAAATAGAGAAGAAATATGTTTTTCATTGATGGTGTGTGTATCGAATGAGTTAGATAAGAGAACATATAAGCTCTAGAGGAAGATGAACTATAAGAATTTATTACACTCTATTGTGGGGAAGGATGGAAAGTGAAAAAATATTATGTTTCCTTGAAAATTATATTGTGTTTTGAAGAATAAAAAAAGAATAAGTAAAATGAGTGAATGAAGCCAAGGATTCATGATATGTCTAAAAATCTTCATACAAAAGGTTTCAGAGGTGATAAGAAGAAAGATAAGTAGGGGTTCCTATAGATAAGGTAATATTAAAATAAAAATAAGGTAATTATTGATAATATAGTTCTATGTATGAGAGAAACATATTTTTGTTGAGTAAAACCAATAAACAGATTCTAAAAGAACTAGAAGTAGTTCTTTGTACATAGGTCAAGTTTCAAGATATGTTTTTGAATATTTCATGGTAGTCAAGGACCCTTTGTATTGAAGAATAAGATAATTTTATTTTGTAGTGACATATATAGATAGTATTGTTGATATACTTCAAGGAGGATAAAGAAATATAGAAAAGACAAGTTGGTTCTATGACAACATGAATAGGTGTTTTGGGATGCATCATTCATTTACCTATGTAATATGGTTTGATTGGGTTAGAATAAAAACATCCCAAATCTCCACTTAAAATTGAAAAATATATTTTAGAGAAAAATCTATGACTTGTACATCCCTATGACAAAAATGAGTAAGACTCTTGGGAGTTACTGAACCAAGTAAATATGTCATTTAATACTTTATATACACTGCATATAGGTTTAAGACATGTTATATTACTAAAGGTTCTATTAGTGTTAACAATAATTATATATTAAAATTTTTAATGGTTTAAAATATTTAAATAATAAATTTTAATTTGGTCAAATTGGACAATGCCTAAATCAATAACTCCCTCTAGTGTTTCTACACCATCTACTAGTACATTCAAAAAAGATTTAAACTACTAAAAAGTGTATTAAATTTTTGATCCAATTAAAATTATTGAATAATATTTTATGATTGATATTTTTGTTTATATTTGTTTTAGTAAATTAGATTAATCATAATCAAAATTAGTTTCAAAAATATATTTTACACTGATAGGGTCCATCTCATGTTTGGTGAATTGGATATAAGATAGACATTTTTATGTGAACTCTCATTGTTCATGTGATATTTTATTTTATTCTGATTTATATCTATTCCTTATTTCATATAGTTTATCACGAATATTTCACAAGTAATTTTTCTATCTGGTTTCAGTAATCTCCACAAAATTTGGTATCAAAGGTGATGGTTCGGGCTTGCAATTTGACATGGGGATTTTAGAACCTTCTATGAGGATCGATGTTGAATGCATGACACAGAATAATATTTGAATTTAGAAGTATGTTAAGATATTTTCCTCAGGTTATTGACCAAATTATTTTTATTTAGAGAGTTCCACCAAAAAAAAATTAAAGACCGAGGTCATGAGATAGCTTCTTGAGGGATGTTCAGTTACGGGAGAATATTACTTACTAAGTGATCCAAATTTTTTAGCAATTAATATTATGGGAGACCCTAATTTTTGGTTCTAGTATTGTTCATAAGGATAGTGAAGATTCAGATGTGAGGAAGACTTCAATGTTTAGATTTCATTTATAGGGGACTTTTTTGGTTTCAGAAAGAGTTTCCAAAGAGTGACAACATATTTTTTAAAAACTATTGTGGTTTTGTGATACCATCTAGTTTTTAAATACATCCAAGTTTGTTGGATAGCGTCTCTTTTGTCAGGATAAAGTGGGATATTGATAGGTTTTTTACGTGTTTTTTTTGAATTGGGGATAAAAGAGTGTTTTTTTAACTCTCACTGTACAAATGGGATTTGAATGTTTTATTCTTTATATCACTTCCTTATTTCTTTTGGGTTTTAACAAATACTTTTCAAAAAAAAATTCTATTCCGGATCGTGAATCTCCCAAACATATATACCTTTATTAAAATATATAGTTATGATTATTTTTATCTAATCAAATATAAAAAAAGTACAAAAAAATATTATTATTATTATTATTAAAATGGAACATGATTAACTCATATGATTTCTAAATGAATAAAATTAACATTTGGTTTTTTTCAATTATATATATTTAAAAATTGTATTTTTATTTTCTATTTAGACAAAAAACAATATACTAAAATTTGATATTTTTCATAATCCCCAACAAATTTACGATTGACGTTATTCTTATGACTTTTTTTGCTGAGTACTTTTTAAATGATTGTGATTTTTTATTGTTAGTTTTTTTATCAATATTTTACCAAAATAGTTTTTTTGAAAACTAATATAACACCACAAGATTTTATGTTATTTATCTTCTTAAATAAATATCTTCTGTTTCATACAACATAGTTCTTAAATGAACAGTAATATAATATTAAATAGTTACATGACCCTTAGAATATTAATGTGACCCTTAAAATATTAACCTCAAATATGAAAGTATAAATAAAATTTAGGAATATAATAAATGGAAATATGATATAATTATATTATAGTTTAAGTAAATAAATTTTAAAAATGATGAATTAATTGTTGCCATTTTTGTGAAACAAAAATATTTATTTACAATTTTATAATTAATATAATTACATAAAAGAAAATTTATTTTCAAAAAAATATTCATTAAGTAATATTTTCTTCTCTTATGATTATAATATAATTTCTTGAGAATATAATTAATATTTCAAAGTTAAATAAAATAAGTTGAAATTTTAAAATTTGAATTTTTCGAGTAAATGATGATTTTTATTAAAAATTAAAATTCTCATATTTATAAAATTGTTTTCATAAAATATAGCTCATTTTTGAATTCTAAATGTTTTAAAATGGTTGGGGTGAATATTTGGGATTTTCTTCAAATAGTTTAATTTTTTGAATAGTGAAATACAGTAATTTACGGTGTGAGTAAATAAATGAATAATTGGGTCATGGATGATGTATGGATAAGGTAAGAACCCATTTTTTTGAAATTGTATTAATTTTTTAATGTATTAATCCTTGTTAATCATCAATATTTATATTAGTCAATCATGATAATAAAAAAATGAATAAAATAATAAAAAAACACTCATCTCCTCCACTATAAATACCACCCCTCACCACCTCTTCTCCACACATGACAAAATATTTGAAGCTTGTAAAATTTTTGTCCAATATTCTTACCATGCCTCTTCTCTTCATCTAAGAGGTTCTGGTCTCAAAAAAATACCAAAACCAATTTCCCTAAAGAGGTTCTCAAGGAGGATAATTCCATATGTAAAATCCTCTTTAGCTTTCTTTATTTTGTTCCCATTATTTTTTTAATCACCCCAACTCCTCCATAAACAAATGAATGATAAATCCATTATCTTCTATATATATTAATTTTGTTATGTAAATTGATTATCCATCATCAATTATCTTCTCCCTTTCCATTTTTTCTAAAAATGAAAACTTCATCCATGAGGTGTCGATTTACCGCCTGCCTAGACGACGTGTTTTTGTTTTTAAAGTTCACCTTCAAGGTTTGTCATCAAACCATTTATTAGGGATAATAAAGATTATAATATATGTATTAAATATTATTTTAAGATCTTTAACAAGTATATATACATAATATTAGTTAATAAAACAAAACTAGTTCTTGATGATCGAACAACGCCAAAAATAATCTAACTGATTATCACTAACATTTTATATAATGATTCATCCACATACCATATAACCAAATGAAATATATAATCAATTAATATTATATAATTTCATTAGTAACATATTATTTCAATTCTAAACATATATTATCATTTTAAAAGATTTAGAAAACATGTATACAAGTAAACTGATCATTAAAACCACGGAAAAAAACATTCCCAAAAGATAAAATTGTATCTTATAACTAATAAAAAGGCCATAAATGGACATAATAAAATTATAATAAATAAAATACATGTATAAAAGGTTTTGAGTTAATTAATTTATCTATTTAATCAAATTATATATAAAATTAAGTGCAAGTGAAGAACATTTTTGGACATAAGGTAAGGGATTCCCCCTGAACCTCAATTTTCCATTCGGGTAATGATTTCTCTCTATTTACCCCAATTTAATTATTAAATATTATTTTTTACACCAACTAAATTTGTTTTAAATATTCCCAAAATAATTTACTAGATCAATTATTCTTCCTTTGATATGTAAATTAATGTTTTATAAGGTTCTTTTTTCAATTCTTCCCGGTATTCAAGCCGACTTAAGAGAACATTCCAATTCCATACCCATTTTCATGTACACTCCATAATTTGTTTTAAGACACTAATATTTTTCTGAAATAACTCTTATTATCATGAAAAATTGTCCCTTTTAATTTTTGGTTTTATGATAACAATTATTATTTTTCCCTCTTTAGAGACTGTTTCATATTTTTTCTCTTAATCGCACTAAAGAGGATATTTTATAATGTTTCTTAAAAACTTTTTTTACATGTTTTCACTTCATTTAGAAATATTTCATCATTTTATAAACCTAATTTCCCTTTTTAATGTCCATTTATTATTTAAATCCATTCTTTCAGGGAAATAATTATGATATACACTTTGGTTAGGCCTCATTCTCCACTTATGCCTTGTGTGTTGTGTATATATTCTTTTCTTATATTTATGATCATCATTCATTAAAAGAGATATCAATACATACTATATATTATTATTATCCTAGGTGTATAAAATTTTTACATATGGTGTTCTCTTTCAATGTTGTAATTGAATTTAATTTATGTATGAATAATGATTTGGACTTGTAGTGACTAGTGGATCCCTGTTATAGATAGCCCCACGATGTATTAATATGTCTCATGAGACAAAATGGTTCATGAAAAACCCTTTGTGTTTTTTTACAAATATAATCATATGGGTTTTTAAAATATAATTAAACTATCTTGATGGTACAATGGTTAATGTGCATGATACATGATTTCTAATAAATATAAATTTCTCTTAATTCATTAGGTAGTTATTACTTTCCATGATATTTTTACAGTGAAAAAATATATGGATGAATTTTCATTCGTAGTTTATTAATTTAATGTGTTTTTTAGATTATTTACCTTATTATAATGTTTATGCCTTACTGAATTTACATTAGTTTTTATTGTTCCATATAACCCTTACTATGAGTTTTATCTCACCCTTTTATTTTATTTCCTTCCCCAAGTTATGAATAAGGAATATTTGAATAAGTGACATGAAGTAGTTTATTTTCTTTTGTTATTCACTATGTTTAATTAAGAATATAATAAAAGAACCATGTATATATCTATTTTCTTCAAGACTACTAAACTAATAAATCCTTGGTGATGTGATCTCTTGTATCTATGTCATTGTAATAAAATAACCACCGACTATGGGTTACTGGGGTTGAGGTTGTTACAGTTGGTATTAGATAAAGTATAGTAGAAACCATGGAAACTAGGTTAGGAAACATATCCCTAAAATATACATTGAGGATAATCATATAATAACATCCATGAATTTTGGTAAGAGATAATGTGGGTCTTCTTGAGAAGCACATCCATTTCTTGATACTACATGTGGACATAGTTCTGGAATAGATGTACCTAGGGGTAATAACATTGACAGGGTGAGTCGAGCCTGAATTGGTGTAACTTTGTACATGACAATGGGCCTTACTATACATCTAGTTTGACACTCCTAGGATATATTCTTATGATAATTCATATTCTCTCTATAATCTATTATGAAGGATTTAAAAGTGAATATGTCCTCAAAAAAACCATTTTTTTGATATTATATATTCATAAATTTTCAATTTATGTTAAGTGTTTTTCTATTTTAATATTATTAATTGTGATTCAGACCCTAATTTATTGTATTCCATTATTTATAAATGGTTCCTAAATAAATGAAAATAATAAATACCCATAGATAATGTAGGGATTTCCCTTCTGATAAATCTAGCACTGTTAACATTGGAGTTAATTAGATCATGAAAATATCAAGAAATATTACTCAGGTTATTATGAATAGCCATACTACACCTATGTTGGACCATTTCATGTGGTAGAAGACCTAATCCTTTACTGCGACTACTAATCCTGTGGTAACTGAGCAGTTGATGATGTCCCTTGAAAAGATATTTCTCTCATTAGGGTTCGATGAAAATGAAAAGGTAGTATTGGCAGTCTATTATCTCAAGGGAGATGTTGATCAACTGTGGTATTTGATCTATAATACTAATGAGGAATATGAAATAGGGGACATGGAATGTAGAACTTTTAAAGAAACATTATTTGAAAAAAACTTCCCTCTTGAGAAATGAAATGAAATGAAGAGAAAATTTATTAGCTTAAAGAAAAGGGAAGAAGAGAGTGTTGTAGAGTATGAGGATACCTTCACAAGACTAACCAAGTGTTCTATAGATTACGTATGCGATTCGAAAGACAAGATTTATTATTTCACAGAAGGTCTTAAACTAAGTCTCTGAATGGAACTGGATTCTCAAAAAAAATCATCAAATGATGAAATAGTATTAAGTTCCATCAAAATGAAGAATGAATTTTATAGATCCTATTTGGTCAAGGTAAATAAATATAATAATAGGTCTTCTTATAATATTGGAAAAGGTGAAGTGTCAAAGAAGAATAATGGAATGATGTAATTTTAATTACGTGAAAATCATGGAAATAATTATCTTGGGAATTTCTTGAAAAACATGGATTTTTCTATAATTATGGAGAAAAGGTTCATTGAGTTAAAGAAAACTAGGTGAGGCACCAAAAAAATGATGTTAAATGCTTCAACAGTAATGAAATGGGGCATTATTCAAGTCAATGTCCTAAGAATTTGGGGAATCTACCACAAAAGACGCCAAGGGGATATGGTCAAGTTTTTTTGATCACTACAACTGAAGTATAAGTACCCATTGAAGTGGTTGAAGATACATTAATCTTATCTTTATATATAAATATTTATTTATTTTATTTTAAATCGTCACACTCTTTTATATCTACCTAGTTTTCAAAAATGAATAGACATTTTCTTTTTTATTTAAAAATGGAACGTATCGGTCAAAAATACTTAGGTAGGTCTCATTGAAATGAAAAATTGTTGTTCAATCCCTTTTATGACACATAAACTTGATTTTTCTAATGAACTTATCATCATACCTATGGTTTACATTGATATAATCCTCTGTATGGACTAGATATCAAAATATGATGTGAGAATGTTTTTTAAGAATAAGGAAATTATGATTGGTGAGGAATATGTAGAATCCCTTATCTTTATAGAAGAAAATTAATCATATGATTCTTATCTAGATACACCCCTAGTATCTCTACTGAATTAAATTCTTTGGGAGGAAGAGTAAACAACATATAGGCAGGAGAAAAGTGATATTTTCATTGAGGATGTAGCAATTGTGCAGGAATACCAGGATGTATTTCTTGAGGAATTACCTGATCACACCCAAAGTGTGAAGTTGAATTTTCCATTGATCTAATCGCAGATGAAAATCCAATATCAAAGTCTTCCTATATAATGGAAACTGTGGAAGTAGTGGAATCCATCAAACTGCACCCTTAGCTTGTTAAGCTCTACGGGAGCCATCTGAAATGTTGTAATTTATATTAGTTCCATATCAGGGTGTAGATTAATACAGAATTCAATCTCTCATTGGTGAGGTAAACCTGGAATATCATCATGGAATACGTCATTTTACTCTGCCACCACTGCAAGGAATTGGGAACTGATAGAATCTACTAAACCAAGGGTTATGTAATCCAACTCATGAGTAATCAGCTACACCCTCCCATACATGAGTCCATCCTATTCTACCTAGGTTTCATTTTTACCAAAAAATGACAAACATGTTCCCTCACTAAAGACACAATGTATCATTTTCTGAAAAAAAAATCAATATGGGTAGGAATTATAGATAACCAATCCATACCAATAATGAGGTCGTAAGGCCTTGAAGTTTCTACCAATATATTCCAATATAAAATCTCACCTATAAGAGTTAGATCAAAATTTTGGTACAAGTTCATGATCACTGAGTCTTCTCTAGAATGAGTCTCCAAGCGTAAGGGTGGAGCCGATGGCTCAATTGGAATCTCTAAATCTCATTAAATGTATGAGGAATGAAATAAAATATTTTAACCTACATCAATCACTAATGTGGCTGCGTTAGAAAAGACACAGATCATACCTTGAATCAACCATGCACCCTCTTGGTTGTAAGATTTGACCACCTGTTGTTGTCCCCCCCCTGTCCTCCATATTCCTGAGCCTAACATGGACCACCTGGGGTGGTGCTGGTAAGAAGTCAAAGTGTCGACAACCTTCTGTTGCTCTTCCATCTCCATGGAAAAATATTCCACCCTAAAAACGTAACTTCTCTTTCCATTGTCTCTAGCCAGATGGCCCATTCATGGTCTCTCTATCAGTTGTATGGTCATTCAGACAATCTCAGGCGTGATGTCCCCTATCGTAACATGAGTAGCACCACCTCTCCCTGGGATGACTAGACCCACCCTATTAGTTCTGAACTGTATAACCACTATCATGGCCCATCCTCTTTAAACATATCACATATCTAGGTCATTGAGATAGATGTCGGCTCCTTACTACCAAGGTTTTTATCTTTATTTCCCACTACTAAAAACTACTAGTTGCATCTGCTCATCTAAGAAAATTTCAACCACCCAAGCACGCACTACCACCCCATCATAGGTATAAATTCACAAAAGGATTAAACTGGATCTAATTTCTCCATGTATACATCACTTGAAGGTATGATCCCAAAATAATTAATCTCAAACCATATCCATTGAGTACCTACAGAAGTTGTTAAACCTTGATGAATACTCAATTAATATAATGTTTCCCTACTGGAGATGCAGAATCTCCTAGATACATATATCCCTTAGCATAGCTGGTGAGAACTAATATTTGAAAAGTTTCTTGAAATCTATCCACAAAATAGTCTCCTCGTTATAAGATAGGGTCACTAACCTCTACCATCACCCTACTGAGTGGTGTAGAAGGCTCGCCACCAGAACCAGTATCTAATCTACTGGTGTCCAGACCAAATTTAAAACTCAGTTCACAACCTCAATCCTGTCCTAAACTGCCAATAGATTAGGCTCGCCATAAAAACTAAGGGTTCTCTATTATTGAAACTCGTGAAGTGGACTCAGCTTGTGCACCTCATTCGCTGATACTACGGGTACAACATGCTGATCTACAGGTGGCAGTATGGTTGGTACACAACCTAGAGGTATCATCTTGGGAACTAGTCCATGTATCAATGTATCATCACTAATGGGATCATCCTTCTGATATTTATGCTAAATACTATCTGGTATACATCCCATAGAAATCTGAAAACAAACAATATGTACCATGGTGAATTATTATATCTGGAGAGCTGACTCAAGAAGGATATGGAACCCAAAATCCATTTCTATGTGATACATGTCCATTTTATCCTTGAATACATTTCTCTCATGTACCGAGCTAAAAAGTAAAACATACTGGTCCTAGTGTATGGATACATTGTTTGTCACACCAACACTAGAGTCCCTATCCTAAAATACAAACTGGAAACACTTAACACTATTTTCCCAAACCAATCTCTCAAAATATCGGTCCAAAGGGAGAACCAACCAACACTGATACAACTCTATCATGAACTGTCCCCTTGAGGGACATGTCACGACCCCCCAATCACACCTCCAATAGGCTATGGGATAGTGATTAGTACTGAGAAGGAATATCACTGACATGGGAGGCCTTAAACTAATCTCCCAAAACATGTACAGATCTCCAAGCCCATACAATATAGAAGTGTAAAAACAACTAAAAACACATGAATGAATACATATATTCTCATAACTAGAATACTACAAGAAGTAAAAGAAATTAAATAGGGACAAATACAGGTCTGACATAAACAGTCTAAAAACATATGTCCAACAAGAAGGTAAGTACTAGGATTGATGTTATAAATCTATAGGAACACACCTCAGTTTATCCGGTCTCACTAAGCATTGTATGGTCCTTTCCCACCTAGAACTAGGTAAAAATCTTGATAATATAAAAAAGAAACAACATGTTTAGGAAAATACCATGTAGGGATGAGTATAACAATACTCAGTAGGACACCCTAAAACCAAAAACCATACAACAATGGAAATACATTCAGCTCTACACATGTATACTTTTACAACACATATGATAAGAATATCCAAATATACTCAAAAAAGACACACAATATTGAGGTAAATCAAAACAATAGTATAGTAGACTAGGATTAGAGATAAAAGATTCCAAAAAAACACTCCTTATAAAGAACACACTCTTGAGTCTAATGGCACTGATGATGTCCATCCAAGAGATACTTCTCATCGGGTCTTGTCATTAGAAAGAACACACTGATTTTCTAAAGAGAATACGATACATAGATAAGGATTACTACAAAGTCAATGGGGTGATACCAAAAACTCAATCTGGATAAGTAGAGGACTGATGCCCGCATATTTTTGGTCATGAATATACCAAGAAATCCACTAAGGAAGTGAATATGAATATAGGATAACACTCTGGGATCTCTAAGGTGTTCCAATGACTCTATCCAAGAATCCCTACTAAAGGGATTGTAGTCGTAAGAGTCGGAGATGATTCCATACCAAAATTATGGGAAAGGATAAGGGGAATGAGCCCAAACTAATCTTTTCTAAGATATAGAGGAAAAGACATCTAAGACATGTATAAAAGAGTCACTACTACAACTTGGCCTTTTATCAGCGCAAAAAAACAACATTAACAGTGCTAGAAAAGCACTGTTAATTCCGGTGTAGATAAAGGGGGGTGGCCTCCTTTATTAGCGCTCGAAAAGGCATTGATAAAGGTGGTGTTTATCAGCGCTTTTCGGAGCGATAATAAAGGGGACCCCCCCCCCCCCATTTATCTACGCTGGCATTAACAGCACTTTTCTAGCGCTGATAAAGGGGAGCCTTTATCAGTGCTATCTTGAGTGCTGATAATAGGTCCCTTTATCAGTGCTCTTTTAGCGCTGTTAAATGTGTCCTTTATCAGCAATGATAAAGCCACCTTCCCCTTCACCTACACAACCAGCACCTACAAACCTGCACAAACCATCACCAGCACACCTACACAAAATAGCACCCGCACACAATATTTTGACAAACAATGCTATATACATTTACTTAACATCATGAATACAAAAAAACATTGCTATATACATTTCAAACAATGTTTTACATGATTACAATTATATTTATCCAACAACTGTTATGAACATTAATGTTTTATTTTTTGATATCCATAATCCTCTTTCAAAAATTGTTGTCCACAGTATTTGTTGTCGAAAAAAGCATCTGAACTCAAGGAAAAAAATTCACCTATATAAGAAAACAAATATTATGTTAGTAATAAAATAATTAAATAAAATAAAACATTAATATGAAGGAATAAACTAGTATGGAAATGTGAAACTAAAATATGGAAATGATAAGCTCAAATGATTTCATTCTGATAACAATGGAAGGGAATAATGTAAAATCAATATGTTTTTGGATGATTTATCTCATTTAATAAATACTGATTCTTTATCTAATGAAAAGATTTATCGATCACACCATTCATCGAATTGAGGTGCGGTTGATTCATACATGTCAAAAATGACTCATGGATCATTTTCCTAAAGGATAAAAACAATACGAACACGTCTTCTCAGTTTTCCATACGTCACTTGTGTTGTTTTATAAAGTTTATGTCAATTTTAAACTGATATCATACACTTTTAGACATACCGGTCACACCGTGTGTCAGATTGAGGTGCGGTTGATTCTTACACGTCATGAATGACTCATGGATTGTTTTCTTAAAGTATAAAAAACAATTCGAACACGTTTACATGGTTTTCCGTATGTCACTTGTGTTGTTTTCTAAAGTTAATGTCAATTTGAAACTGATATCAGACACTTTTAGACATACCGGTCACACCGTACATTAGATTGAGCCACAGTCGATTCTCACACCTCAAAAATGACTCATGGATCATTTTACTAAAGTATCAAAACAATCTGAATGCGCTTTCTTGGTTTTTCATATGTCAATTGTGTTGTTTTGTAAAGTTAATGTCAATTTCAAACTGATATCAGACACTTATAGCCATATCGGTCACACCGTATGTCGGATTGAGGTTTGGTCGACTCGTACACCTCACAAATGACTCATGGATCATTTTCCTAAAGTATCAAAACAATCCGAACACGATTTCTTGGTTTTTTGTATGTCAGTTGTGTGGTTTTATAATGTTAATGTCAATTTCAAACTGATATTAGACACTTTTAGCCATACCAGTCACACTGTGCATCATATTGAGGTGTTGTTGATTACTACATGTCAAAAATGATGCATGGATCGTTTTCCTAAAGTATCAAAACAATCCGAACAAGTTTGCTCAGTTTTCCGTATGTCACTTTTGTTGTTTTCTAATGTTATTGTCAATTTGAAACTGATATCAGATAATTTTAGCCATACCGGTCACACCATGCATTGGATTGAGGTGTGGTCAATTCTTACACCTCAAAAATGACAAATGGATCATTTTCTTAAAGTATCAAAACAATCCAAATGCATTTGCTCAGTTTTTCGTATGTCATTTGTGTTCTTTTCTAAAGTTAATGTCAATTTCAAACTGATATCAAACTCTTTTAGCCATACCAGTCACACCGTGCATCGGATTGAGATACGGTTGATTCTTGCACGTCAAAAATGACTCATGGATCATTTTCTTAATGTATAAAAACAACCAGAATGTGTTTTATCGGTATTCTGTATGTCAGTAGTGTTGTTTTCTAAATTTAATGTCAATTTGAAAATGATATCAGACACTTTTAGCCATACCGGTCACACCATGCATCGTATTGAGGTTAGGTCGATTCGTACAGGTCAAAAATGACTCTTGGATCGTTGTCCTAAAGTATCAAAACAATCCAAACATGTTTTCTTGGTATTTCGTATGTCAGTGGTGTTGTTTCCTAAAGTTTATGCCAATTTGAAACTGATATCAGACACTTTTATCCATATCGGTCACATCGTGCGTTGGATTGAGGTACGGTTGATTTTTATACATCAAAAATGACTCATGGATCATTTTACTAATGTATCAAAACAATCCGAAGGGGTTTGGTTAGTTTTCCATATGTCACTTGTGTTGTTTTCTAAAGTTAATGTCAATTTGAAATTGATATCAAACACTTTTAGCCATACCAGTCACACTGTGTGTCGGATTGAGCTGAGGATGATTCATAAACCTCAAAAAGGACTCATGGATCATTTTACTAAAGTATCAATACAATCCGAATGCATTTTCCCAGTTTTTCATATGTCACTTGTGTTGTTTTCTGAAGTTAATGTCAATTTCAAACTCATATCAGACATTTTTAGCCATACCGGTCACACCATGCATCGGATTAAGGTGAGGTTGATTCTTACATGTCAAAAATGACTCATGGATCATTTTCCTAAAGTATCAAAACAATCCTAACACGTTTTCTCAGTTTCCCATATGTCACTTGTGTTGTTTTCTAAAGTTAATGTCAATTTGATACTGATATCAAAGAGTTTTAGCCATACTGGTCACACCATGCGTCAGATTGAGGTATGGTTGATTTATACACCTCACAAATCACTCATGGATCGTTTTCCTAAAGTATCAAAACAATACAAACGTGTTTTCTTGGTTTTTCCTATGTCACATGTGTTCTTTTCTAAAGTTAATTTCAATTTCAAACTGATATAAGACACTTTTATCCATACCGGTCACACCGTGCATCAGATTGAGCTTCGGTTGATTCTTACACATCACAAATGACTCATGGATTGTTTTCATAAAGTATTAAAACTATCAAAACGCGTTTTCTCAGTATTTCGTATGTCAGTAGTGTTGTTTTCTAAAGTTATGTCAATTTTAAACTGATATCAAAAACTTTTAGACATATCGGTCACACTATGCATCGGATTGAGGTTTGGACACTTCTTACACCTCAAACATGACTAATGGATCGTTTTCCTAAAGTATCAAAACAATCCTAATGTGTTTTCTTGGTTTTTTGTATGTCAATTGTGTTGTTTTCTAAAGTTAATGTCAGTTTCAAACTGATATCAGACACTTTTATCCATACTGGTCTCACTGTGTTTCGGATTGAGGTGTGATTGATTTGTACACGTCACGAATGACTCATGGATCATTATCCTAAAGTATCAAAACAATACAAACACGTTTTCTTGATATTCCGTATGTCAGTAGTGTTGTTTTCTAAAGTTAATGCCAATTTAAAACTGATATCAGATACTTTTAGCCATAACGGTCACACCGTGCATCATATTGAAGTTTCGTTGATTCGTACACATCAAACATGACACATGGATCGTTTTCCTAAAGTATCAAAACAATCAGAATGTGTTTTCTCAGTTTTTCATTTGTCACTTCTGTTGTTTTCTAAAAATAATGTCAATTTCAAACAGATATCAGACACATTTAGCAATATCGGTCACACCGTGCGTCGGATTGAGGTGAGGTCAATTCATACACCTTAAAAATGACTCATGGATCGTTTTCCTAAAGTATCAAAACAATACAAATGCGTTTCCTCGGTATTCCATATGTTAGTAGTGTTGTTTTCTAAAGTTTATGTCAATTTGAAACTGATATCAGAGACTTTTATCCATACCGGTCACATCATGTGTCAGATTGAGTTGCGGTAGATTTTTACACATCACAAATGACTCATGAATAGTTTTCCTAAAGTATCAAAACAATCTGAATTCTTTTTCTTGGGGTTCTGTATGTCACTTGTGTTGTTTTCTAAAGTTAATGTCAATTTGAAACTGATGTCAGGCACTTTTAGCCATACCAGTCACACTGTGCATCGGATTGATGTGTGGTCAATTTATACACCTCAAAAATGACTCAAGGATTGTTTTCCTAAAGTATCAATGTAATCCGAACGCGTTTTCTCAGTTTTTTGTATGTCACTTGTGTTGTTTTCTAATGTTAATGTCAATTTCAAACTGATATCACACACTTTTAGCCATACCGATCACACTATGTGTCAGATTTAGGTTCAGTTGATTCTTATATGTCAAAAATGACTCATGGATCATTGTTCTATAGTATCAAAACAATCTGAATTCATTTTCTTGGTTTTCTGTATGTCACTTGTGTTTTTTTCTAAAGTTAATGTCAATTTGAAACAGATATCAGACACTTTTAGCCATACCGGTCACACCGTACATCGGATTGAGGTGAGGTCGATTCATACATCTTAGAAATGAATTGTGGATCTTTTTCCTAAAGTATCAAAATAATCCTAATGCATTTTCTCAGTTTTTCGTATGTCACTTGTGTTGTTTTCTAATGTTAATGTCAATTTAAAACTGATATCAGGCACTTTTAGCCATACCAGTCACACTGTGCGTCATATTGAGGTGAGGTTGATTCGTACACGTCAAAAATGACTTATGAATCATTTTCCTAAAGTATCAAAACAATCCGAATGTTTTTTCTTGGTATTCCGTAAGTCAGTAGTGTTGTTTTCTAAAGTTAATGTCAATTTGAAACTGATATCAAACACTTTTAGCCATACCGGTCACACCGTATGTCGGATTGAGGTGAGGTTGATTCGTACACCTAAAAATGACTCATGGATCGTTTTCTGAAAGTATCAAAACAATATGAATACATTTTCTAGGTTTTACATATGTCAGTATTTCATAAGAGTCTCTCATTAAGTTATTCTTTACTAGAAACTCAAATCATTTCTAAAACCATTTTTCATAATCTAAGGATATGAAACATAATAAAGGGTGATCATAGATACTCAATAAGTGTAAAAAAGGGAGATATAAATGATCATATAAAGATAACATAAGTAGTAGGAATTTACCTTCATTGTACTATTTGTTTACATTCTTCCATCAGGTATACTGCCCATTCATTTCTAAACACATCTATATCATCTTTTTAATAAGAGTTTTTTCTACAGTCATAGTAGTACTCAAAAAATATAAATACACAAAGGATTAATAAATATTTTAAATGAACTAGCAATACCTCTTCAGGGATGCTAGTTTGTTCTTTAAATAAGATCTCTTTCATAAATTTACAAACATAAAAACTACAGTCCTTTCCGTTTGTTTGTTTTGGACACTGTAGAAACGTCGAGAAAAATAATTAATATATTTGGATATGTATTTGGATAGTGAAATCTAATTATGTATACCCTGATACTTGTCCATTTGTAGATCTCATGCACCTTTTCATCCTTAGTCCCTGGATTCATTCTATCCTTTAGACAATATTCATACACCGCCCTATCATATCAGAATCGTCATTAAAAGATAATATAAATTATATAACTAGATATTTAGTTCTAAAATTTTGGATCTAGTGTATTAAAAATTGAAAATAGCCATCATGTGTGGTCGGTTTGTTGGATATCCATGTAGTGAATCCAGAAAATAAATCATTGGAGTTTCCAAATTGACTGCAATGAGCATCCAATGCTGCCTAAGAACACAAAAAGAAGTAATTAATGGTAGAAATGAAAATATAATTTATATAATTAAAATGTATATTTTTACCCCTGTAACGTTGATATTAAAAAGAGCATGTTAGTCGTAATTTTTCATTGAAACATTCTGAGCAGGTTTGACATTAATTCAGCCTGAAAATCAGAATCTATTTCTTTGTGTTGTGTAGACATTGTGTGAGGACTAATTAGTCCAACTTTGTAATCACGGGAAAATCCCTTAAATTGTTTTTCATATATACACCTAAGAAAAAATATGAAATTTATTTAGCCATAATTATTATAGTATGTCAACTTCTGTAAAATCAAATCATGAAAACATACCTCATGAATACATTTATAACTAAGGAGTTTAGCCAGTCATATGTGATAATTTCAGCTATAACGTCAGCACTAACGAAATATAGTGTTTCCTCTTCATACATATCTTTTTCACAAAAAATTGTTTGATTATTTCCTCCTTTCATTTTTGTATCCACATAAGCTCGCAATGATATTAAATGTGGATATAGAACGGGTGGGGTGAAGGTTCCCTCAGTTGATCGTTTTGATCGGTTAATTGATCCTTTTGAGCTGTTATTTTGTTTTAGCTCCTTCCTTTTGTCCTTCTGTAATAACATTCATCGGTTCAACCCTTTTCTAATTAAATGTTAAAGGTTCTTCTTAAAAAATTAATTGGAAATGAATACCTCCTGGTCGACATGTTTTTTTACAAGATTAGACGACCATGCAATGAATGTTCCAACAACTGTTTCCACCGTATGAATTTCGTCATCATCATTTGGCACGGGTAGCTCAGCACTCGGCTCATGATCCACGTTAATCGAAACTTTTACATGACAGGTTGGAAGTGGTCTGGAGTGTAGCATGTCATTCTTCATATTGAACACCATAGCCCTCACTACAAGACGATGGGTGGGAGTTGACAGATACAAATCATAGTCATTTTAACCCTATAGAATATCATTACAAGAAAGGTATTTGTGTCTATGTGATTAACATTTCACAGAAACAAATATTTGGATATTGATTACCTTGGTTAACTCAGGTCTTTGAGGGGAATGGCTCACCTCAAAGCTGGTGGGGGTGCGGCGGGTTGTTCTTGGGTTTTTTCTTCTCTTCGCCTCTCCCCCATCAAAGTTTCTAGAAACTCTCCCTAACATTGAAATTTTTCTTCAAGGGTAGATAGTCTATCTCTCATAATTTTCATTTATTTAGTCTGTTCCTCCAATTGTTTTTTTTTCTGAAAATATGTCCGCAGTGTCACCCCAAAATCCGCACCTCTGACGTGGCCAAACTGTTCTTCCTATTTCAAGGCCATTGAAAGTATGTTCGCATATGTTGCGGGTGTTGTTGATTCCTGTGACTATGTTAAATAGGAAATATTGGAAAATAAGTAATCATTGTGATGTAATAGTTATTTAAAGCAAAAAAAAATTATATTATGTCATGCTTACTCAGGTTTCCCACACTTTTTGTGTGTTTTAATCTACTAGTTTCCCCACTTTATTAACACGAGCCTCCTTCCATAGCACATGGCGTGGGATGGAAGTGGCTTGGGATTTTGATTCATCAATCTACATATAAAAAGAAAAACATGGATACAGTGTTTTTTTATGTCACATAAAAGTATTACAGTACTTTTAAAATACGTACCAATTGTTTTTCAATTGAATCATAGCCCAACCTTGATTTACTGTAGGGGTACACTGGTTTTGCTACCCGTTCTTTATTTTTAACACTCAGTTGTTGTTTCATAAATAAAAAGCTTTCAATAAAAGTGATTAATACAAGAAACGTTAAACAACGTGTTAAAAAACACAATATAACTGAAAATTATGCTCCGCCCGACGGTTGCAAAACACATCCCACACTACTTGGTATATCAAGTGTATATAAGGAGGTGGGTGTGGCTTGATTTTCCCTTCAGCATATTTCAGATAACATTTCGTTAAAATGGTGTGAAAGCATCTTTGAACCCTTCCTGCCATTCTTAATACATATTCTTTGTGCGAGACATCTACTATAAATGCACTCTATAAGAGATGGTGTATAGTTAATCAATAATTCAGAATATTATTTTATTTTATTTTAATAAATTATATAAATGATACCGTAATGTTACTGTAATCTCTTCCCACATTAACGTTTTCAGCCCGCTGACAACATGGTGCCACAACTCTATATCAATCAGCACGTGTTACTGAGTGACCATTCTAATGTAGCTACTAAACATGTCTTTGTTGGGGTTTCCATGCTGGCCTCGCATATTCCATCCCACCTCACATTTGATTATTTTTTCTTTTTCCTAAAGTATTTTGGCTAAAACTATCAAACTACGGTGCACCTTTTTTAATTGTTTCGTCGGGGTTTCATTGCCTACCATTTCCTTGGTTTCTACATCATCATTATGTACCTCTGAAGTGCTAGCATCAGTACTAGGACCAGTAACAATAGGTTGAGAAACCTGTTGTACCTTAGTAGTGGGACCAGCAGCAATAGGTTGAGAAACCTGATGTACCTCAGCAGTGGGACCAACTGCAACAGGTTGAGAGACCTGTTGTACTTCAGTAGTGGGACCAGCTACAATAGGTTGAGAAACCTGTTGTGTCTTGGAAATAGGTGAATCAGCAGTTGCAGAAGTCATTATTTTTAGAAGTGGTTTAACATTTAATTTAGATCGCATAAAAGAAGAAGCGAACATATAATAACATAATGTAACACAATCAATATTACAATAAAAAAATAACCTGATTACTGAACTCTTTTTTTTAAAGGATGAAGGGATTTGACCCCTCTATCGACTATCCATATCTCTTCATTGTGGTCTCCTCGGACATAAAAAATGTCGTCTACATTGGGACCACTGTGAAATGATTGTGATGTCCCAATGAAAGGGTCATCTTCCGTTGAATTTTCATCTGACCCTTCAGTTTTTTTGGTCGATAACAGAAAAATTGACCAGTTTCGGTTTGCAGGATCTGGAACATAAAATACTTGCAATGCCTATGATGCCATTATAAATGGTTCATCTTTCTCCCCTTCCTTACTAAAATCAACTTTCACAAATCCCAATTAATCTATTTTAATAGACTCCTGTAATCAACCCACTAGCATTGAAAAATCAGAACTTGGAATTCTGTATAATCCAACTCCCATATTTGTTTTATGATGCCAAAGTATGACATATTCACATAAATTAGATTTTTTTCCTTAGAACCAGAAACATGCAATGCTTCATCCACAAGTGTAACCCCACTATTCTACATGGTACTATCTTCATCATGTTCATTAGTATAAAATTTATAACCATTAACTATATAATCATTGTAAGATAATACATACACACTTGGTCCTCTGGCTAGCCATCGAAGTTGGTCTGAAATTGACTCTGGATTTTAATCTGACTTCTAAAAAATATGGTCCTAAAACCATCCTATAAACTGTCGATTATGTGTATTTGATATCCATTTTTCAGCCCTAGATGGTTCTAAATGCCTAAGAATTTCTTTGTGGGTTTCAACATATGGGTCAACATCGAAATTGTTATGCAAAACATAAAGGTGGGCCTGATTCTGATCTTTAATATTGATTGTGACAACCTGTCTTCCCGAAATTCCTTCACCCTCATGCCACCCAGTGTGACGAGATTTTAGTAGGCCAATTCTTTCCACACTAGACAGGTATTCGGTACAGAATTCAATGGCTTCGTCAACAATATATCGCTCCACAATACAACCCTCTGGCCGACTTCGATTTTTGACATACCCTTTCAAAATCTTCATATTCCATTCAATGGGGTACATCCATCTGTAATATATAGGACCACATAGTTGAATCTCTCTCACCAATTGGACCATCAAATGAACCATCATATCAAAAAATGAAGGCGGGAAGAACATTTCTAATTCACATAATATGACAGAAATTTCTCTTTCCATAGTTGGCAATTTCACCAAGTCTATAACTTTGCTGCATATAGATTTGAAGAAGAAACACAGTTTCATTATAGTATGGAGGACATTATTTGGAAAAATTCAACGTAAAGAAATAGGAATGAGATCTTGCATCAAAACATGGGAGTCATGTGATTTCAGACCTTTTAACTTCAAATTTCTCATTGACACGAGGTTCCTGACATTAGAAGAATACCCCTCTGAAACCTTTACATCATTCAAGGAGTTGAAAAAATGATATCTCTCCTACCTGGAAAAAGTGTAAGAAGTAGGAGGAAGAAATGTTCGTTTTTCACCCTTCACTGGTGCCAACTCTTCTCATATTCTTATCTCATCCATGTCCAACCTAGCTTTAATTCCATCTTTTGTTTTTCTAGGTGTATTTAGAAACATGTCTATGACACTATCAAATACATTTTTTACTACATGCATAACATCAAGAAAATGTCTGACATACAGACTATTCTACTCTGGTAATTCAAAAAAACTGATCTCTTTTTCCAACCGATTTTCATAACGTTTTTCGAAGTCAGTTTACCAAAAGTAGGGTCCACAATTTTATCTTTCTCAAACAATTGATCACCTGTTAGTGGAGATGGTGTTGTACATTCTTCTGAACTTCTATCGAATGATTTTTTCCAAGATCGGTAATTATGTCGTCGGGGTAGAAATATGTGATTTCCTAGAAACACAGTTTTCGATGAATGTTTCAACCCAATTGATTGTTTACCTTGTTCGCAAACGGGACACCCTTGAGTTCCTTTAATGCTATATCCTGAAAAAATTCCATAAGGAGGTAATTCATTTATCGTCTTGTACAACGTGGCTCTCAAATTGAAATCTTCCTTTTTGTAAGCATCATACAATGTAGCACCTGAATCCCACAATAATTTTAAATCATCGA
The DNA here is from genome assembly GCA_963277665.1 of Viscum album. Taxonomy (NCBI): domain Eukaryota; kingdom Viridiplantae; phylum Streptophyta; class Magnoliopsida; order Santalales; family Viscaceae; genus Viscum; species Viscum album. The sequence continues at coordinate 756,007,305 of OY728121.1, read as the reverse complement.
TCAATGGAGCTAAATAAACATCAATATCATTACCCGGTTGTTTTGGTCCTGATATAAGCATAGATAACATGATGTATCTTCATTTAATGCATAACCACGGTGGTAAGTTAAAATTTACCAACATAACCAGCCATGTACTGTGACTGTAGCTATGAAAACCAAAAGGATTCACTCAGTCTGTAGATAACGCAAGATGAAGGTTTCTCAACTAATTTCCAAATTCAGGATACTCATGATCAATTATCTTCCACTGAGGATAGTCTTCCGAGTGACGTAGTATCCCATCTTTAATTCTTGTATCTGCATGCCATGTCAATTGTCCTGTAGTCTCCTCACTTCTGTATAGGCACCTAAACCATGGAATGATTGGAAAGTACCATAATACTTTAGTATGACTGGATTCATTTTTCTTGTATCGAGAAGCCCCGCACTTTGGGAATTCTTTAAGTGATTTGTGGTCCTTGCGAAATAGTGTACAGTCATTCGGTCAGGCATGCATTCTTTTAGATATCATGCCCATAGATCATAGCATTCGTTTCGCGTCATATATTCAGTTCGAGAGCTCATTATCTTCTGGGAGCATGTTATTCCGGAGAGCAAGTAGTTCCGTAAAACTGGCGTTACTCCACCCCTTGTCTGCTTTCAAATTATATAGCTTCAGTAGGATTGACAGTGCTGTATATTTAGTGCAACCACTAGAGGTGAGGTTTCTAGTTGTTTTTATGATAGGATCAGGTTTGTTATGAGATTTGTATATCCTAGTCAGGTTTTCTAAGGCTATTTGAATAGGTATTAGAGTCTTAGGCCTAAGGAAGATGGATAATATAGTTTTATATATCACATATGATGGGGAACACCCTCTTAAGGAGATATAAGAGTCAGGGTGTGTGTGATGAGTAGGATATTCCATATAAGGAGTGGTGAAGTGTGACATGGAGGATTTCCTCCTTATAATTAGATTAACAGATCTCCAAGTGGAGATATGATATGGTACCTAAGTGAGGGTCATGGTAATAGTCTGAATGACTTAGCATAGGGTATCCAAGGCTCTTAGTGTGAGTTTCTTAGGATGGTCATTATTTAATTTTAATGAGTTTTAATGTGGGAATTAGAAGATGATATAGACTAGACTATCGAGGCCTAGATCAAGTATAGCATATGGGTTGTGACATTACCATGTAGAGATGAGTGTGTGTTGGTATCAATGAGTAGGTATGGGTTAGGTTTGTAGAACCTAGTAGATTTCCTTATAGGAGGAATTATAATGTTTTTAGGTTGGGAATAATTTTCATGTATAACCAAGATGGTTTTAAGGAGATTATTATGTAAGGATAAATGGATGGTGACTTTTATCATTTATGGTCAGACCGACTAATAGATTGGGACTTCATATGACTTTCACCTAGTTGAAGTATGATCATCCATGTGACCTACCTATTGATGATGTGATTTAGCTAGTACGATAGGTTGGCTATCTAGATACCCTCCTTAGATTACTATTTTTATGTTTTGTGGCATGAGACAAGATGGATGGCCTTTATTTAAGTGATAAGGTGTTGGTAGGACCCTAATTTGAGTGAGAATGCATTGGTCAAAGGGGATTGGTGTGTGAATTCCATCAGATCCACCTATTGATGGTGCATTTTGACTTGTGATAGAGGTTGAATATTGTGATTCCCTCATTAGATCATTTTTTGTATGATAATATGATGTGAGATATAGAAATGGGGATCACTTAGTATTGGTTTGGAGTAGTTTTGTGAGAGGTTGTCTATAGATATTCCCTCCTCAAATATTTTTTTATATGATGTGATGGTGAGACCCACCGTAAGTGAGAGGGGAGAAGCTACTATGTTATGTAATTAGAGGATATGTGAATCACACCCAATGTGAGAGGTTTGTGGCACTGTTATGTTATAAGAAAGGATGTGATATTTAAATTGGTATATGACCCAACCCAGATATTAGTGTACAATATAGTGTACAATATAGAACATACTAAACATATTTCTCATCCCTTTGGCATGCCTCACCTGATGACATGAATTCACCAACACAGACGGTTCAAACCCTACCTGGACTAACTATGGGGTAGTATCCAAAATCAGAAAAAGATCCATACTAAGGGCCACTAGACGGAGTGAAATCCTAATCTAGTGTAACAACCTTTCACAAAAAAATAATCTCTCTATTCAGGTTTCTATCACAAGGCTATAGTGGGGAGAGATAATCACGATCAAACAAGTAACCAACCACATATACATGTGTCACACACATAATCATCACACACAAGAATCACGCCAAATCATAATTAATCTCAATATTCACAATAAATGAAAACATAATTAATTCATGAAAATTAAATTTTACTCACCTTAAGGAGGAGGACCTGGTGGCGGAGGAGGAGGAGGTGTCAACAGCGGAGGCAACAGAGGCAGCGGAGGTAGCTGAGGCAGCGCGGAGGCAGCGTGGAGGCAGCGCGGAGGCAGCGAAGGCAGCTCGGAGGCAGTAGAGGTAGCAGAGTAGGGAGAGGAGGAGGAGGTGGAGGAGGAGGAGGAGGCGCCGGTGGAGGAGGAGGAGGAGGCCGCGGTGGAGGAGGAGGAGGAGGAGGAGGAGGAGGAGGAGCCACGGTGGAGGATGAGGAGGAAGTGGAGCCGCGTCACAGGAGGAGGAGAAGTAGGCGCCATAGTTGGAGGAGGAGGCGGTGGCCGCGAGAGAGGAGGAGGAGAAGGAGGCAGTGGTGGAGAGGAGGCAGCAGCGCAGGGTAGGGCTTCCGTGAAAGCTTGATAGGGTGCGGGGAGGAGGAGGAGGACCCAGTGGATTTTATAAATCCCGCATGGACCTTTATCAGCGCTAGTCAAAAGCACTGATAAAGACCCCCTTTATTAGTGCTTTTTTAGCGCTGATAAAGGTTGGACTTTATCAGCGCTTTTGTAATGGTGATAAAGGGTGAATTTATCAGTTCTTTTCATTTTAGTGCTGATAAAGACCCTCTTTATCAGCTCTTTTGTAGCGTTGATAAAGACATACTTTATCGGTGCTAAAAAAGCACTGATAAATGTATAAATTTAAGAATTTTTTTATATTATTATATATTTATTTAAAATTATACTTAAAATAAATATATATATATTTATTAATAATTATAACTCTAAATAAATATATCTTTATTTGTACTTATAAAATTATTTGAAAGGTATATTTATATATATATATAATTGAAATTTAATAAAAAATATATATATTTTTTTAAATATAATGTAATTTTAATTATAAGTGTACATTTTTTAGAACATATATATTATATGGGGAACATAATTAATTATAAATCAATAACACATCATCGTGATATGTAATTATAATCTATAAATGAACATTATTCATGCACATATATATACGCATGACATATTCATTGACCCCAATTCATTGGAAAACACATATATATTTAATAATTTTAATTATACATATATATTAAAAAGTATTATATATTTATAAATAAAACATATACATTAAATATAATCAAATATAATAAATATATATATTAAATATAATTAATTAATAAATCTAATAAATCTAATGAATTAATAAATCTTATAAATCTTACAAATCTAACAAATATATTTATTATTAATCTTATAATTATTTAATTATATATATATATTTAGTTATAAAATGTGTTTTTATTTAATGTATACAATAAACATTATCAGCGCTAAGAAAAGCGCTGATAAATGTAACCTTTTTTAGCACTAAGAAAAGTGCTGATAAATGTACCCTTTATCAACGCTTGTTTTATCGCTGATAAAGGGTACATTTATCAGCGCTTTTTTCGCACTGATAAAGTCCTAACCCTTTATCAGCACTTTTCTGTTAGCACTGATAAAGGCAAGCGCCTACCTTGCCCAGTTTTGTATTAGTGAGTTCATGGTGTGTAGTAGGCATCAACGTCATGTCCCTGGACCATGGGTCTGGCCCATGTAAATAGATTGTGTCATCAAGACATGATTGTGTAGTACTACACGGTGTGTAGTAAATCTATATAGTCTACCCATGTTCTAGGACATGGCCCCAACCCATCTATATTTTCCTGTGTACTAATACATGTCCTAGACCATGTACGTAGTCCATGCCATAACTGTGTGGGGTATTATACGCCATGATTCAACCCATGTTTCCCACCACATGTATGTGTACTTCCCAAATTACACTACAAGTATTCTGGGAGAGGTCACATACCATGTTGGCTAGACCACATGTTGTGTGATACTTGTTTCCTACCCAAAACCCTATCCACCACTCGAGGGGGCCACACTCTGTGTAATCCTAAATTATACACCGTGTTGATCTTGTTTTTCAAGAAACACTGCTCTTCCTTCCATACGTACCTACATCATCACCACCTTAGAATCTAGCCTCATTCATGATGGGATTTTTGGATCCATATTAGCTAAGCATCACCGTCATCTGACATTAGATTCTGGCTATCCAATTCACCTAGAAAACGGATCAAATCATCACTCTTCATTGAGTTGTGAGGAACACAAAATCGAGTATCCATCGTCATTTGAATCACTCTATCTCTATTTTCACACCTCTACCTTATCATGTAGATCCTCTATCTATGATATTGGATCATTGTTGCAAGACACAAGTGTGAAACAAGCGATTAATCGCAATTTTCCAAGTCACATGACAAACAAAATATGCATGTGATGAATGATGAATCGAGGGAGAAAAGAACAAATCAGTCAATATGAAAAGACCTAGGTCAATGTTCATGATGATCTCAGTTCATTTACATTAGAACTACAATCAAAATAGTTAACAATCACAAAGATAATATCCCATCAAAACCCTGTATTTAATCACATTCCATAATAAGATCGAATAGCAGATCAATATATTTGTTGAATGATTCTTGTTCTTCATAGAATTCATGAATGGGGAATAAAAAAATCAAAACATGCACCCTAACTCAATTCTATTTGATCATAGATGAATAATGGAGCCATGACATGATTGTTGGCGAGATACTCCGAATATGATGTGCCTAGACTATATATCCATGATCTCATCATCATTCGTCTAAGAGAATTCTCTAAAATTCTCTCTAAGGGTTCTCTAATAGTTCTAGGGATTATGTATCTATCCTTGGATTCCTAACATAATAATCTATTTAAATATAGTTAAATTTCTACATCAAAACAAAATAAATAAAATATGTTTTTCAATTTTTTTATTGATTTTCATGCCTCCGATGACTTTTCCACAAATGACACATGTAGACTAATGTTAAGTCACACCTATGGTAAAACATGGGTTCTGAACTCAACAATGCCTTCAGATTTCTGACATGTCAACCTGTTTAGAAGTTATTATGATTTTTCAGCAAAACTAACAGCATGTTCTATTCAATATATTTAATATATTTCAAACATTTATTCTGAGCACACCAGGCATTGAAGTCGCATGTCATCTCAAAAATTGGTCATGAAAATAATCCATATAATAAACAAAAATAATACATAGAAAATCTAATTATTTAAAAATACCTAACTAGATATTGTAATTATTGAACATCCAAATTAGGTTTTTGTTTCTTCTTGACATGTTTAGTAATCAATAAACAATATCTAATTGATTCTAAAAAAAATCAACATATGTGATTCAAAAACAGTCAAAGGGGGAAGAGATTTATTAAACAAGGAAATACTTCAAATTATAATTAATAAATAATATAATTTCATTAAAATTAATTTCTAAAGATAAATACTAATAAAAATTTAATAGAGAAAAAAATCCATAATTTTAATAAAATTTCATGGGCTCATGCATTCAAATTCATCTAACCTCTCTTTTTCCCAACCACATAAGGTTTATAACCCTCCATTAAGGAGGAAAAAATGATGGTAGAATCTTTAGAAGTTATTATTTTAAATAGAAATATAGGATGGAAATAAAGTAGAAGAAAAACACATCAAGTTGTAGTAGTGGTTGTTCTCCTGATCTATGATCCTTAGATTTACATCAGCTATATTTTATTTATAGAGGGAGGAATCCCCTATGTTTTTATCTCTAAAATAATCCTTTATATAAATTCACAGAATGGATATATCTATTAAAATATTTTCTATATTAAATATGCTACATTTTTGGGTGTTTCCAAATTTCAGCATTAACATGTATTCCACAATGATGGTAGAAGCGTCTACCATTACTAGTCACTAGAGTAGCAGTCATTGTGCTACTGTTCAAAATATACTACCACACCCTCATAGTTTCACACTCATGGAAGCATAATCTACAAATCCTTAATGGTATATCATCACGATAACACCTATGACAGTTGCATGTTATCATAGTAGAAACTCCTCCTTTTCTTTCATATTGACACCCTCCAGGGTATTGTATCTACATGAACACATTAGAAACGACCCTCTCTTCATCATTAAAAATAATAAAATGACCATATTATCATCTACCATGAGGTATCCCCTCAATCCATAATAGATCCTAAAATAAATTGTAGCACAACCTGATAGTGCTCCATGTAGTGATGATGGATGGTCAAGGTCGCATGACTGGTAGCTCCTCAAATAGTGGATCATTATGGTATTAGATGTGGTAGATCATCTGGTATCTTCAATGGTCACTCGACTAGATAGTAGTAGTGAATGGTATCTCAGCTCCTTCTAGGTGGTGGTATCACCATATATGGTACCTCTACTTCCCTAAATGACAGTAGATATTTGATGGTAACACATTTTCGTGGTATCACCATACCTTCCTTCAATTATGGTAGTATATCCAACATAATGGTTGGTGCTCAATTAAACTTTTAATCCCTTATTTTCCTCCATGGTTATAGCTTCAAAAAAATCATATTAGACATTCTTGTTTATAACACCCCCATGTAATAGGAAGAACTAAATAGTGTAGTGGTGAGTGGCATAGCTCCTCCTCTAAGATATCTGGCATTCACCATGGATGGATATGGATCAATTATCTAAATGGATTCATTCTTCATCAAATTAGGTGTCACTAAGGTCATCTATAATCCTTGAGATCATCCATTGAGACCCTGGTCTTTTGCAGTAAAAATATGTTTGAACCTGAGATTTCTAGGTGGAGTCCACAGTTTCTATGGTGGGTTACAGTGGTGGTCTGGTGGCATCTAGTAGTAGATTTGGTGTCTCAGGTTTCTTTGACCACAATGGTTTCTTGTCTATCATAAAATGATAACATTATATTAGTAATGAACATTACCCTTGAAAACAAGTTCCACGTTAGAGATTATCATAGATGAGCACTTATTTATATAATAATTCACAGCTTCAGCAGCTCAGAATCCTACTCAAGGGATTGTATCATGGTTCACTTTCACACACAAATATGGTTCAAATTGACCAATGAATCATGTGCGGGATTTGGGCCACATATGCATCATCTCTTCCCCATCTATCACACACCTTACCTTACTTCTTGGAAGGCATTTTCATAGTCCCTCCTTGGTCGACCAGTAATCTTAAGGAAATGCTAAGTTTCTTGGATCCTTGTTGGTTGAGGTCCTATTAGTTAGACCAATCGTTTACTAAAAAATTGTAAAAGTATTAGTATAAATTCTAATGTAATTATATAATTAAATTCTAAACTTCTAAATTACAATTTTTTATTCATTTAAAGTTATTTTGATTGATTATTTATAATTCCACATATTTTAACAAAACATTGAAATTCATGGAATAATAGAGTGAAAACCATTGGAATTTTTAATAAATGTTTAAAAAAATTAATGATATATTGATTTCATCAAATACAACAACACTTAAACTATGCTTTTCCTCAAGTATAAAATCTCAACATTGAATTGAAGAGGGCACCAATGTTACCAATATTTAAATATTAAAGAAATAAAATAGAATTATTATCAATATAAAACCAAATTTTCATGTTCCACATAAAAAATTTATTCAACATTTAATTTTTCAAATAAACAACAAATCCAATTATTTTACTTTCTCCATTGAAAATGGTGGAACTTCTCCTTTTATTCATTAAATTTCATTAATTTATTATTATAAAAAATGAAAAGTGATGATCCACCTCTCATTTTTAATATTTTCATTCATCAATCATGATAAAAATTGAAGTAGATTTATTCTCATATCATGAGTACATTCACATTATCCATGAAATTGCAAGGGAACTACTTTATCCATGTTGTAAAGACAAAAGGAATGGGAAATCCATAGAGATTTGCAATCAGGGTTCTTATGATTCTATGTCTTAATATTGGTATGAATTGATGTGAAAATAATTACCAAAAAAGTAATTTTATCTCTAAAGTTTAAATAATGATATCAAAAGTAAAAGATCAATGAAAAATATCCCCTTAAAATTGAAAAATACCATTTCCCAAGATTAAATTAAGGTTATGAATAAACAAAATCATAATGAATGTTTTGAACCTTCTATAATTTTTTTCTCTTTTTTTTATAAATTCATTCATAGAATAAAAATCAAATCCACCACCTAAAAACATAGGATAAAAAATTTCAGTTCAATAATGGAGAGTATTTATTCTTCCAAGTCAAAAATTATTCTTATTTATCTCTCTTTTTTAAAATAAGGCCAAAAAATTATGTATAATTAATTATTAAAGAACCTTTATCAATACCCAAAAATAGCACCCACTCACTTTTTGCTTATAATTCATTGCATCCCTTTCACTATGACATCACTCATCCTCACACTTCAAAATTAAAATATCATGAAAAATACTAAGAGGAGGTTAGGAAAGGGTAAAAATGGCTTGAAATATGGATTATTATTAACATGGACATTCATGGTATCTATGGTATAAAAAATGATAATTGTATAATTTGGTCTCCATGATAAGGGATTATCAATAAAAAATACCTCAATATCTTCATAAGGGTTTTTGCACAGTCATAAATTTGATAAGTTTTAATGCAAGTTTTATCTATTGCCATGTCCCTGTATCCCTCAATAAATATTCTGAAGATATAATATAATGTATTTGGTCGAGAAATAATCTCAGTAAAGTAATATATAATTTTGGACAATTACTCATGGAATTAATAATAATAGAGGAACAATTCAAAATAATTTCATAAATTGAAAGTAAAAAAATGGTTAGGGAAATTTTAGTTACATAAATAAACTAATTCCATAAAATAATGATTAATTATTTCAATATCCTTGATTTAACCTAATAATTCAATTATTTTACTTACTCATTCAATCTCATTATCATTGAAATCTAAAACAAGTCTTCAAAAGGTTCCTAAGAAACTCATGTCTCCTAGATAAACCAATTAAAGAAAAAAAATTCTAATATGGGCATGCATTCTTTTCAGTTTTACATAACTACTGGAATTTATAGTTCATAAAAGACAAATAGAAAAATACTAAGGTTTTAAACATAAAAAAGTGAAATAATGAAATCTGTATCCATATAAAGATTTTTCTCTACTTCCTTATCACGACCCGTCCTCGGGGCCCGTGCCGTGACTACCCCAAGCCCGCCTTCCATAGGCCGGGGGCTGGCGACTAGCACCAAGGCGTAAATCCCGGTAAATAGAGAAGTAATTGCCTTTGAAAAGTAAACAACCACCACAGAGTAAGCAAGCGGAAATAGTAAGCACTAAGTAAAAACTGTAACAAGTTGTGCTGAAAGTAAAAGGGGTCGGAAATACAAGCCCAAATGTAAAGTACAACTGAAAGGGAAAAATAGCAACTGAAAGAAAAGTCGCCGCGTCGAGCCGTCCTATGGAAGTCCCACCTGAAGGATGAGCACAGATAGCCTCCACAGCTCCTCGGACCAACCGTTCGCTCCGCGTATGTACCGCCCAGTGGTACACCTCCAGGTACCGTCTTGCTCCGCAAACCTCCACTACGATCAGCGTTGTCTGTCGTCTGCAACCAACACAACGTAGTGCGGGCATAGCCCGTGCAAGGGTGAGTATAAGCTACTCTGTAGGGACCCCGAGACCCCTGAAGGTCTCCCGAAATCCACAAAGGATAAACCATAAAGGAAAGATGCAATCTCGAAGTAACAACGGACACTGCTTAGGTATATGCCCATACATATACCTAAGTCATCAATTCCTATTCGGCTCCAACATCCGAGCCCAAGAACAACCCAGTACACACAGGAAAGCAAACGTATACCCACAAAGGATAGCACAACGCAATCCACGAAGGAGAGCAAAAATAATCCACATAGGATAGCTCAACACAATCCACAAAGGAGAGTAAACAGTAAATCCACACAAGAGAGTTCAACACAATCCACAAAGGAGAGTAAACTGTAAATCCACATAGGATAGTTCAACACAATCCACAAAGGAGAGTAAATAGTAAATCAACACAGGATAGTTCAACACAATCCACAAAGAAGAGTAAACAGTAAATCCACACGGGAGAGTTCAACACAAGATTCAGCTCACACAGGTACTTCATCGTAAGACGTTAGAGATGATCAGATGTAGCCACTGATTCATCTAAGCCGTCAGACCCACAAAAGATCTGTAGGTACTAACCCTCGCAATGACACCAACAGGATCGATCATGAAGTTGAACCCAGCTATTGGGAAACTCCCTCTCTATCAATAACAGTGGTAAAGCCGCTACAACCAAGCGCTTCCCTCTTACCTTGGACTGCTGTAGTACTCCACCTATCGGTTACTGTGGGCCTGCTGCTACAACCAAGCGCTCCCCCATGCTGCTACAACCAAGCACTTCTCCGCCGTGGGTCTGCCGCTACAACTAAGTGCTCCCATTTGCCGCTACAACCAAGCGCACCTCTATCGTGGGTCTGCCGCTACAACCAAGCGCTCCCCTGTGCCGCTACAACCAAGCGCACCTCTGTCGTGGGTCTGCCGCTACAACCAAGCGCTCCCCTGTGCCGCTACAACCAAGCGCACCTCTGTCGTGGGTCTGCCGCTACAACCAAGCGCTCCCCTGTGCCGCTACAACCAAGCGCACCTCTGTCGTGGGTCTCCCGCTACAACCAAGTGCTCCCCTGTGCCGCTACAACCAAGCGCACCTCTGTCGTGGGTATGCCGCTACAACCAAGCGCTCCCCTGTGCCGCTACAACCAAGCGCACCTCTGTCGTGGGTCTGCCGCTACAACCAAGCGCTCCCCACTGGGCTATCCGTAACACACCGAGTCGTTCGATCAGCAGTCGTCAAGTCTCAACCTTCTCTAGGGTTTCCACCCATGGCATGCTCGTTCCGGGAGGGTCCACTCCACGAGCTAAGAGGTTGATGCATCAACTGACATGTAGCCTGGAGTTGACGTAACCCAAGATGTACCGTAGTAGTCACTGCCGAAGTCACGGAGGATTCTCGTACGGTTTTCATCATCGTCACAGTCGAATCCACCGAGGATCTATGTACTGTCATCGTCGTCACAGCAGTAGTACCAGCCAGCTCTAGGGTTCCTGTACACAGCAAGCTCATTCGGGAGGGTCCGCTCCTCGAGCCGAGAGGCTGATACATCAACTAACACGAAGTCCAAAGTTGATGTATCCAAAAGTTCCGTATCGTCAACAGGAACTCAACGTCGCAGACGGCGCGTCAATCGGACGCCCGGTCTGAGAGTTATTGGCATTTTCAACCTAGGGGCCCAGTTGGTTTTTTAAGGCAAAACCAACCCGACCGCACTCCACCAACGTCAAAACCTCAGGCGGAGTATGCCAAAAGATCCGTCTCACTTAGAGGAATCCACCAAAGTTGACGGCACGTCAGTCGGACGTCCGGAACTCAAGATATGAGCGTTTCCGCTCCGAAGGCCTGGTTGGCTTCGTGTACGAACCAACCCGGCCGAACCCAAAGTTCTCCAAAACCTTGAGTGTAATATACATAAACGACCGTCTCGATCCAAGGATCGCGCTTCCGCTGACGGCACATAGTTTGGTGGTCTACAGCTCAGGATATGGGCACTTGACCGAAAGTGGTCCGAAAATGGGGGGTCCGGGTCCGGGCCGACCCGGCCCGACCCGGCTGGCCCGGCCCAGCCCGGACAGGGCGCGTCCCGGCCCGGCTCGGCTCGGTCGAGCGACGCACGGGGAGCCGCGGGGCACTACCCCCGCGGTCAGGAGATGGCGAGGCCCGCGAGCGGGCCGCGCTGGGACAATGGACGCGGATGCTGCTGCATTCCGTGCGCGCGAGTCGGACCCACGTGCCGCGAGTCTGTTGGTCGCCACCGCCGCAGCTCAGCCGCGCCGGCGACTTCCGCGGGCCACCGGAGTCACTCCGGTGGTCCGTTTTTCTTCCCTTCTGCGCCACTGCTCCTCCCGGGATCCGTTCTTTACAGCGGGAACACCAAATCTCCTCTGTGACATGTTTCGTCATCGCCCGCAAAATTCGCACAACAACAAAGAACGGCAGAGGGTTGTCGGGCCGTGTTCATTTGGCCCACACCCTCCGCGTTGGGCGATAACAATTGGGAGGATATTACAACACATAGAAACATAACCAAACAATTTTAAAGAATTAAAATTGTTCTTATTATCCGGGTTCTTCACCTTGAATGGAAACATTCACGGAGTATAAAACATTCAAATAAACCCCTACCTTGACAGGTCGTCGCACACGCGTTCTTCACGGAAAGTGGGGATCATCGCGTCGGCGTGGTATCCGGCGTCGCGTCGCCGCGGAAGGGTGTCAGGTCGACGAACATGAGGTTCAAGAACAAAAAGATTTAATTAATAATTAAATTCGTATTGTTATTTTAAACCACAAGGGAAAATTAAAGAACCACAATCTATCACCTCAACGGATGATCGAAGGTTTTTGTCGCGGAGGAAGGAACATCGCAGAAGAACGTCGTGGGAGAGGAAACGTCGGCATCGTGGCACACGGCGTCGCGTCGTCAATTTCGGTGTTCTTCGTCGGGGGCTGGCGTTCTTCGCGCTCTTTGCGTTCTTCGCGAAGAAGGGTGAGGGCACAAGAACTTCTGTCAAAACCTCTCAACGTGTAATCCTCCAAAAGTCGGTGTTGGTCTTATTTTTATTATTACGCCAACAAACGGAAAAGAGGTAAGTAACAACCCATTAATTCGTAGAATTAATTCAACGAAATAAACCGCCCAATTAATTCAACGAAATAAACCACCCAATTCATTGGTGCGTTTAGAACTTAAGAAAACACGTCAGTTGACTTTCATAATGACCGGTTTTTGCGGGTACGTTACTTAGCGGAAAAGAAATGGTGGGGCTCGTGCGGGCCCCACCCCACAAATATCCTAACAAGTGGGTAGGATATTTTTGGATAGCACCCTATCCGTAACAACTCCGCTTAAGCAGCTTTAAGTGGATTCAAGTGGCTTCCAAGTGGCTTAAGTGAAATAAAATAAATTTTGTCGTACAATTATTTTATTTCTTAACTTTAAGCCCGAAAATTAAAAACCACACCCAAGGAAACGCAACTCCGGAAGAGGCGTCTCTAAGCAAGTACCGGTGCTGCGATTCCATCGGTGCCCTCAGAATTAGATTCCGAGCACCGGTTCAAAAGTTAGAAAAACCCACTCATTCATTCACTGAACGTACCCGAGCCAAGCTTTAGAAAATGATTTCGGGCACACCGGGCCTCGGAATCAGGTGCCGTCAGAAGCTGCATTCTTGTAAAATTCCAAATAAAATTAAAAAAATTCCTTGAAATTTAAGGGTCTTTACATTACTCCCACCACAGGGCTTTACGTCTTCGTAAAGCTTCACCACAAACATAGGGATACAAAGGCGGTACTGAGCACGCATCTGAGCCTCCCACTCCCAAATGATCTCTTGGAGGTTCCCGAGCTGCCATCTGAAGCGCACTAGAGGAATCGATCGTCCACGTAGGACCTGTTCTTGTCAATCCTCGATCTCCACTGGGACCTCCGCAAAAGCCGCCCCCATCATCAAAGACCATCTCTCCATGGTCAAAGATTTGCGTCGGGTCGTGCACGTATCTCCTCTGCTGAGATACGTGGAAAACGTCGTGCACCCGGTGCAACTGAGGTGGTAGAGCCAGGCGATAAGTCACCTCACCAAATTTCCGTAAACCCCGTCGAGGTGAGACCCGCTAGAAGACATGGTCTCCATCCTCGAACTCTAGTGGCCTCTGCCTCCTGTCAGTAAAAGACTTCTGTCAGCTCGGAGTTGTCCTCATCCGCTCCTGGATGACCTGGACCTTCACTATCGTGGCCTGGACCATCTCCGGTCCCACAAGAGCTGTTATGATTTCTCCTTTGCCGATAAGAGAAATCTGGTCTCATCCCCTGGATGAACCACTTCCTTTGCCTAATACAGTCAATCCCGGTATGGATGTTACTAATCCATACCAAAGATGACGTCGTAAGGCCTCGATGCTACTACCAAGAGATCCAACAGTTACTCTCGCCTCCAAGGGTTGAGTCACACTGTCGGCATCAGTGTGTAGTTACTGGGTCTCCTCCAGTAGATGTCTCACAAGTGAGGGTCAAGTCAACAGTCTAACTGGAACCTCTTAGTAAGAACGAAAAAGAGGACAGGAATGATAACATAACAAAGGTAAGCGTCTTTTACTATTGCATCTCATAATACAGAGACATTACACCATAGCAACAAGTAACTAGAAGTACAAAAGACGTATCCACTAGTTCTGTTCTTGTCCATCTGCTTTCGGAGCTCCATGATCGTAGGCCTCAGCTGCCTGAAGCTGAGCTCTCCCATGTCCTCCTATCCCCTACGGTCGGGGTGGACCTCCTAGTCGTGGTGGTGGAAACACCCCGAAGCGTCGTCCACCTCCAACTGCACGGCCAGCTCCCCTGCCTTGGCCGCCTGCTCCTTGCGGCCCTCCCTGATCAAACCTCTGCCTCTACCTGGGGGGTCTTTCGTCCATCCGCTGGTCATCCATAAGTCGGGTCGGACAGTCACGAGCCATGTGACAAATCCCACCGCAGGAGCAACATTTCCCTCTCATGGAAAGTCATCGTCCACCACGAGTGCCTCACACAAACGATCCAGAGTCGTGCTGTCGACCACCTGTAGGTCTAGTCCTCTTGGACCCCTGCGTCATCTGTCTACTTCCCACTGCAGAAGACTCTACTGCATGCCGGCAAGTGGTGGGTCCTGTTGCTGGAGACTGCTCAGCAAGGAAACTCTCCACTAAGAGGGCTCACTCCAACACTACTGCCTGAGTCAGAATGTTGAGGGAGATCATTGAAGCCCTGATCTCGTACCTCAGTCCCTGCTCGAAGGTCTGGGCCCGGATGAACGGGTCCCGTACCATATCTGTGGAGTAGCGCAAGAGATCAGTAAATCTCACCGAGTACTGGGCCACTGTCATGCTGCTCTGTCGTAGTTGTAGCAGCTCTTGGATACGCACCGCACGGAGGGTGGCTGGGACGAACTAGGAGCGGAAGATGCTCTCAAAGTCTGTCCAGAGGAGAGATGTCTTGTCGTGCACCTGGAGCATAAAACTCCACCATCTGCCTGCTGCTGCATGCAGGAGGCTCGCTGCAAGGACCACCATGAGGTCTGCTGGTGTCCTCACTAATATGAAAACTCGTACAATTGCCTCCAGCCAGTCCTCGGCGGCCTGAGGATCCGTCTCCCCGCGGAACCTGGGCGGTCTCTGGTGCTGGAACTCATGCAGTGCACTAAGGCGGCGTGCATCGTCTGCGGCTGGGGCTGGAAGCATCGGTGGCTTGGCGGGTAGAGGTGTCTCCAGTGCCTCTGCTGACAAGGAGCCCTGCACCGAGGCCTCGTCACTCGGTGGGCTGTCATCACGCTCCACTATCGGAACCCTAGCTAGCTGCCACCGTGGGGCCATCCTGAAAAGAAACAGGTGCGCCATGGTCAGAACTGTATACCTGGTAAGCTAACACAAGTAATCACAAAGAAAACTTGAACACACATGCAATCAATGTTTTCGTGCATTAAGTCGGAAATTAGAGGTCAGGGTCCTGGTGTACGGATACGTCGGCCGCCGCACCAACACTGGACTCCCTGAACTGATAACCACACCCAATACGCTGAACACCATTGCTTCACATAGAAAAAATATCAGAGTCTGCGGTAGAACTGAACTCTTCTAATACCAATTTGTCACGACCCGTCCTCGGGGCCCGTGTCGTGACTACCCCAAGCCCGCCTTCCATAGGCCAGGGGCTGGCGACTAGCACCAAGGCATAAATCCCGGTAAACAGGGAAGGCATTGCCTTTGAAAAGTAAACAACCACCACAGAGTAAGCAAGCGGAAACAGTAAACACTAAGTAAAAACTGTAACAAGCTGTGCTGAAAGTAAAAGGGGTCGGAAATACAAGCCCAACTGTAAAGTACAACTGAAAGGGAAAAACAACAACTGAAAGAAAAGCCGCCGCGTCGAGCCGTCCTCTTGAAGTCCCAACTGAAGGATGAGCACAGATAGCCTCCACATCTCATCGGTCCAACCGTCCGCTCCGAGTATGTCCCGCCCAGTGGTCCACCTCCAGGTACCGTCCTGCTCCGCAAGCCTCCACCACGATCAGCGTTGTCCGTCGTCGGCAACCAACACAACGTAGTGCGAGCATAGCCCATGCAGGGGTGAGTATAAGCTACTTTGTAGGGACCTCGAGACCCTCGAAGGTCTCCCGAAATCCACAAAGGATAAACCAAAAAGGAAAGATGCAATCTCGAAGTAACAACCGACACTGCTTAGGTATATGCCCACACATATACCTAAGTCATCAATTCTCGTTCGGCTCCAACATCTGAGCCCAAGCACAACCCAGTCCACACAGGAAATCAAAACGTATACCCACACAGGATAGCACAACGCAATCCATGAAGGAGAGAAAAAGTAATCCACATAGGATAGCTCAACACAATCCACAAGGGAGAGTAAACAGTAAATCCACACAGGATAGTTCAACACAATCCACAAAGGATAGTAAACAGTAAATCCACATAGGATAGTTCAACACAATCCACAAAGGAGAGTAAACAGTAAATCCACACAGGATAGTTCAACACAATCCACAAAGGAGAGTAAACAGTAAATCCACACGGGAGAGTTCAACACAAGATTCAGCTCACACAGGTACTTCATCCTAAGACGTTAGAGATGATCAGATGTAGCCACTGATTCATCTAAGCCATAGGACCCACAAAGGATCTGTAGGTACTAACCCTCGGAATGACCCACACAGGATCGATCATGAAGTTGAACCTAGCTATAGGGAAACTCCCTCTCTATCAAGAACAGTGGTAAAGCCGCTACAACCAAGCGCTTCCCTCTTACCTTGGACTGCTGTAGTACTCCACCTATCGGTTACTGTGGGCCTGTTGCTACAAAAAAGTTCTCCCCCATGCTGCTACAACCAAGCGCTCCTCCGTCGTGGGTCTTCCGCTACAACCAAGTGCTCCCATGTGCCGCTACAACCAGACACACCTCTGTCGTGGGTCTGCCGCTACAACCAAGCGCTCCCCTGTGCCGCTACAACCAAGCGCACCCCTGTCGTGGGTCTGCCACTACAACCAAGCGCTCCCCTATGCCGCTACAACCAAGCGCACCTCTGTCGTGGGTCTGCCGCTACAACCAAGCACTCACCTGTGCCGCTACAACCAAGCACACCTCTGTCGTGGGTCTTCCGCTACAACCAAGCGCTCCCCTCTGCTGCTACAACCAAGCACACCTCTGTCGTGGGTCTACCGCTACAACCAAATGCTCCCCTGTGCCGCTACAACCAAGCGCACCTCTGTCGTGGGTCTGCCGCTACAACCAAGAGCTCCCCACTAGGATATCCATAACACATCGAGTCATTCGATCAGTAGTCGTCATGTCTCAACCGTCTCTAGGGTTTCCGCCCATGGCATGCTCGTTCCTGGAGGGTCCACTCCACGAGCTAAGAGGTTGATGCATCAACTGACATTTATCCCGGAGTTGACGTAACCCAAGATGTACCGTAGTAGTCACTGCCGAAGTCACTGAGGATTCTCGTACGGTTTTCATCATCGTCACAGTCGAATCCACCGAGGATCTCTGTACTGTCATCATCGTCACAACGACAGTAGCAGCCAGCTCTAGGGTTCTTGTACACAGCAAGCTCGTTCGGGAGGATCCGCTCCACGAGCTGAGTGGCTGATACATCAACTGACATGAAGTCCGAAGTTGATGTATACAAAAGTTTTGTATCGTCAACAGGAACTCAACGTCGCAGACGGCGCGTCAATCGGACGCCCGGTCTGAGAGTTATTGGCATTTTCGTCCTAGTGGCCCGGTTGGTTTTTTAAGGCAAAACCAACCCGACCGCACTCCACCTGCGTTAAACCTTAGGCGGAGTATGCCAAAAGATCCGTATCACTTAGAGGAATCCACCAAAGTTGACGGCACGTCAATCGGGCGTCCGGAAATCAAGATATGAGTGTTTCCGCTCTGAGGGCCTGGTTGGCTTCGTGTACGAACCAACCCGGCCGAACACAATGTTCTCCGAAACCTTGAGTGTAATATACCAAAACAACCATATCGATCCAAGGATCATGTTGCCGCTGACGGCACATCGTTTGGAGGTTTACAGCTCAATATATGGGCATTTTACCGAAAGTGGTCCGAAAACGGGGGGTCCAGGGTCGGGCCGACCCGGCCCGACCCCCCTGGGTCGGCCCGAACCGGGTCAACCCGACCCGAGTCCGACCTGGCTGGCCCGGCCCAGCCCGGCCGACCGACGCGCGGGGAGCCGCGGGGCGCTGCCCCCGCGGTCGGGAGATGCCGCGGCCCGCGAGCCGGCCCCGCTGGGACAACGGACGCGGCATGCTGCCGCGTCCCGTGCGCGCAAGTTGGACCAGTGTGTTACAGGTCCGTTGGCCGCCGCCGCCGCGGCTCAGCCGCGGCGGCCCTGTCCGGCGGCGCGCCGGCGACATCCGCGGGCCACCGGAGTCGCTCCGGTGGTCCGTTTTCTTCCCGTCTGCGCCGTTGCTCCTCCCGGGATCCGTTCTTTACTCCGGGAACACCAAATCGCCTCTGCGGCATGTTTTGTTATCGCTCGCAAAATTCGCACAACAACGAAGAACGGTGGAGGGTTGTCGGGCCGTGTTCGTTTGGCTCACACCCTCCGCGTTAGGCGATAACAATTGGGAGGATATTACAACACATAGAAACATAACCAAACAATTTTAAAGAATTAAAATTGTTCTTATTATCCGGGTTCTTCACCTTGAACGGAAACATTCACGGAGTATAAAACATTCAAATAAACCCCTACCTTGACAAGTCGTTGCACGCGCGTTCTTCACGGAAAGTGGGGATCGTCGCGTCGTCGTGGTATCCGGCGTCGCGTCTCCGCGGAAGGGTGTCGCGTCGACGAACCCGAGGTTCAAGAACAAAAAGATTTAATTAATAATTAAATCTGTATTGTTATTTTAAACCACAAGGGAAAATTAAAGAACCGTAATCTCTCACCTCAATGGATGATCGAAGGTTTTTGTCGCGGAGGAAGGAACGTCACAGAAGAACGTCTCGGGAGTGGAAACGTCGGCGTCGCGGCACACGGCGTCGCGTTGTCGATTTCGGTGTTCTTTGTCGAGGGTCGGCGTTCTTCGCGTTCTTCACGTTCTTCGCGTTCTTCGCGAAGAAGGGTGAAGGCACAAGAACTTTTGTCAAAACCTCTCAACGTGTAATCCTCCAAAAGTCAGTGTTGGTCTCATTTTTATTATTACGCCAATGAACGAAAAAGAGGTAAGTAACGACCCATTAATTTCTAGAATTAATTCAACGAAATAAACCTCCCAATTAATTCAATGAAATAAACCGCCCAATTATTTATTGCATTTAGAACTTAAGAAAACACGTCAGTTGACTTTCATAATGACGGGTTTTCGCGGGTGCGTTACTTAGCGTAAAAGAAACGGTGGGGCTCGTGTGGGCCCCACCCCACATATATCCTACCATGTGGGTAGGATATTTTTGGATAGCACCCTATCCGTAACAACTCCTCTTAGGCAGCTTTAAGTGGATTCAAGTGGCTTCCAAGTGGCTTAAGTGAAATAAAATAAATTTTGTCGTACAATTATTTTATTTCTTAACTTTAAGCCCGAAAATTAAAAACCACACCCGAGAAAACGCAACTCCGGAAGAGGCGTCTCTAAGCAAGTATCGGTGCTGCAATTCCATCAGTGCCCTCAGAATTAGATTCCGAGCACTGGTTCAAAAGTTAGAAAAACCCACTCATTCGTTCACTAAACGTACCCGAGCCAAACATCAGAAAATGATTTCGGGCACACCGGGCCTCAGAATCAGGTGCCGTCAGAAGCTGCATTCTTGTAAAATTCCAAAGAAAATTAAAAAAAATTCCTTGAAATTTACGGGTCTTTACATTCCTTCTCATTTTTTGGGGCTACCTTCTAACTTCCTTCATGGCGGTACTATAAAAAAACTCAAACCAATGTAATAGCCATTTCATTAAAGCTTAAAGGGGTAATGGGAAGAGGTGAATTTATTATAAAATCCAAAACCATAATAAAATAATAAATCATGGGTCTCCTCTAAGAAACTCCTTTGGATAATGTTTTTGGCTCAATCTAACTTGATGGGAAGAAATTAGTAGATGGGTTAGAGAAGTTTGATCTTATTTACTTGTTTTTTAGGAGGATTACTATGGAACTTATTCACCCTTTGACCATTTATAGTGAATTGGTTTCCTTATTATATTTATTTTTCTAAATGTTACCAAAGATATAGACTTTAGAAAATATAAAATTTTCTTCCAACATGGAATAAATCTTACCCAGCACCAACATTAATGTGGAATTATAGAGTCGAACATGACCTCCTGGTTGAAAGGTATTTTTCTGAATCAGTTTTTCATGTTCCACTCAGGTTATATATTTATAAATTCTATAGTTTTGAAATAAATCTCTTTTTATTTTCTCCAAATATTTTAACTAAAGTTTTCTCTCTTTCCTTGCACACACCAAATCCAAATTCATCTTTTTTGACATCTCAGTATGCTTGGTGCTCCAACTCCACCAGTTGATGAATTTTTTTCATAAATCAACTAGTATAAGCTCATACCTATGTGTTTCATATAGGATATCTAGTATTCTCGTAAGTTTCCATCAATCCTAATACTATAATACTTCCAGTTGGATTTAACTATTTTCTCCAAGATACCTTTAATATTTCGATTAGACACTTAAGCCTAGCCATATGTATGAGGGTGGTAGGGTATAGATATATTTTGATTCACCCCATAATTTTTATGAATAACCCCCATATTTATAATGAGAAAATGAGTCTATTTTTCACTGAGGATATCCCATGGAACTCCAAACATATAAAAAATTTACACTTGATACAATCACAAACAACATTACCATCATCAGTCTTGGTAGCCTTAACATCAACCCATTTACAGACATATTCGATAGTAAGTAAAATGTAAGAATATAAAAAATACATGGTAAAGGGTACCATAAAATAAAAAGCCCATACTTAAAATATTTCACAAAAATAATAGTTTTTGAAGTATCTCTTAACTTTTTTAGAGACTTCTAGAATATTGGCAATTGTCACGTTTTTACAGTATTCATGAGAATATTTAAACAAGTTTTTCCATTAAATATCGGGATCTTAGACTCTTATAATTATTAGTTTAGGTCCAATGTGGATTCCATAGGTAATTGTATGAAAAAATTAAAATACATATTCTATTTCAATTTCCATTAAAAACCTCCTTATGAATTTATCATTACAGATTTCCAACAGAAAAGGATCCTCCCAAATATAGAATCTAGAATCAGCCTTGAGTTTGTGATTTTGATGAGAGTTTGGGTGAGATGGTTCCTAGTATATGGAAAAATAATTTCTATATTATAATATCTTGTTACTTCACCTAAGATGAGATAGATTTGTTTTCCCAATATGCCATCATTGAGTGGGTTCAGTTCTAGAAGTTTTATTTCATCAGTGTTTGGAAGTCTTCTAAGGTGATATGCCACCTGATTTTTAGTTCTCTTATTATCCATGATCTCTAGGTTGAACTCCTGTAAGAGTAGTATCAATATTAAAAACCATGGCTTGGAATCATCCTTCTTAATTAAGTACATAATTTCTACATAATAAAAAAATATAACCACTTTAGTTCCTGTTAAAGAAGATCTGAATTTATCTAAAAAAATAACAGTATTGAATTGTTTTTCAGTGGATATTTAATTGAACTGAGTGTTATCCAAGGTTATTTAGTAATATATTATAAATATTTATCTTTATTCAATTATTTGGTAAATTAATTCTCCCACATCTTAGTTTGATTCATCATAAAGTATTTCAAATTGGTGCTCCGACTTTGGGGGTTTTATAATTGGTGGGGTGATCAATTTCTTTTTTAGCTCATCAAATGATTGCCTATAATCATCATTAAAGTTAAATTCAACTAATTAAAAAATAAATATTGAAATAGGAATATAAATATTTCTAAATTCTTGGATGAACCTTTTATATAATCCCACATGGACCAATAATGACCTATTATGTTTTAAATAAGTTAGATATGGAAAATAACTGATCACTTCTACTTTAGACTTATCCACCTCAATGCCTTTTTTGAAATGATATGACCTACAAATATTCCTTTTTCAACCATAAAGTGACCCTTCTCGAATTTAAAAACATGTTTTCTCTCAATTCTAGTTCTTAATACTTTTTTCACATTTCCCAAGAAATGATCAAAGGAATTCCCAAAATTTTTAAAATCGTCGAGAAATGCCTACAGTAATTCCTCAATATGATCCAAGAATATACTTACCATACATCATTGAAATGTACCTGGGGAATTCAATATCCTAAAAGGAAACCTCTTTGAAATAAAGGTTCAAAAATTATAGGTTAATGTTTTATTCTCTTTGTCTTCTGGGGTAATTTGTACCTAAAAATAACCATAAAATCCATCCAAGAAAAAATAATGTGTCATGTATCCTACCCTTTATAGTATTTGGTTGATGAATATTATGGGGAAGTTGTCTTTCTTGGATAAATGATTCAGATTTTTATATCCTATTCATACTCCCCAACAATTCTGAACTCTCATGGGGATTAATTCATTAATATAATTTCTTAAAATTTTCAATCTAGTTTTATTGGGAACCAAATAGATGCGGATAACCCATTGTGAGTTAGAAATTGGATATATTATGTTGGATTCCCATAAATTATCTATTAATTTCTTTACAAGTTTTATAATAGTGGGGTTTAGCATCCATTGGGGATGCCTAACAGATTGAGAATCACACTCCAGCAATATTGTATATGAATAGACCATGGGGTTAATTCTAGGGATGTCTCCTTGGCTCCACCATATATATTGGATATTTCTTTTCAAATTTTAAATTTAATTTTTTTCTTGATCTTTAGAAGATGTGTTAGATATGATTTTTGGAAATTTTTCTCTTTTTATAAGATAAACACATTTTGAATCACATGTGGTAGGTTTTAGTTCTTGATTAGGGGGTTGTTCTAGAGATGAGATTGAATTAAATATCCCTATTTCCAAATATTGAATTTCCTTAGTAAAGGTAATAATATTATTTGGATCCATTAAATTATAAAATATTTATGACTTAATTTCTTATTGATTTGTTAAACAAAGTTTCCATGTTTTTTGGTATTCACTTTTTTCCTTGGTGTTTTCAGTATAAAGGTGATATACTAAGTAATAAAATTCTAAAATCATTCCTGAGTCTTCAAGGTTCTCAATACCTTCTTCATGAGTGATTGTAAAGATAGAGTCCTTTTTTAAGGATTCATCATGAAGTTAAGGATGTTGAAGTTCAACTTGTTGTATCCAAGCTCTATTGAAAGTGTTTCATCATGTACATTGATAATCATCTTGACCATTTTCAATAATTTTTTTCCCATTATGATGGGTGAATGGACTGGTGATTTGTATTCTTCCAAGGTGAGAATGTAAAAATCTTCTAGAAAAATTAATCTGTCCACTCCCACAAGAACATCCTCCAACACTCCTACAAGAAAAATATTATATATGTTTACTAGTTTTACAACCACTCTTGTGGTATTTAATTCACCTATTTTTAAATCCTCAAAAACAAAATGAGACATCTTATTAATAGAAGCACAAATATCACACAAATAATCAAAAAAATCAAAGAACCAATGGTTTTTGGAAAAGAAAATGTCCCTATATCTTGATATTTTATGGAAAATAGAGGTTTGATCATGGATAAATCAATCGCCCCTATGTTTATCCTCAAATTTTCTTCAAGACTCCTTCTTTTGGTATAAATCTCCTTGAGGAATTTAGATTTTTTTTTAATTTTTTGAATGGATTCCATGAGAGGTGTGTCAACTTTAACCTTTTGAAATGTATCTTGGATCCCTCTTTGTAGTTTCTATTCCTTGATCATATTTGATTTCATAAACCTCAAGGGGATTTGAGGAGAATATATTTCTTCTCCATTTATTTTATTTACAATAGAGTATCAGGTATTTTCATTCCAAATATTTCCCTAGGTTCTTTTTCCAAAAATATTTCTTCTTATTCTAGTGGAATGGTTTTATCTATCATAATTTTCTATAATTTCCAAAATCAAATTCTTCTAGTTCATCTTGGGATTCCCTAGGTTTCAATGGATGAATCTTCTTTCCAATTCTGGTGATGATCATATTCCCATTTTCCATTGGGTTTGCAATCTTCTAAGATGGTATTTTCCTTGTGTTTTTTAACAAATTCCCATGGGATTTTCAAATTTATTTTAACTATCATTCACTGCGTTTTTGAAATCCTTAATTTTTGTTCCTTTAATTAATTCAACTGGCGGTGTACTAGATGATTGTTGTAAAAAAGATATTTTTTGAAAAGGATGTGGTTGATAAGATTTTTATTGGTATTTTTTTGTGTATGGTTATTATAAATGGGTGGATTCTATAATTACTTCTAGAAATGGGGCTAAAAGAGAGGAATATCCTGGTTTTTTTGACCTCCCAATCTATGTTGTCTTTTACCTTCTCTCTATGGATAATTTTGTGCAAATTTACTTGGTTGAAATGTGGGTACATAGATCTCCACACCTCATACCTATGCACATTAATCTTTGAAGTGATGGGGTGATGAACAAAAAAACACATACCTGAGGTTTGGAATGTGGTTCATTCACTTTTTTATATACATCTGTCTTAGTGGTATTTTTAATTCATCATGTTGGGTTTCAATTAGAGGAGATTATTTTGAAATTTTTATCTTGTAGATTCTTCGTGTTCTTGTACTTCTTGATCGAAAATATTTTGAATTCTATATAATATTCTTCATTAATATCTTTTCTTAAATTGGTGGCATATAAATCAAATATACAATATATGATGAATCCAAGTGGTTCCTCTCAATGTCTTGCATTCCTTGGTAGAAAATAATAGGAATTGATAAACTTCCATAGTTTGATGAGGACATATTGCACATATATTTTTTAATATTCCCCAATATTCATAGAGGATTTCCAAATTTTCTTATCAAATGTAATAGATCTTCTTCATTATTTTTGTGATCCTAGAGTCTGGGAATAATATTTTCATGACTCTTATTTAGAGATCATCCCATTCATGGATCTCTTCGGGTTATAGGTTTTAAAACCACTCTTTGTTTTCTTCCTTGAGTGAAAGAGGAATTCCCTCCACTTGAAATGTTCCTCAGCTACTCCTCTTAGCCTAAATCTTGAGAATAAAATTCCAAACTCATGAATGTTCGAGTTATAATCATCAAGGCTATGAAATTTGGGTAATGAAGGAATCTTATTAACATGAAACTCAAAATAATTTTTTCACATTAATAGTTAATCAATTTTGTTACTTTTAAAATCATGGTGCACAAAGGTACCTTAAAGTTTTTAGTGGATTTAATTCCATGATTGGTGAATCAGAGTGAAAACGTAATGTTTCACTCAAGTATTCTATGTTAATTTACTCAATGTTGTATTCTATATTAATATTCTGAAGAATGTTTTGAAAAATCCTTTCTATCTCAAGATCAAAACAGAATAATTATTCATTGGAGATCCTAGTCATTCAATATTTTGGTAAGAATAGAAATTGTCTCCCCAAAAATGGTGCCAAATTTTCCAACTCACGTATCATGGGTGTGGAAAAATCTATTTTATTTTCCATAAGGAATGTTGTATTATTTGTAAACAAAATTTTTCTACAAGGATTAGTTATTTAATCTATTTTTCATGGTGAAAAAGTAAATAAAATAACAATATTGTTATGACTAGGGAATAGAGAAACTCAGATTATGAAATACTAATTATAGATAGGTTATTGGGTTTAGGATTGGATTCCCCTTTGTAATGATGTCATGGTCCTTTCAAAATTACGTTCCAAATCATTGTTAATTGATTAAAATAATGGTCACACAATTACTTCCATATTTTTACCCTTTTCAGGTTTTATAATGATGAGAATTATCTTCAAAATTCTCATATTCTTAGACTATACTCATTATAGTGTGTGAAAGGTATAATTACCCTTCTTTAGATTATCTAGGAAATACATAATCAGTTATTGTAATTCACAAACAATCAAAATAGATATTTATTTCTTCATCACATGTTATTTAATCATTGGACACACTCTACTTGATTCAAAATCAATCATTCAATGTGATTCAAAATCATAAAGTAGGTAAAAAAATATCTTAACCAATGAAATAATTAAAATTATAATCAATCATAAACATAATAATATTCAAATTAATTTCTTAAGTTAAATATTATAACTGGATTAATTGAGAAAAGAAATCCATGATTTCAATAAAAGTTCCTAGACTGAAGAATTCCAATTTGGTTCACCTCCACTTCGCCCAATCACTTATGGTTTCAGACCCTTTATTAAATAGGAAATAATGAAAGTAGAAATGTTAGAAGTTATGACTCTATATAAAAATTTAGGGTGGGAATAAAATAATAAAATAATATTTCAAGCATCAGTAGTTTTTGTTCTCTGCATTTCAGATCCTTAAATTTTCAGTAGCACCTTTTTATTTATGGAGGGAGAAACCCCCTATGTTTGTATCTCCTATATCTTTCTTTATCATGGGTAAAAAGATTGATATATCTATTAAAATATTTTACATATTAACTCTTTTGAATTATAGGGAAATACCAAATTTCGGGGTTGATTTGTATTCCACAGTGACGGTAGTGGCATCTACTATTACTATTCACTATGGTAGCACCCTATGTGCTACTATTTAGATTGAACCACCATACCACCATGGTATCACACTTAAGGAAACAACATCTATCATTCCTCAATGTTATATCATCATGGTAGCACCAATGATAGTATCATGCTATCAGTGTGGTAGATACACCATATCTCAAGTATTGAAACCCTTCGTGGTATAGTATATACATGAACACTATGGTTGTAGATTGATCTTTGTCCTTAAAAATCATGGATATTCTTTATAGAAGTTCACTATGAAGTATAACTGCAATCCATGGTAGATCATCAAAGTGATAGTAGAACCACCTAATAATACACCATGCTGTGATGGTGGATTACCGTAGTAGCATGATCGGTAGATCATTCAATAGTGGAACACCATGATAGCAGTGTTAATAGATTATAATGTATCTAAAATAGTATCTCAACATTACAATAGTAGTGAATGGTAAATCCCCTCCATCTAGGTGGTAGTTTTACCTCCAATGGTATCTCCAATCCCCTCAGTGACAATACATTTATGATGGTAGCTTGACCAAATTGTGAAATTAGTCATTCCTTCAATAATGATATAAAGTAGTTTGCAATGGTTGGTGCTCAATGACACTTTTTCTTCCTCATTTTCCTCCATGGTCATAGCTTCCAATGTATCATATCATATATTGGCATTCAAAACTCCTTCATGGTGCATGTAGAATATTACGATGTAGTGTTGAGTGGAGAAACTCCTCATTCGAGTTATCTAGCTTTCTAAGTGATCTGATGGGGCTCAATTCTATACATGGTTTTTTTCTTCATCAAAGTGGGTGTCGATAAGGTCATCTGAGGCACATAAGATCATCCATGCAGACCCTGAGATTCAGTAGTTAAAATTGGTTTCATCCCGATCTTTCTAGGTGGCGTCCATGAAATATCTAGTGGGTTATAGTGATGGTCCAGTGGCGTCGAGTGGTGGAGGTGGTGTCTCAGGTGTATCCGAGTGTGACAGTCGCACGTACAGCATAAAACAATGGCATTTCTATTAGTAATGAATGGTATCCATGAAATTGAGTTCCACATTATGATTAGTTCATACAAGTTCTTTTTTATATTACAATTCATGGCATGGCTTAGGATCCAACTCTTGGGGTGGGCTCCCTATACACTTTCACACACATAGAGTGGTCGTGCTGACCCATATGGACCATTCAAGCCTTGGCCCACATATACACAGGATCCTCCTTATGAAGCTCACACCAAACCCTACCCCATGGTAGGCACTCCCACGTGGCCTCCTTGGCCATCCAACCCTCTTGAAGGTTGACTAAGTGTCTTGAATCCTTTATGGTTGAGGGCTAGCTAGGCTATCCAATATTTTACCTGAAAAATATAAAATTGTTAGTAGAAATACTAACATAATTTTATAATTAATTTCCAAAAATCTAAATTCAACATTCTTATTCATTTAATTTTATTTTGATTATTTATTTTTAATTCCACATATTTTAATATAACATATAAATAAATAGAATAATTTATTGAAAACCATTAGAAATTATTGAAAAATGATTTAAAATTTCAAGATAAATTGAGTGAATCATCCGCCTTAAAAAAACATCATATTAATATATAATATCCTTTATATATTTGAACTTAATATGAAAAAAATATCATTCTTTCTGATTCATTCTTTTATGTATCCAATACATCATATGAACTTTGGCTAACGACATATCAAGCTTTTTGT
Organism: Viscum album; assembly: GCA_963277665.1. Classification (NCBI taxonomy): domain Eukaryota; kingdom Viridiplantae; phylum Streptophyta; class Magnoliopsida; order Santalales; family Viscaceae; genus Viscum; species Viscum album. The sequence continues at coordinate 755,978,377 of OY728121.1, read as the reverse complement.
GCAAAAAAATCCTCAAATTTTCTAATCACCTTAGATTCCATACTTATGAACTTCCTTAGATTATATTTAAAAACTTCTAAAGTTCAAAATATTATCTTCTGGAGCACTTTATATGATTTATTCAAGATTAATCTTAAATGTGAGTAATGTTACCATTACATGGATTTCAAACCTTCATATTTATTTACATGAAATTATGTACCATATAGATTTCAATTTTTTTCCTTCCAATCTTACTAAACATATTCTCAATTTGATATTATGTTTTAGAATCATCTGAAACATGATAATCCTACTTCTTCATCCCATTTTTTCATCCACATCAACCATTTTAATAACTATTCATTTTCTTCTTTAGCTTTAAAACTCACCTTTTAGTGAATGACACTTCAAGATCATCCTCAATCATCAGTTTCTTATATCTTGTAACAACATAGAGTTTAAAAATGATATTTTTTCTTAAAATAGATTTGTTTATATTATATTATATTGTATTATGCACATATATCAGAAATAAATCAAAAACAATAGATTTCATTAATAAAGAATGTTTCATTAATTTGAATCTAAACCCATGAAAATTTCAAACATTACAATGGAAAAAATGTAAATTAAGAAAAGTATAATGAGAACTTTTGAATCAATAAAATATTATAAAATCATTTCCCCCACTTCGAACACTATAGAAATGAAACAAAATATTAGTTAACCAATCAATATCTTAGAAAATGAAATTATAGAACCTTGGGAGGAATTTCAGTGAATGTTGAATGAAAGAATGAATTGGTATTTAAAGGGGGTAATATGACCATTGGAAAAGTAATGTAGTTGTTTCAATAGTTATCTAGCCATTGGGAATAATAACATGAACATTGAGAATAGAAACATAACCATTGGAATAATAATTTGACTTAAAAATAATAAAATGAAATGTAGAAAAAATTTATCATGAATAATTTAAGTATATAAAATTATTATAATGTCATAAAATAAAAATCAAGATTAAAAACTCATTCAAAATATAAGAAAACATTTGGGGAGACTCCTCAAGCAAATTGATGAATGCTTTCCTTGCAAACCCTAAATATCACATTTTTGGTGATGGTTGTCCTTCTCCTTGATAGATTTGGTGAGTTATGGCATCCTTCGACCCTGAATGAGAGAATTTTATTGATCCTAAGACTCTGTAAATGAAGGAGTAAAACCCTCCAACGAATCCTATCTTACCATGATAAGATCGATAAACCCAAAGGAATTTCTTTCCTCGAGGCGCTCAAAGGCTCAGATCTTCTCAAGATTTCTTCTGCGAAACCATCTCTGTGCAAAAAGTTGGATGATGGAGGTTTTTCAGTCAAGTATGATCCTGAAGTGCTTCAATAAAGATCTCAAATGTGTAAGTTCTCAGTTATGGGATGCATCTCTAACTAAAAATGGTGACAACCCCTGGTCTTATTCTAATCTTAAACATCGCATTGATCATTATTGGGGGTTTTCAAACTGGAAGCATGTACCTATAGGGAAGGGATATTTTAATTTACTACTTACCTGCTAGGATGAATTATATAGAGTCTAGAATATACGAACTACTCAACTCAAACCTGGACTACTTTGTATTTCAGATTGGGATTATTCTTTCAATCCACACACCCACAGGAACACTGCTTCCCAGATATGGGTGATATTTCATGGTCTAAATTGGTACTTTTGGCACCTTAATATTTTAAATGAAATATCCTCTTGCATAGGCAGGCCCCTTAAGATTGATTAGTGAATAATGAATGGTGATCTAGGCCTCTTTTCTTTTGTTAGGATAGAAGTGAATTTGGAATCTAAGCTTCTATAGACTATCACCTTCAATGAAAATGATTATTGAACAGAATTTAGAATTGAATATGGGTATAATATCCCATTTTTAAATCTTTGTAAGATCATAGGGAATTCTATTTTAAACTATATAGTGGTGAAGAAACAAGTCACCCAACCAATTGACTCTAAATGGACTGAAGTAAGAAAACAAAAGGACAAAGGTCCTGACCTTGATAAACTAGATGCCTCCAATACAAAAACTAAAAAATACATGAAAAATTAAAATAATTTGAATCCCCATGGGGATAATGTAAGGAAATAATGGGCCGAATTAGATGAAGAGGATGATAAAGCAACTGAAGAACACTATTTATTTTATAAATTAGAATATGTTATTATGGAGATCATTAAATAGTCTCAACTTGATCCAGAACCTGTATTGACTAAGTCAAACACAAAGGATACTAACTCCACCAAGCAGTCCCATGACTCATCAAACACACCTTGTGTCCATAAGTACAAAATGTACCTATTTTTTCTCCTTACTAGGGATTTGGGTGACTATTTTCCTAGTCTACCAATTCACATAGCTAATGGGGGTGGGGACCTTAGTCTTTATCAGGTCTAGATCACCCACTCTTCCTTACAAGTAAATAATTACAACACTATAAATTTTGTTGTTTAAGAGCTTCATCCCACTGTTCTTACTAACCAGGATAGTAATCCTGATTTTCCCGAGGTCAAGTGCAGCCCCATTATTTCAGTTTCAGCTGTAGGTAGTGACACACATACCACTGATTATAATGAATTCACAAACTACACTTCAATCATAGACACTTATCTTCCTTGAAAGGACTTGCCTATAGTTATGTTTGAGTATTGTTTGACTATTTTAAATAACATACAATTGAATTCTACCATAGATCCTATATTACAGGATTCTTTAAATTTTAAGGCAAGTGAAGATATTACTATCATTTCTCTTGTTTCTAATAGGAGTTAGTAGGGAAATAAGTCCCATCTAAGATTGAAAAAAGACCCTAGAATATATTCTAGGAGGAAGGTTTCAAGGAATAATAGATGGGGCTTTCCAACCCCAAAAACAGGTTTTAATGAATATTTTGTTTTTGAATTGTTAGGGAATTGTGAAATCTGACACATTTATTGTTTTAAAAAGATTTATTAATACTCATCATCTTAATGTTTTTTCAATTTTAAAACCTAAGACATGTTTCTCCTCTCGTTTTGATCATCTTTTTCAGTCCGGTTATAACTTCTTAGGTGCTTTTAAAAATAGTTCTTCCATTGAAACCCTTTTGGTATTTACTCACTATTCTATTTAGAATGATAATATTTTCCATACTTTGGAGTAGGAGTTCACTTGTGATTTTACTATTGAACAATTACATATTTATTGTTCTTTCATCTATGCTAAGTATAGATACCAAAATAGGAGACAACATTGGTATGACCTTTCAAACTTAGGCAATAGTTTTCATGGCCCATGGTTTTTGGTTGGTGACATTAAGGCTATTATTTCTCCAAGTGAAAAAATGGGACCAAATCACTCCACTATATCTTTAATGAAGATTAAATCTTATATTTAGGCTAACAACCCTGTTGAATTTAATATTACTGGTTCCAAGTATGTGTGGTATAGAAGACACTATAACGGGGTGGTGGCTATAAAATTGGACAGAGCATTCACAAATGATATAGCTCTGGATAAGTGGAACACCATTTCTAGCATAACCCTTAATAAACATAATTCTGACCACCATCCTTTCTAGGTCAATCTCTCTATCAAACACCAGATGCTTGTTCTTCCCTTCATATTTAACAACACTTGGTCTTCTGACCCTGATTGTGTTAACATTATTAAACATTCTGGGTCTTACTTGCAACTTTTCAATGATGATTTTTATTGTAACAAAAAGTTAAAAAATATCAAACAGATCTTTAAAGGTTGGTGTAGTAACAAATCCAAACAAATTGTTAACGACATTCTTGATTTGGAAGAAGAACTTACTCGACTTCAAAACACCACTATTGGCCCCAATTTTCTCACTGATCTGCAACAGGAAATCAATATTACTACAAACCTTGTTTCCTATCTAAAATTTAAGGATAAAATGAGAAAAAAATTCAAAACCAAATGGCTCACAGAAGTTGATAGAAACACGGAACTCTACAACTCCATTCAAATAATAAAGAAAACTAATAGACCACTTTCCTTACTGATAGATGGGGAAAACATCTTTGATACTGAGAATGACATTGTAAATCTCATATTCCCTTATTTTGAAAATATCTTCAATGGACCAGCCACTAACAAGGACCTTCTACCTGATGGCATCCCCGTTGTGGTCAATGATAAGGAGAACTCTTTTCTTACTAGGAACTTTCTTGATCTTTAGATCAGAGACACTATCTTCAGTTTAAATCCTAATAGTTCTCTAGGCCCTAATGGTTTCAATTATGGCTTCTATCATCATTTTTGGGATTTCATTCAAACTGACATTTGTAGGCTAATTAGGAATTTCATTTCTAATGGTATGCTCCCTCACAGGATGAATGCCCAATTTCTATCCTTGATCCAAAAGTGGATAGTGCAACATAAATTCACCAATTCAGACCCATTTCATTAATAAATACCCTTTTTAATATTATCACCAAACTTCTTGCCCATATAATTTCTTCAATTATCAATAAAATAGTTTCATAGAACCAATTTGGATTTGCTAAAGGAAGGTCCATTCAAGATTTTATTTGTCTTGCCTCTAAATGTGATAACTTATTAATTAGATCTAATAGGGGTGAAAATATTTCCATTAAGCTTGTTATCCAGAAGGCCTTTGATATAATATATTGGAGTTTTATATTCAAGGCCCTTCATAACTTTGTGTTTAATGATTCCTTTATCAGTAGTATTAAAACTCTTTTCAACTCATCAAGAATATCAATCCTTGTTAATGGATCTCTTAAGGGTTATTTTAAATGCAACAAAGGTTTCAGACAAGGTGACCCTCTCTCTTCCATTCTTTTCGTGATTATAAAAGATTAGTTAAGCAGATTGACCACTCGCTTGGTCGAGAAAAACAAGATTAAGCTGATTAAGGCTTCTAGGGATTTGAATGTTCCCACACAAATTTTATATGCGGATGATATTATTCTTTTTTTAAGGGGATAAATGGAATATCCAAAATCTCAAATGTGCCCTCTCACACTATTAATAGATTTCTAGTCAAATAATTAATTGGAAAAAATCATTTACCTATTTGTGGAAAAGTTTATTGTTAATAGAAAATCCAATATTATTGATGATTTAGATATTAAAGAAGGATAAATTCCCTTCAACTATCTTGATGTTCCCATTTTCTAGGGAAGACCAAAATATTGTTACATTTCTAAAACTGTTGACCAAATCCTCCACCAACTTTCATCTTGGAAAAGAAAATCCATCTCTATTGCTGGAAGTATTTTTATTTCCAAATAAACGATTTTTTCTAAAATGTTCTACTCTTTGATGATTTATAAATATCTTGTTGGTCTTCTTAAAAGAATTAATTTATCCATCAAAAACTTTATTTGGAGCGGAATCATGCTTGAAAGAAAACTGGTGACTCTTCCTTGGTCAACTTGTTGGAATCCTTTGGATAAGGGTGGTCTCGGTATAAAAAATGTCAAACTCTATAATGATGCCTTAAAATCCATACTCACATGAAACCTATTTCATAACAAATCTAATTCCATTTATTTCCTTAAAAACAAATTTCTTGACAAACTGAAGATGGGAAATTTGAATTACATGAGCTCGTCCAATTGGACTTCCGTTAAGAATGCTTTTTCAAACATCATGTCTAACACCCGATGGATGGTTATCAGAGACACATATATGAATTTCTGGCTTGAAAAATGGGCTGGTGCTCCTATCATATTTATGATTTCCCCTATTCAACTTCCTAATTAGACTAATTATACTATCAAGTAGGTTGTTAGATCTCACGGCCTTAACTTTCCCAACAACGTCAATTAAGTCAGTAACAGCTACCCTTTTGCCAGAACTGAGGATATTTTAATTTGGGAACCTACTCATAATGTCATTATCGACTCAAAAACGTTTTACAACCATGAATTTATTAATTCTGAAAAAACTTTTAGTTGGATTATAAATTTTAATAAATTATGGTTAAAACCTTTGAGATTCACTCTGATTTGGCATATTTCTCATAAGAGGATTCCCACTAACACTTGCCTTTAGTATTTTGGAATCCAGATTTACTCTAAATTTCGTCTTTGTAACAAACATCACGAAGACATTAACCGTATTTTTCGTTCTTCTGTTACTACTACTACTCTGTGGAATTACATCCTTTATCTTTTTAAGTTCCGATGGTTTCTTAATGAATCAATCTGCTCTCGACTTCAACGTTGAATGGATCTTGAATCCTCACACCAAATCAAGTGAATTTTCTTAACTGTTGTTACTAAACATATTCATGTACTCTGGTATGATAAGAATTCTACTATTCAGAATAACTACTCACTTAGTTTACATACAGGTTGGATGCAGATCCTCATAGCCAATCAAGAATTTGGTTCGATTCAAAATGAAATTTTCAAAAACAAAGTGAATGAAATTGGGATTATGCATCATATTATGGTTAATGGTATTTATCCTCAACCAAGATTCACATTTGGTGTGTTCTAAAAAGCTCTTTTCCCAGGCTTGATTAAAGTGAATGTTGATGGTGCTTCGAAAGACAACCTGGGCCCTTTAGGTTGTGGTTTTATTTTTAGAAATCACTCCGGGAAGATTCTTGGATGTTTTTATGGAACGTTTTCCATCTCCTCTACTCTGGAGGCTAAAATGATGAGTGTGATCTATGCTATCTCCATCTTCAAGAAACATGGTTGGAACAACATCTAGATTGAAAGTGACTTGAATACCATCGTTCAATCTATTTGGAATGGCATGATGCACCTCATGTGGCCTCTTAAAACAAATTGGATGGACTATCTTCTTTCTCTCCTAGTATTAAACTACATTATTATTCATTCCTTTTGTTAATCGAACACAATGGTGGATGGTCTTGCAAATATGGGAGTCAACCATTTCACCACATGGTTGGATGACCTCCATTCTAATTTACTACCACATTATGATAGACATTGTAAAATAATCCCATCTTTTAGACTCATGTAATTTTATGTTTTGATAATAATTTTTTTTCTTTAGTATTTGACCAAAGCACCACCTTCATATAAAACTTAATGAAAATATAAGCACATTTTTAATCAACTATATTTTAATGTATTTTGTAAATAACTTGATTTTATATTAAAATTTAAAAAATCCTATGTTAGAAATTTTTTTTGATAAAATGAATGTATTTTTTAAAATAAATATGTCATATTTTTCCAATGGTTATTTTTTAAGTAATTTCCTAATGTACTTCAGTTTTTATGACTAGTAAAAATATTGTTTTTCAACTACTGAATTTTATATGACATAATGATAATGAAATATTGATTTAATAAATACTAAATTGTTTATTTCAGACCAAAATATATTGAAAAAGATTAATAGGTTATTTAAAAACAAAAACATACTTTCCAAAACAAAAAATCATTTTCCAAAGTCTAAAGTTAGAAAGTGTTCCCTTAAAATAACAATTTTTCCTTTATTCCACATTCCTTTTTAATAAATTAGTGATTTAGTTTATAAAGGTTTTTAAAGTACTATCTCCATATTATTTTATTGATATATAATTCATATTATCAAAAAATAACTATTACAAGGTTTTTCTTTGATATAGTATGTTATCCAATATTTTATTCTAAAACTACCACTCTACTCCAGATTAAATAACCCCTCACATTCCCCTTGGAAAACCACTCCCCACTCACTTAAAAAATAAATTCTTCTCACAAAATCCCCCTATTAATCCCCTTATAATCCTTAGGTATGTTTTGGAGAAACAAAACTCAAATCTTTCAAAAAGTTAAGGGCCATAGAAAAATAACCACTTTAAGATAGAGGTATTGTTCATTCCTCCTTTTATTTCATTTTCATTTCTTAATTACATTTCCTCATTTTTTTCCAATTAAAACCTTAGTAAACCAATTATAAATTATTTTAAAATGATCTTGATAATTTTAGTATACTATAAAAATATTATTTTTAATATAATAATATATTATACATCTCGTGCCTCCTCTTTGAATAATGTCCTGTTAATGTCTAGTTAACTGAAAATGGGGATGTTTCCAATTCATTCCTCATCACCAACCTTGAAGTGATTTATAATAAATTATTTTTGATATATAAATGTATAAACATATTTATTTTAAGATTCTTGAATTTATTTTACTTATATATAATTGAATCTGAAGAAAATAATGAAATCGAAACAAAACTGGAAATTTTTAAGGAAAACATGATATCAAAACATTTCCCCTTTAATGAAGGGAATGAACCAAAATGGTGAAACCCGTGAGTTAAAAACTGATTTTCAAAAAACATTTATTAAGAAATAGTAAATTACAAGACAACATATGAAATAAAAAATGCAACAAGTATGATAAGAAACGGAGAATAATTCATTCCATAAAACTTCAATAAGAAAAAGAAAACATAGTACCTATTACCAAAATTCAGTGAATTCCCACTTCCATAAGGATTACATATCCTATTCCATTTTGGAGGAACCAAAGGACCACTAAGATAATATAGGATTTTGATGGACCCTTCCTCAGACCCACTTACCTCATGATCCAAGTTCACTTCTCTATTAGATGACTTCGTATCATTAACATTAGAATCCATCTTGACAGACTCTCCATGATCAAAGTTCAAATGCAGAGCTTGTATCCTCACATTAATTTTGGTAATGCATCTCTCATAAAGAGTAAAATGGGAATCCCCATAAGTGGACATATTTTCCACATAAAATAGTGGATCAATAGACGTTGGTTAAAAAGCCTCTGCAGCTGCACCAAGCGGATCTACTAGTCTTGTTCCCTAGCTTAGCTTACCTCCAATGCATTATCAATTTCATATTGAAGAGGTAGAAGGTCATACCCACCATCATGAGCCTACCTAGAGTCATGTCTAGACCAGTCCCCTTCAACCAAGACCTCCAGATCAGCATTGTGTGGGTCTTCTTCCATATGCATCATAAGAACATTGCATACATCTTCATGGGTTAAAGATACTATTTTTTCCCACCCAATATTTCTCTAGTCCATCGAGGAAAATATTATAAAAATATAAATTATTAATTTATTCAATAATGCAAAAAAATTACCTTTCACTTTTAGGGTTCCACCAGTGGCCAATTGTTCCACTACTTATCCCGAACCAGGAGATACAACCTTGTCAATTACCTTACCCACTGGTAAATGAATAGTAGAAACATAGTTGTTCCAACCATTCATTGATAACTATTTAGACTATATACTTGCCACCATGGAAAAAAAATAGAATTTGAGGGACATGCGGTCAAAGAACATGTAATTTCTCAGTCCTTGATCAGTTGAGGAGAAACAGCAGAAACAGGGGGACAGGGCATCCTAGTAAATTTCACAATAGTAGAACACACTAAATCGGGAGAAGTTTTAAACACATTGTAATTTTTTAATTGAGAGAAACTATCCCCTTTATATTAATAAAATTTATGAAATCATCTACAATAACACCAGAAAAGTCCCGCCCATCCTCACAATCAGAAGACACTAACTGAAGTGAGGCATGAGGTATTTTTTCACTAATTCCAACCTCAGTTCTTCCCAATATTTGTCCATAATGGTGTCCCTCATCATGGGACAAAAATTCAACACCTTTGTGAGATTATATAGTGACATCAAGAGGGGTTGAAATAAACCAAGTACCTAATTTGGTTCTAGCCTCCACATCAGAAAATGTGTGGGAGGCTTGAAATGGAAGATTCCTTCACTTCCTAGCTAGATTATAAGACCTTGTAAACTTTTTACGGGGGAAAAAAGAGGCATCATCCTCCTACCATGCACCTCATAATAAGCATCAATTTTCCAACCATGGAAATTGTATGTCTATCAAATAGAAATTTATTCCCATAAGCAGTGGGAAACTTGAACTTGAAGTTATCAACACGATGTCTATATTTCTAACAATTTAATTATCTCATACACCTATGGAAATTATCTCTTACATGTCTAATGAAAAATCGGTTAAAGAAATTAGGGATAAATTAATTCTCAATATCAAGAAAAAATTTAAATTATCCAAAAACCATATACACCATATCAATAAGTGTTGAACTAAGATAGAATTAAACTAAAATTCAGGCATAATAACCATACCAATCCATTTCATTCTCCTTTTTAAAAATTATTTTCGTTATGACATCTAATGCAACATACCAAAGGATTATTAGGTTAAAAAGACCAATTTAGTCCATTAATGTGAATATAAGACTACATAATTGTGTTTTTTTATTGAAAAAGATAAAACCAAGGGTCCCAATAATAAAATTTAGGGACCTTTGGCTTCAAATTATCAAAAAAACAACTTCATGACTTAGTATCATCTCTTGAGTGAGAAAATTAATATAAAAATATCCTATGCCAATCAACTAAATATTCTAATCACCAAAACCCCATACCTGGATCAACTATTTCATATGATCTTAGAGATTCCATCCATCATTATTCAGTTTCAATGTAAGCCACATCATGATGGAGTGTTTACAAGCGTTAATCTGTTATTCAAAGAATTTAGGGTTTGCTTCAAAAAAACACAAACGGTCTACTCATAGATTTTATTTTTCTAGAAACTATTGAGTCACACTTAACACTATAAAAGAACTATTCCTAGAAGACACACCACCTAAATCATTATCATAGGATTCAAAGGATCACACTTCACCGAATCTATAGGTTCTAAAGAGCAAAAAATAGGTACCCTCATCGAATCCAGAATAACTAATGATGAGAAAAAATTTGTGTTATCCAAGCTAAAAACGACATCAACCTTCTTCAAGGTACTAATGAAAATATCCACTATGTTAAATTAATAATTTTAAATTAACATAATTAGAGGATATCATCCTAATCACCATTGAAAAAGAGAGAGAGGCTCCCAAACCCAAACATCTCCCTCATATATAAAATTAATGAAGGGAATTAAGTAATATAATAGAATGATTGTAATCCATAGATAGTCGTAAAAATGGAAATAATTCTCTAATTTTTTCATTTTGTTATAAACCTATGTTTATTATTTATTAGGTGGAAAATTAATAAACTAAAGTGATAATTAAGGTGAGGGGAATTCTCAAACCCTACACCTTTTTTTGGTTACCATCCATTTGACACTATTTTAAATACAGTTTTTCCTATAATATAATAAAAATGAACTTTCTAAATTATTTCCCTCTTCTTTTTTGGATATTCATGTTTCCTACCTTTCCAAAAAAAATTCCAAGATAAATTAAAATTTTTATCTAAAAGAAATTGATTTTAAAGAAAAAAAACCTTTAACTCCTCAGGAGTTGTTTCTTTTCCAAAGAAATAATTTCTCTTATAACCAAGTATGATAAAACATTTTCATTTTGGAATCCCAAATGGTATCTTAAGATGTATAATATGTTATATCCTTTAGGAAACACAGCCTTTTCCGTGGGTTTATTTAATGACTATAATTGTCATTTGTTTGATGTGGGATACATGATTTATGAGCATTTATAAAGTAATGGGTGGGCTCAAAATTATATATACCTATAATTGATTGGGTAATGTGATATAAATCATGATATAATGTGTATTATGAATGAACATGATAATATATTTGTACGCATTTATGATGTAATGATTTATGAACATATGTTATGCATGAACATGATGCCAGATTATTTCACAACTATGCATGGTATTTGACAATTATGTTATGATGTTTCATTATTATGTATATTCCACATTCCATGCCTTTATAAAATGTTTTCTTCATTATTATGATGATGATCCTATGCTTATGATATGATGATATAGATTATAATCACCCATGTATTATTTATTAATGGACCTTATTCCTCTTCTTACGAAGATTTTATATCACCCATTTCTTTGATGTATATCCGTAGGTGACTACATGTACTAAGGAAATCATGAGGTATTTAATAGGATAGTGAAGAAGGATTTAAATAATGTTTAATTTTTATTATGTACAACTGATGTATGAGCCATATTTTCTTAAAATACTAAACCTTTAGATCCTAGATTGTATCAATATTATGTCGTAATAGTAATGCAAGAAAAAGTTAGGATGCTATATATCCTCTCAATCATCTACACTTTAATGCTTTTAGATTAACCTTTTGGATTCATTTTATTATTTTATTAATTTGGGGTAAAAGACACTTTTTTTATTGAATTAATGGACCCTTTTTAGTATGGGAGACACATTAAATGGCCCAAAGAACCATAATTGAATCTAAATTACCCCATCAATGATTTTTACTACTATAGTACTTGGGATAAAATATCACCTACAGTAGTATCACCACTATTTAAATTCTTCTATAGTACCTAGGGATATTCTATTGGTTCTATCCATTTTCAATGTAATTAAATATGAAAAGTTCTTTAAATATCTTCTAACATAGAACTTTTTTAATATTACTTAACTAATTAAATCATAGGTTGGTCATTTATGAGCCATTCCCAACATTCTTCAAACTCAAATTTGACTTTCCCATTAATTGGATCCCAAGTTTATATTCCAAAATTAAATATTTTTTAAACTACTTCATTAATTATGAGATTCCCAGAGTATCATTTAGTCACCCTGAGAGGGGGGTGAATTATGGGTGACCAACTTTTAACAATTAAGCTCAACTTAAACACTTTCTTCCATTAATTTGATTGAACCTATATCATTATAAATCCTCAAGATTTTAAAATATGAACATCAAGTTTAGTACAATATAAACACATGACACCAAGATTATATAAGAATTTGATACCCTGAGAATTTATGATATGTTTATTTTTAAATAAATTCAATATTTCTTATAGCTTTTGATTAATGAAATGTTAGGTTTAAACAAAACATGAAACTCTATTAAAATATTATTATTTAAACATGGTCATTATAACCTGGCCATTAAGTTGGGGGGTATAAATAAGACTAACTAAATTATGAAAATTATATGGTTTACACATATATAAAATAAATTCATTGGTTATATATTGATTTTAATTAAAAAAAGAATAATTTTATAAAATGGAAATATTTTCTGAAAAAAAAGTTATATTTTTCTAAAAAGGAGGTTTACCTAAAATTTTCATGCATAATTAAAATTTAATTATTAAAAATTTTAGAGAAGTTAATTTAAAAATTAAATTCATTTTTCAATTCTATATTTCAAAATTAACTTCAGGTGAATCATTGAAAATTTTCTGAAAATATTAGTTTTTTTATGAATAGTGAAAAATACATATTTTTATTTAAAAATACATTTTAATTTAAATTATTTAAAAAGATAAATTATGTTTTAAATTGGTTTTAAAGTAAATAAAGTTTAACTTTATTAAAAGTTAAATAATTTAGGTCATTGGAATAAATTCTATAATGAATTATAATATAAAAACATTTTAAACATTTGAAAGTTTTCCTTTGGAAAAACCATTTTTTTGATGCATTAGTGGGTTAAATTTTAAATTCTATTATATCACATATATGAATTGAATTTGAAAAAATTAATTCCATATTTTTAATAATCATAATTTATAATATATAATGAGTTTAACGTAATTTTGGGTCATAATGAATAATAAAAATTGTAATAATTATTTATCGAAGTTATTGTTAAAACGGGTTTTATGGGGGTTAAACCAAAAAATAAGGGATAAAATGACCTATATACTTTTCCAAATCCAATTATATGGCCATATTTTAACAGATATTTTTCCATTTTTTTAGAATTACCCATTATGAAAATTTTCTACATGATAAAAACATGGGTGTCACTTTTTCATTTCAAAAATTCCAAGGGTGTCCTCTCCCACGCTTAAAAAAGGACACATATTCTACTGACCTCTTCACACATCCATATTCATTTGGTTTATCCAATACATACCCAAATACCTTACTTAATTACATCCCAATATCATAGATTCCTTGGTTTCGTCATAAATCCAACCTAGGAAGAATTTTGTTGTAACCCTAAATAAGTTGTCCAAGGAATAGGTAATGGCCTTAAACAAGAGTTTTTATTTTGTTTTCTCTTCTACATAGTTCAAATATTACTAAAATATGGTTATATAATAATATCAGCATCTTTCGTTTATTGAGATGTTATTATATTAAGGGGATGGTTTAACACCTTGAAATTTTAAAATAAAAACATCATATTAGATAGCATATATGACATGTAACACCAAACATAGAAGGGAATATAAAATCCCAAGACTTTAAAAAATATTTATTTTTGAATAAATTCAATCTCTTTGATAGATTTCAACGCATAAAACACTGGTTTTGAAAGAAATATGACACTCTATTAAAATATTATTATTTAAAAATTACCATTATAATCTATCCATTAAATTAGAGGGTACGAACAATACTAAAAAATTTATGAAACTTATATGGTTTATACATTCATAAATTAAATAAAATTGATATATATTTAATAGACATAAAATTAGAATAATTTGAAAGAAAAAAAAGTAATGTTTTCAGAAAAATTGTATTCTTCTAAAAGGTCATTTAGTCACCCTTTACAAAAATAATTTATAATTAAGTTTTACCAAATTTAGAAAAAGTATTTTACAAAAAGAAATTAATTTTTGAAATCTACATATAAAACTATATTAGGTTCAATTTTTTTATTTTTCATAAATTTAGCATTTTTGGATGAATAGAGAAAAATACTGAATTATAATTTTAAACTATATTTTTGTTTCAATTATTTATAAATTTAGATTATATTTTAAAGTTTCTTAAAAGTAAAATTAGTTCAATTATATATCTTTTACTCTAATTTAGGTCATTTTAAAAAAATTCTTATTAAATTTTGATATAAAAACTTTGTAAACATTAGAACATTTTCTCTTTGAAAACATGATTTATCATCGCATCTACTAGGTTAATTACAAATTAAAATTTTCAAATTATATGAATGGACTATTAAAAAATGGATTCCATTTTTGAATAATCATAACTTATATTATGTAATAAGTTAAAATTAATTTTTTCCCATAATAAATAGTAACCATAATAAAAAAAATATTTTATGAAATTAAGGTAAAAAGGGATTTACTAGGGGTTAAAATAAAAAGATAAGGGTTTAAAAGACCTAAAAACATGAATAAATTTTATTTTATAGAAATAATGAAACCTTATAATTTCTAATGATCTCAAATAATCCATTTTTACCCTTTTAGAATGAGAAGAATGTGGGTACGCCTTTTTATTTTAAAAAATTACAATTATGCCACTCACCTCACCTATAAAAGGATACCCACTCTCTCTTCTTAACACATTGTACCGATTTTTTACAAAAACTATTTAACAAAATAAATTCCCAAATTCCTTCAATTAATCCTATAATACATATTTTGGGATTAAATCCAACTTAGGAGGGATTTTGGTGCAAACTGCAGGAGGTTGTTGGGAGAAGAGGTAGCATTATTCAATGAGTGTTTTTATTGTATTTCTTACTCTACATCATTAAATTATTATTAAACCATGATTATATAGTAACATAATTATCTTACATATATTGATATGTTTTTATGTTAAGTTCATGACCTAAAACCATCCCCACTTCCATCAAATTGGTTACATGATCATCTTTCATATGTATGGTGGACTACCACCTCATGAACCGATGTGATTCGTTTTTCTATTTACACATCTCACGGTTGTGTATGATGATGGATATAATGTATATATATTATATATATAACATAATTATACCTTTTTCTTAATTATATCATATATACCTTTTTTTACTTTCCATTCTATAATGTATACGATAACGTCTCTCATGTGTACAGAGAACTACCACCTCGCGATGTAATATGATTCGTCTTTCACTAATACTTTACATGGAAATCGATAAGGATAAATTTATTGAATATATGTTGAATAAATGAAATACTTAATAAATTATTGAATTATGAATTATTATGAAAAGATAATATATCATTTTCTTTCTTTCCATTTCACTCTCTGAAATATGACAGCATCGTTCATGGATGTGTGGACTGTCGCCTTCATGAAGCGATGTTACTCTATTTTCACGACCAAAACACATGGATAATGTGTATATATATATATATATATAAAAGAATTAGTATGGTATTTATGATAATATTATCATTATTTATGGTTAAAATATTACTTACCTCCTTTCCATAATGATCATTGTAAAATGGAAATGTTACTCATGTGTACGTATGGTATACCATCTCCATGATTGTAAAGAAGTTAATTTTTCATAACCATATTCAATGATTGGTTTTAAAAGTAAAATATCTATATAAATCTATTAATTACTTCATTATTATTATTTGTTAGGTGTTTAAATAATTAACTCTTTGACCATAGTCAACCTACCAAAGTCATTTTTGACACATAAGGATAATATCACTGAAGTATCTGACAAAAAATTAATTGATTGAGTAATAACATATTACATGATAATAAGTTAAATAAAAAGAATAATAAACATGAAAAATATTATTAATAAATTAAATAATTAACATAAGTTTATTATTATTGAAGATAAATAACATTTGTGACGATTTGGGTGTAAAGTAAGGGTTTCTCGTCTAACTTTTACTTCAATAAGACATACACTATATTCAACTCTTATTTATTATTTATGGTGTATATAATTCCATATTTTCTGGTTATATAATGAATTAATTTTTCATAATGATATTTGAAGTTTTATTTAATTTTATTTATTTCATGGGGATTATTATTCAAAAGTTACCAAAGTGGTAAGGGTTTATTTCACAATCTTATAAATTTTTTGGATTTTTTTTCTTAAAGGAAGATGCATTAGAAAAAAGGAAAAAACACAAATATTAAAATATAAAAAAGTTACATGAGTCTAAAATATAGTATCATATAACAATATTTATTATGAAAATGGATAAGATCGGTGGGGAGGTCATCACGCTAGGTAATGTATTGATTTAAACCGTTGATAGTGAGGTCATCTGTAACCATGTTTGTTTCATAATAAACATGTGTGATAATGTAATTTATTTCAAGAAGATAGTGGATTCAATTCATCAAGTGGGTAGTAATTGGACATGAAGTGTCAGGCTCACTATCCTAATTTCTTACACAATTTTGGTCGATTAACTTCCTATCCAGAGGTTGTTCCAACCAAAGATCTTGGAAAAATTAATGGCAAGAATCAAACTCATCATTTCGGCCTCTAGAGAAGTTGCAAAGCCACAGATACCAAGAAATCATCCAAGAATCTATCCAATGTGATTCCAAAAGATACAACTACAACCCGTAGGGACTGGATTTATTTTAGAGGCACCATCAACATTTACTTTAATCTATCCTGGGAAAGGAGTTATCTATAAAACTTTTATTATGCGATGAGGATGAGATAAATTTCCATCAATCCGCAGATGTCGTTGGATCCCAAAGTTATTAATAGTGTGTGTTGCAGTGGCCTTTTTGAAGCAAATAGGCTTCATGTATATCAATAAGGATCCATATCTGAACTGAATTTTTATTAAATGAGTAATTGTTTTGAATAAAAGCATTTCTATCAAACCCTATCACATGGTGAAGCTCAACAATAATAACAAGGAAGATATTCTTAATTATTTGCGAGATTTATTTGGGATTTTTTTTGTTTAAGTATCACTTGGTGGAATTATTTTATATTTATATATAATAAAATAAACATATTTTCTTCCCCTGTGGAAATTCATGAACTTTTTCATGTAATTCTACCTTTTTTTCTCTTTTGTACTTAAAATTATAAAATATTTTTTTAATAAAATCCATCTTTATTTCTCTCTTTGGTCAGAAATAATTTTTCATCAAAACCCATGTTTTACAAAAAAATCAAAAAACAAATAAAATTTTGAAAATTATTTATTAAATATATTTTTACCCATTTTTAATTTTTACAAATAACATAAAATAATATTTATATCAATTTAAATACAATACTTGTTTATATTTTACTAATAATATGAAAGGAATATTTATTTTAACATGTAAGGAATGAATGGAATTTTCCACTACAATGACTAATAAATGTTTTTAAAGATCTTTTTATTGCATCTCTACTCATCAACGGCATCAACCCTTTGTTGAAATTATGATACATTGGTGACATGTTGTATTTATATCATCATTATTTTTTATTTGGATGGTTTATGATCAGTTTGACTAAGTATGTACAATTTTATTGACATTCGCCATATTTCTCTAGATGGTTTATGATTATGATTATTTACTTGGAAAAGTATTAACATTTTGTATAATGGTTTTTCAATATAAATCTATATTTTAATTATGTTTCACCCCTTTAATATAAATAATGTATTGGAATTTGTAAGTTATGGGTGTGGCCCACTATATCCCCTAGATGCATCGGTTGGTCTCATGAGAGAAACTAGATTTGGGTTTTTATGAGGCCTTACCCATTTATATATATGTCTTGTAACAAGGTCTTGAAGGTATTATATGTATTGGAATAAGGCCTCGATGGTATATTTTAGATGTCCATCTTTAGGCATTCCATCACTATAAATTTGGTTACTAATATTCCAGGAGAATATTAAATTAGTCAGAATATGCATGGTTAATTTTATTGATCATGTAATTATTTATATGGAATTATTTGATCATCATTTATTCCTCTCATTTATTTCCCAAGTTTTTTTTAAATAAAAAAAATATGTAATTTACCTTTCCATATTGATTATGCCTTATTTATTTATAGCTTACACTATATGCTTACCCTTACTAAGAATCTAAGATCACCCCTTTATTATGTTTTATTTTACCTAGGATAGGTGGAATTGTTTTCTAACTAATATTCATGGAGAAACTAAGTAGAATAATGTCATTATCAACGAAAAAGCTTCTTGTATTTTATGTTTTAAATTTTAATTTGAATTTCCAGTATGTATCTAGTTTACTAGGACTACTAAACTCTTTATTCTTTCAGGATGTGATTCCTTGTATATTATTCCAAGGTAGTAAAATTTATATTTTCTCTAGGATACTAGGGTTTGGGTCACTACAAATGACCTATATCTATATCATCTTCCATCAAATAGTAAATGAAACTGTCGATCGTGTGTATATAAGGCTACCGCCTCTCAATCCGATGTAATTCATTTTCCATCACTACCTCTCATAGTTGGATATAATGATAGATTTAACATATTTATATGAAATTTATGATTTTAATATACTTCTATAATTATAATATCATAACTACCTTATTACCTTATTACCTGTTTGAAAACAACAACATCGCTCGTGTGTATGGCGGACTACTGTCTCAAGAACCGATGTGATGTGTTTTTCTCATTTATATTTTACTACGGTGGTAAAAAGGATAGATTAAAATAATATATATTATATATTTAAAATAATTATAAATTTGGAAATATTATATCACATATACCTTCTTAAATTCTATTTTGTGGGGGATACAAAAATGTTTCTCATATGTACGACGGACTACCGACTCAGAAAGCATGGTAAATAATTTTTCACTAATTATTTAAATAGAAGATAATAATGATAAATTTAATTAATATATATGATATATAATACCTCATAATGACCCTAGAAAAATAGATATATTATTTACCTTCATTTTGTTCGATCTGTTGAGAAAATACATAATGAACATTCATGCATACGTACAGTCTACTGTCTCCATGAATAGTGTAATCCATTTTCTATCAATAAATTTTATAGATTACTATAAATACAGATAGAATTAATATATATTATATATATATCATGTTTAAAAAAATTATATTATGTACCTCGGATCAATGTAAAAAGACAGAAATTACCAAACCAAAACATACATGAAAAAAGAAGCAATTATGGCCTATATAATGATTTTAACAAACAATTATTAATAAAAATGTGGTAAATGACTATAATTAAATCATATATTATGTAATATATATGATTATTTTTACACAATATATCTATAATAATCCTAGATTTATTAAACAGGAGGTTTGAAAACATATAAAGTAAGTTGAACCAATGGTAAGTGTTTCTCATCTCACTTTGACATCCATGTGACATATGTCATACTAACAACTTATTAATTTGTGTGGTGTATATAATACTCATTTTGATATTCAATATCCTGAATCTATTTCAATTAATTTTATTCAAAGTTTTATTTTAACATATTTCTTTCATGGGCCTTATGATTCAAATGTTACTAATGTAGTAAGGATCTATTTCACAGTATCATCATTATTCAGGATTATTTGCGCTTAAGAAACCCTTGGGGGAATTATTGGATTTTTATATCTTAAACTCAATATATTTTTTGTATCTTTTGGTTTTGTATAAACTTTAAAAAGATACTTAAATTTATTTATAATTTTTTTAAGGAAATATGACTTTCTTTCTCTCTTCAATCAAAAATAATTTTTTATCCAAATCCATGTTTTCTACAAATGATTTATTTTTTAGAATTATCCAAATGATTTATTAAATATATTTTTAAACATTAATTACTTTTTATAAAATTTAAACTAATATTCTTGTTGTTTTTCAAACACGTCACTTTTTAACCATTTTACAATAGTGTGAAAGTAATACTTTTAACTTGTACAGAATATATAGAATTTCCCACCGCTATGATTATTTAAAGTTTTAAATATTAATATATAATTTTAAAAGTTTATTTTCAAAAAAATTATTGATGAACTTTTTTTGAACTTTTACTTTTAAAAATATTTTTAAAGAAAAAAAATATTATTTTCCTTAAGAAAATCATTGTCATTTTTACGATATTTTTATTCATCAATGACATAAAACCTTTATTGTAGTTATTATCTATTGGGGATATATTTTATAGATACCATCCTTATTATTTCTCTAGATGGTTCATGATCATTTTGACTGGGGATGTAAAATTTTATTACCATTTACCATATTACTCTGAATGGCTTATGATTATGTTTATTTATTGGGGTAAGTAAAAACATTTCATCTGTTAGTTTTACAACATAAATTTTCATGTTGATTATGGTTAATCACTTTCATATGAGGAATGAATTGGACTTTTTAAGTTATTGGTGGGGACTAGAATTATATATCCCCTTGATGCACTAGTTGGTCTCATGAGAAAAATAAATTATACAAATTAAAGGGGTTTTACCCATACTTTTAAACTGACTTGTCAAATTTCATGACAGTATGTTTATGAGGTCTAGAATAATTCATTTCCCTTATTATGAGGTCAATTTTTAATTTCCGTATGATTATTCGATTATTTAGAATATCCATGGATAAGTTTCAAACTTGTGTGATTATTTATAAGGATTTATTTGATAATACTTTATTCCTTCCATATTATGCCCATGTTACTGTTTAAATGGAAGTTGTTTCAGTTATTTACCTTTATTTATTTATTATGATTATTATTCATGAAAGCGTTTATTATACGCAAACTATTACTGAGCTCACAAATTTCTTATGTTGTATTTTCTCCATGATACTAGGAAGTGTTTTATGATTTATATATAGGGATATGCTAAGTAAAAATATGGTCTTCTCAAGGAAAATATTTTTCTTATTTTATGTTCTAAAATGTAATGTGAATTTCAATTATTTATCAAGTTTAACAAAACTACTGAACTATTATGTTATTTGGGATGTTATCACTTGTTTCTAGTTCCAATGTAATAAATTAACAATCAACATCAAACTATTAGGTTTGGAGTCGTTACAATTGGTATTTAATAAATTTTAGTGTAATTCATAGAAACTAGATTAAGGTAAATATAGATTAAGGAATATGACCCTATGAATTACATTAAGGATTAGTATAAGTATAGGATAACATCGTAAAGTTTTACTGAGATGGTGATTATATGTTTTCTCTAGAAATAAATCTCTGTCTGGATTCTAGAAGTGGACATGGTTCTGAAACAGATGTACCCAGGGGTAATAACTCTAAAAAAGTCACATCAGTCTTGACTTGAGTGTTACCAAGAACATGAAAATGGGCCTTACATCAAACCTAGTTTGACACTCCCATGGTATATTCTTTTATTAATTCACATCTTCATTACAGGCCATTATGAATGATTTGAAAATAATTTTAAGATCTGAAAAAATTCCCAAAGAAACCATGTTTATAATTAAGTAATTATCCATGTATAAGTTTTTCAATTTATGTTATGTTTTCTACTAGTTTATTATTATAAATTATGTTTCATAATGTTATGTTTTAATAGAGTGTATGTCATTGTTTAAAAATAGAACCAGAGGAAGGAATGGAAGCCATATCAATTCACGTACCCTATGTAGGGATTTATCTCATGGAAAAAATAACGAATCTAGAACTAGAGCTACCACAGGAACTGTGTTGGGACCACTTTGTGTATATATATTGTATTGGTTGTCAACAGTTGTCAATATAGGTCAAAACGAAGGACTCCAAAGTTAATGGAGATCGGTTGAAGTGAGGATGCGTGTATAATTTTTATGAGATCATATCATTGAATGTCATACTTGGGAAATCCTCTATGAAGAAATTTCAGATGATTGATTCAGTGATCCTTAGTTCAAAGAACTTGTGTGAGAGGTGACACATTGTTTATAACAATGAAGAATGGTGAGGTGTCTTCTATCTGAGGATGATTACAGAAGAAAGAGGATTTGAAGAAGACCATGGAACTCTACATGATTTCATGAGAACCATGCAAGAGAATACTTTAAGAATAGAATCATATGATTTTCATGATTTGTATAATTATGGTAGAAGAAGAAGAGAGAATGTGGAAGGGCTTGGCATTCTAAGGTAGCCATGCACTTCACATTGTATCAAATCCAGACAATGCTTTCCTGATATGTATTTCACAAATATCATAAGTATAGAGAACTTTTGATACAAGCCTTATAAAGGAAAGGGGGATAAATGATGATTCTCATCATATACAGTTTTGATTGGAAGGAATTATGATGATAGAAGATAGGGAAGTATTAGTACTTTCCATTGTAATTTTGATGACGCTAAATTTGGTCTATAAAATGATATATATCACGATAGTAGAGTTTATGATGAAATATAGTGAATGGTTATGAGAAGCAGTGATGAGAGAAATAAAAAAGGAAAGGACAATATGGAGGCAACACAAAAGAACAGTGTGAAAAATGGAAAAGGCATGAAGTGCATGGAAATTTACGCGAAGTGCGCAAAAAATAAATGTTGTGCGAAATAGTAGTGGGATGCGCGAAATATCATCAAAGTGAACGAAAAAAATAAAGGATGCACGAAATATATGCGGGATGCGCAAAATATCAGTGGGATGCGTGAAAAATAAAGTCGTGCGCAAAATATCAGTGGGATTCGCAAAAAATAAAGTTGTGCGCGAAGTATGAGTAGTATGGGAAAAAATAACGCGGTGCGTGAAATATGAGAGGGATGCACAATAAATAAAGTGGTACACCAAATTTCATCAGGCTGCGTGAAAAATTAAGGACGTGTGAAACATTGGTGTGGTGTGCAAAATAGAGGAATGAATTTTTTCACACAAGAGGTGTTTCGATATCAGAAGCTCGAAAATTAGAAAAGGCATGAGGTGCGCGAAATATTGGAGCATTGCGCAAAATATGAAGTTGCATGAAATAATTTGTATGCACATGATGAGGGTTTTATGCATGGATTAGTATTTTATGAATAGGGTCAAATGCCTATAAATATGAGGTGAACCCCTCTCATTTGTTAAGGCTCGACACATAGACAAATATCGAGCTCTGATGCGCGGAAAAATTGATGTATTGAGTAGTGCGTGAAAAGAAGTAGTGGTTCATGAAAAAGAGAGTGTTGTGTGAAAAATCCAATGTTGGTCAAAAAAGAGAGTGTTTTGCGAAAATGTGAAGTGCTGCGTGAAAAACTAGTGCTGTGCGAAATTTGAGAGTTGTGCGAAAAACCGTTTTCACGCCAAAAGGTGTTTTTCCTCGTAAGGTTTGAATTTTACGCGCAAGGTTGGAATTTTATGTGCAACTCACCTAGAAGGGTGTGGGAAATATTTGAGGGTATCACAGGACTTTAACAAGTTCTATTCACTCTTGAAGTATCTTTCGAAGAAGGACAACCACACCCTCTTTGTGAAGAAGAAATCACAAACATGTGATTGGTTTTCTCAATCCCTCATGGTGTTTTGTGAAGTAGATCTTGTGAGTACACAACCGATAAAAACTCACCCATGTAGTGATTCACGAAGACAGATCCATGAATCATACTTGGTTCTATGAAGAAGAATCATGTGTCCTCTATGTGAATAAGAAGACATGTGGAGCTCTCTGCTTGCACGAAGGTGAACACTCTCTGGTTTCACGATTTATATACACTATTTGTACGGGTGTTGTTGCTTGTGTGACAAGGAGAAATATGTGAAACTAAAATCATATCCGCACAAATGAATTTGGATGTATACCAATAAACTCATATATTGGTATTGAGAGTTGAAGAAATAGATTAAGACACTGCAATATTATTCCTTGTTATACTGTGTCAAAGAGAAAGAAGAGAAGAAGAAGAAGAAGAAGAAGAACAGAGTATGCCAAACTAAATGCTGATGATTATTCAAGGCAGTTTGATTCAGATGATGCCAAGTGAACCAATCTGTATTGCCTTAATAATCACATTGGTGTATGTAATTTTTTCCAAGAATAGAGAAGAAGTTTTAGTGCAGCTGGTTGTTGCACTAAGAGGAAGAAACAAGAAGTCTAGTGCAGTTAGTGTTGCACTAGAGACGAAGAGAAAGAAAGAAAGAAGAATTTCTTACTTACTAATTTTTAAGTAATAAAGTGAAAAGCACTAAAGAAGACCAAGAGTAGAACCTACCTTATGAATAAGGAATAAGACTGTCTCCATAGGCAGTATAAAGAACCAGCTAGAGGCTGAATGTTAGGCTAGGCTATCAATAGCCCAGGGAAGAGGATTTTTTCCCACCCCCTCTAAAGTGTAAGGACTCGCATTGGCTAGAGGATTGTTTTCCTAGACACTCCCTTGTAATATCTTATCACATCATAGTGTAGAATCCATGCACTGGTCATATCCATGCATGGAAAGGACGTATCTACTCTAATTGAGTGGTGAACCTTGTAAAAATATCATGCGCAAATTTTTACTTCTTTCTATTATTGCATGCAACAGGTAAAAGAGAATATAAGAATCATGATCCTAATAGGTCAATAGGTATAGGGATAAAAGTGGGAATTGGTTTAAAGAGTACCCAACACTAATTCACCCCCCCCCCCTCAGTGTTAGGTATATCCTAAACTTGTCCTCTCAAACTGATCAAATTATAACCATATTGTGGTAGATGACTCAAGTTATGAGAAATAACCTTTCCTGTATGGAGTATAATATTGATCCACTGCACAATATTACAATGTTAGATAGCTTTATGCATCAGAAAACTCCATCATTTAATAGAACTAAAACTATATTTGTAGTTGAGTAATGGATAAGTTCCATATAGAATATATTTCCAACTTTGGAAAGAAATGAAAGGGAGAATGTTTCCATGGTAGCTAATAATATCACAAGAGATTTTGATCAACGGTGGTCATTGATTCAAAACACTAATAATAAAGAAGAAATAGAAAACATGGAATTGAAGGAATTTATAGTAATCTTCTTAGAAAAGTATTTTTTTCATGAGAAATGAGCGAATATAGAGAGACAATTTGTAATGACCTTATTTTCAATGAAGGTATATATCATTATTTTTTTAATTTTAATACATTAAACAGCCCTAATAATGAAGTTTAATCAATTCATGGAGGTTACGGGTGCATCTAAGCCTTGTTTGGAGCCCGAAGCTCTAAAATGGGATAACTAAACTAGGTTGCATGGTTTTTCTACAACCATGCAACCCAGGGTGCATGGTCATGAAATCAGTTGTAGATATGGGAGAGAGCCATTTTTTGTGGTTTTCAAAATCTTACTAAAATTGTATACATAACCATGTGGGGTTCCCTACTCTACAAAAAATAGTGCATGGTTTGCGCACGGTTTCACTAACCATGTGCCAAAACCACGGGCTCCCAAATTTTGGGGTGAAATTATAAGTTTACTCCCATTTGATTGTTATACCACTTTTTCTTTTTCCCTTTCTTCTTAAAGATGTTTTGAATGGTTTCCTCCTCTAATAGAACACAAAATCCCTCAAACTAATATCATCCATATCTCTCTCATCTAGCACTTGATTCTAGAATTGTTGAAGGCAATCGATAGCTCAAGGTAAGGATAACCTCACTCACCCTTTATATCTCAGTTTCAGTTTGGATATGTCCTAAAATTTATTTGTACACTAATTTTCATTATTTTCATGGCATTGGACCATGTCTCAAATCTCTTCTATCCTACTCAGACTCTGATGTTGATATCGAGTGAGGCATCATCTATGACCTTGAGTTAATTTGTCATGTTGTTTTCCATTTTAGTTTGGTATGTTTAATAATTAAGTATTCATGTTATATGTCGGTCTTTGTGGAGAATATCCATTTAATTGATTTCTTCATATAAAATTGACCCATGTACCTTGATACATGTTAATTGATTCTTTTTTGGTGTTCTAGAGGTTACACATAACTTATATTGTCACCTGATGGGTGTGTCAGGTCAATTGGCCCTTTTTTAAAAAATGAATATACATGATTTTCCTCCCGAGAATTTATCTTTGTTTTTAAGTTGAATTGACCTTGTAATATGAATGTTTGATTGAACTAAAGGTCCCTTTCAGGTGTTTTTCCACCGTAGACTTGGAATTTCCCATGTTATAAATTCCCTAGTTGAGTATGTCACCTCTTTAAAGACCCATTAAGCCTTATAAATGGAATTTCCATGTATTAATGAATTGAATTAATTGGTTATGTTGAATGTATTTTATAGGATGGATTATGCATGATAGTGGAATCCTTTAAGTGAATTAACCATGACACCTTCAAATTGACAAATGATCCTGATGAGTGAATTTGTCTTATTTTGATAAATTGAATGGGTTGATTTAAATGAAATGGATAATGTATATTTGAATTCATTTATTAAATTGAATCAATTGGTTTTAAATGGAATAAACTCAAGTGATGGTAAGGCCATGCCCATTTTTTATACTTATATGAATGCCCATTGAGAATGAAAATTCATTAATTCAAATTGAACTTGGGTAATGGAATGAATAAGTGGATATAACTTATGTATTATATTCTGAATGATTATGCCTCTTATAGATATATAAGTAAGATAAAATAAATTGATGGGGGTAATGACCTATGTCAGTTATAATTATAATACACTATTATAGAGGTTGTGTGTGATGGTAAGGGGTGTTGATCTAGGAGGTAAATCACACTACCTTACATCAAATATGGAGTATGGAATCTCACACTAGTGATACTATGTGGGAGTTGAGATTGAAGAACCACATTCCATGATTAGAGTGTTTCTATGATGGATCACTCGCCATCCTGAGTGTTTTTGCATGACGTCTCTCACTCTTCTTGGGATGTAGGGCATATATCCTACTTAATGGGATTTTAGGCTCGATAGAATGGTTATGTATGCCTAATTTATACCCCAGTCCATTCCAGAACTAGTATTCCAGGTATATGGACATTAGAAATCTACTCACACTTCGTTCATATAGGTGGATGCAATATTTAACTAATATATATATATTAAAATTTTTATGTATGGTGACCTATTAAAAAATTCTGCCTAGATTTGAGCAGAAGCAAGTAGACCCTCCAGGTGTCCTATAAAAACCAGAGAGGGATGGTTATTTATTTCAATATTTCATTACAATTCTGGTTATACTTACACATTGTTTAGTTATGAACACTAATTTTATTACATGTAGACATTGTTGGTGGTGGTCTACTGAAATTTGTTTCTCACACCCTACACGGGCTAACGTTGGTACCCAATAATACTATCTTTCTGGAGGTATTGATAAGGGCAAGGGCCCTACAATAGGTTGTTGATTTTCTCGCCTAGTGGGAGCTTATGATTAGAGGATCAGGCATATGATCGAGATGCTTATGAAGAAATTTTTGTTCTTTTTGTTTTTTCTACTATATAGTTTTTTTATGACTGGTAATTTTTTTATTACATCATTTTATGTATCCATGTATTAGGAATTTCTATAGAGGCTTTTGGTTATTATATCATTTGTTTAGTTCTGCTTATTGTTCTGTTGCTTGCCTATTTATTATTTTTGATTGTATATTCTTTATTTACATTGTATATTTATTTTTTATATTCATTGTGATACTCTTACATGATAGTATAGTATCCCCACCAAACCACCTTTACACCCTCGTTGTTATTCGTCAGCCTCTGGCATATGGGGATGTTCGCTTGAGGCCATGTGACCCACTAACTCAGGACATTGGCTAACTAGATCCCAAGTCGGAATGTTACAAAGTGGTATAATAGGGGGTTAAATTCATGATTTACTATTTTAATATAGTATATTAGGGATTTTTAACACTTGGTACATGGTCATAAGTCAGGCTTGGGCATTGTGAACACATGTTTGGGGTAAAGACTAAGTTGCCTAAATTATAATTGTGGTTTTTCTTTTTCCTGTTACTCTTTATATGTCCTCACCATTGGGTGATGCACTTGGTTTTTAATATTATTGATATTGAAGTTATTAAAATTATTATTTCCTTACTTTATCCCAATGAAATTAGGTAAATGCATTACATTCATCATTATCAGGCACTCTAGGAAAAATATGTCATGCATTTTTTCATGCCATGTTTAGTTCCACCATGGATTTTCATGTTTCATATTTATTTTGAAATTAATAGGTTTTGAATTTTTCTAAAACTTATTGCAATGATTAGAAAACATAAATGATACTTAAATTGTGTGCCTTAGACTAACAGTGTTTTCCTAAATAGGTTAAAGTAGACACCATAAGCATTCAATTAGGGAATGTTGATCAGTGGACCATTAGTTTCATGAGAAGGAACATGTTATGTCATGGTTTGAGTGATTTCCATATTTTGGATCATGAGGAGTATGGTCCCTTATAGATTGGAAAATGGAAAATCATCTGATTCAACCATCTTTATTAAATATGTTTAAATAATAAAATTTTCAAAATGAATATGATTCCCAATTTGAAACAACGATATTATATATTTATAATAGAGGTTTGGACCTAATCCTGGGTATAGTTGTGGGTAGTGGGTGTCTCTTGTGTTCTTATGGTATGTTATACTATCTAAACCTGGATTTTGAAGTTGGAAAAAAGGCAGGGTTTTTTCTATAGGAATGATTTACTCTTGTCCTTATTTCTTACATGCAATCTTCTCAATTGATTAAATCTCTTCTGAGGTGTGTGTTTGGAATTTTATTTTCATGCTTCCATGATTTCTTCTAGTTTCATGCCCTGAAGGTGGTGATAACCATGATCCTAAGGTGTTCGGTCATGAGCCACTAGTGAATCCTCCTATAGAGATTTATATGACTCCTCTTCCATTGCCAGATTTGGCCACCAATGCCTGGTTCCAAAAAGGGTTCCTTCATTATGTGTAGTCTGTGAAAGGTATTGGTTTACCTTCCCTGAGAATAGAAGAGTTTATTTGGGAGTTTCAACAGTAGCATCCTATCACCTTTTTGGGGGATAGTGGACCTCATTCTATAGAGTCTTAAATCAAAGAAATAATATCTGTATTTGAGCATTTTGGCATGCCTATAGAGTGAATTGTCAATCCAAAAGACTATATGCTATGTGATTAATCCAAAAGGTGGTGGGATATAATCACATAGGCTGGTCGACATAGATATATGGTCTGGGTAGACTTCCAGATGATTATCTATGACTACTTCTTTTCCTAGACTCTGAGGGATGAAAAGGCTTGATAATTCATTAACCTGTATCAGGGGAGTATTTAGATCATGGAATGCTATTCCAGTTTTACTGAGCAACATTGATTTTCTCCTAATATAGCTGCTCATGATCTTAGGACCACTAGTAAATTAAAGTATGGGCTTGTTTACTCTATCTGATCGCATATTAACATGTTCAGGTTGACTACTATTTTTGAGATAATCAACTAGGACCTAATCACAAAGCGGAAATTGTGGGTTTCTAAAGGTGTGAGTCAAGGAATTTTAAAACATGGATCTATTAATGGTTGCATATAGTATATCCTGCACCATAGGATTAGAGTGTTAGAACTTCTACTCTTAGAGGTATTATTCAAGTATCCTCCCCTTTAGTGACTGATTTATTTGACAAGGGTGCATATAAATATTTTATATATAAGACTATTATGGGAAGTATGGGCCTTGATACTAAACACTTTTATGATGTTATGATCCAACAAACATCGTTAGGTATCCATTCATAGGGAGTTATCCATTATAGGGATTTTCCCTTGATATGGGCAGATGACTTTTTGTGTTGAATTTGTACTTCCTCAACATTAAGATCTTTGATGTAATCATCATGAGGGACTGGTTCATTCCCTATCAATATCCTATTGATTTCAATCATCAAAGGGTGATGTTTAAATCACTATAGTGTAGTACACACACACACACATAAGGGGGAATGAGATTTCAGTGTGACACGGGTAGGACCCAAGATGTAGAGGGTAGGTAATGTAATAACTCATATTGCTAGTACTTTCCTATATGACCTGGGGTTTCAACCCATTCTATTTCCTCCTATAGTATAGAATTTTAAATATATATTTCTTGAAGGCTTCTCTATTCTACCTCTGGTGCTATAGGTAGATTTTTCTTTTGAGTTAGTTCTAGGAGTAGCACCTATGACCATTAATCCTTATAGGATGTAACCTAAGGTTCTTATAGAACTCCAGAAGAAGTTATAGGATCTTGAGGCTAAAAAATTTGTATGCCTATGCACATCTCCTTAGGGTTCACCAGTTTTTTTCCAATAAGGTAGATGTTACCCTCAAGCTATGTGTGGATTACCTTAATTTGAACCATCTCATAGTGAAGAATCAATATCCACTACTTAGAATAGAAGAACATTTTTATGAACTATGAGGAGAGAATGTATTTTCAAAGATAAATCTGAGGTTGGTTTATCATTAGGTGTGTGTCAGTACTTAAAACATACCTCATATAGCTTTCAGAAGTAGGTATGATCTATATGTGTACCTGTTTATGTCGTTCGAACTCACAAACACACCTATGGTCTTTATGGATCTTATGAATTAGATTTCCCACATATATATGGATTCATTTGTGGTATTTTTTTGATGATATCTTGGTGTATTCACATTCTATAAATAACCTTGAAATCCATCTTGAGATCATGTGGAATACACTAAGAGAGTATCAACTCTATGATAAGCATGGTAAATGAAACTATTGTATTGGCAAAGTCCACTTCCTATGTCATATCATCTTAGAGCTAGAAGTATTAGTAGACCCAAATAAAGTGAGTGATATAGTTTTCTAGGGGAGTCCTAGAAATGTATTTGAAATTCTTTGTTTCTTGGGTCTTTCTGGATATTACAAAAAATAATTCCAAGATTTCTCACATATTGATGCATTGCTTACATGCTAGATAAAGATGGTTGTGAAATTTATATGAGAAAAATGTTGTGAAGCAGCCTTTATATACTTGAAGGATCATTTAACTCCATCACCTTTAGTGATTCTAATGAAGCTAGGTTACAGTTGTACTATGTACTATGATGCATCACATATCAGGCTTAGAGTTATTCTGATGTTGGATGGGTGAGTCATTGCTTATGGGTCTTTTCAGCTAAGGCCTCATAAGAATAATTACCCAATGAAAGATCTTGATTTTAATGTAGTTTTGCATGCCTTAGGATAATGGAGACACTATCTTCTTAGAGAGCATTTTGTGTTATTAACAAACCAAAATATCCTCATGTACATATTTACATAGTGGGATCTCAATCTCAGACAATGTAGGTGGGTGGAGTACCTACATTATTTTAATTATGAGATTTCATATATGCCTGGAAAGGGGGAAAAAGTAGTTAATTCTCCGAACTGAAAGACTCGGAAGTAGGCAGTTTAAGAATCATATGGTGAATGGAAACCTATGGCATTATAACCGGAGATTCATGTTGAGGTTTAGGATAACCATGATCAGACTATCCTCTCAACCTTATCATTGTAATACACTCTTCTAGAATGGGTAATAATGAGATAGTTATCTAATACCGAAGCCTCATCATAAGGGAAATTGTTTCGTATCATTATACATCTTAAGGTTAGATTGTCGATGAGGATGATACCTTATTGCTCCATGTGTGTGTATGGGTCTTAGAAGACATCAGAGAAGAGATGATGTGGGAATTTCACACTTCAACGTGGGTGGTTCACCCTGGTGTCACCAAAATGTATCAAGATATAAGATTCATGTATTGTTGGTCGGGTATGAAATGTGAGATTTATAGTTTCATCACGCTATGTTCCACCTGTTAGCAGGTGAAGGAAAAACACCAGCAACTGGAAAGGACTTTGTGGCTATTGTCCATTCCTGAATGGAAATGGGATGATGTTTTGATGGATTTCGTGACCGGTATACCCAGATCACCTCATGGAAGAAACAAAGTATGGGTTGTAATTGATCATCTGATGAAGGTATCACACTTCTTACTTATGTGAGATACCTTCTTAGAAGACCGATTATGAAGGTTGTATGTCAGAGAGGTTAGACGTCTTCATGGAGCTCCTATGTCAGAGAGGTTGGACGTCTTCATGGAGCTCCTCATTCTATCTTATCTGATAGAGATGCTAATTTCACGTCATGGTTCTAGTTGGGTTTCAGAAGTCCTTGGGTATATAGGTACTTCTAATCATGGCATGTCACCCATAAACCAATGGATAGACGGAGGATACAATACAGGTACTAGAAGACATGCTATACGCAGGTATCCTTGAATTTGGGGGTTCTTGGGAGAAATACATTTTACTCATCGAGTTTTCTTATAATAATACATTTCAGGATACAATTAATATGTATTCATATGAATCCGTATATGGTAGGACTTATCGCTCACCTCTGTGCTAGCTAGAGGAAGAGGAGGTAGATACTATTGTACCACATCTCATGCAGGAGACGATAGAGCTGGTCCAACTGATCAAAAAGTTCATGTTGACAGCTCAGTCTAGAGAGAAGTTATATTCTAATAAACACTGAAAAACTCTTAAGTTCAAGTTTGGAGACCAATTTTTCTTGATAATCACACCCATGTTAGGGAACATATGTATGCAAAAGAAAGGTACGATATCACCGAGGTTCCTTAGACCCTTTGAGGTTGTGAAACAGATTAGACCTGTGGCTTACCAGTTGGTGCTTCCTACGAGATACACATATATGCATGATGTCTTTCATGTATCTCATCTTCATCGATACAATTCAGATGTGTCACATATCTTTTTTTTAAATTATTTTGAGATGGATATAGAGTCCTCTTTCTATAATTATCTTGTGTATAAAGTTTATCAGCGCATAAACAGACAATGAGGTAGGTCAGTTCCTCTAGTATGGGTTATATAGAAGCACAGAGGAGTACAATATGAGACTTGGGAATGGGAAGATAATATGTGATTTCTGCAGTTGTAACTATTCACTGACATTACCTCTTTACCCTTAGAAGGCCTCTTCGGGGACTAGTTACTTTAAGGAGGGGAGGTTATAACAGCCCGTATTTTCAATGAAGGTATATATCATTATTTTTTCAATTTGAATACCTTAAATATCACTAATAACAATGTATAATCATGTAATGGGGGTCATGGGTTCATCTGGGATACGTTCGGATCCCAGACCTCCGAAATTAGAAAAATAGACTAGGATGAAAAACGTTCCTACAACTGTGTGACCCATTGTGCATGGCTATTCGGCCGGTTGCATATATGGGACAGATCCATTTTTCACGTTTTGTACATGGTTAGTCAAACCATTCCTCTAAACATGTGGGGTGACCCTACTCTATAGACAACCATGCATAGTTTTCACATGGTTTGACTAACTGTGCACCTAAACCGTGCCCCTTAAATTTTGGGTTGAAATTTCAATTTTACCTCTCTTTAATTCTTATACCTCTTTTTCTTTCTCTATTTATTCTTATAGAATCTATGAATGGTTTTCTCCTCCCATGGAACTCAAAATCCCATAGCCTAGGTTCATCCATATCTCTCTCATCTAGCACCTGATTCTCGAACTGTCCAATGTGTTAGATAGCTCAAGGTTATCCTAACCTCACTAACCCTTCATATCTCATTTTTAATTAGGTTATGTCATTATATTTAAGTGAAAGATCATTCACACTATTTTTATGAAATTTTACCATTTCAAAGTTCACTTCCAACCTACTCATAATCAGAGGTTGATACCGAGTGATGTGTTACCTATGGCCATGGGTTAGGTGGTCACATTGTTTTCTCATTGAGTTTTGTAAATTTCATAATTATTCTATCATGTCATATGTCACCATTTTCTGATAATATTCATTTAATTTATTTATTCATATAAAATTAACCCTTGTATCTAGATACATGTTAATTGATTCTTGTTTGGTGGTTTATTTCACATACCTTATATGGTCACCCCATTGGTGTTCCAAGTGAATTACAACTTTTTAAGAAAAGTGAATGTGCCATATTTTTTTCCTAAGCATTCAAATTAGATTTTAAGTTGAGTTTCCCTTGTAATATAAATTTTTCATTGAACTATGTCTCCCATGCATGCGTTTGTCCACCCTAGACTTAGAATTTCTTATGTAGACAATTCCCTTGTTGAGCATGTAACCTATTTAAAGACCCCTTGAGCCTTAGAAATGTAATTACCATGTCTTAATGAATTGAATGAATTGGTTATGATGAATGGGTTTTACAGGATTCCTTATGAATGATGGCATCATCCTTTAAGTGAATTAACCAGGACACCATCCAATTGAAACATGATCCTGATGAGTGGATTTGTCTTGTATTGAAAAATTGAATGGGTTGATTTAAATGAAATGGCTAATACATGTTTGATTTCATTTCTTAAATTTAATCAATTGGTTTTAAATAGAATATCCCCAAGGGATGGTAAGAGCATTCCCCTTGTTAAAACTTATTTTAATAATCATTAAGAATGACAATGCTTTAATTGAAATTGAACTTGTCTAATAGAATGTATAAGAGGTTATGCATTATGTATAATATTATGAATAATTATGCCTCTTATACATAAATTGTATAGATGAAAGAAATGGACAGAAGGTAATGCCCCATACTAGTTATAATTATAATATTTTTTTATAGTGGTTGTGTGTGATTGTAAGGTGTGTTGACCAAGGAGGGAAATCACACTCCCTTACATCGCGTGTGTAGTATAGCATCTTACACCAGTGATACTATATGGGCATTAGGCTTTACACTCCATGTTCCACGATTAGAGTGTTTTCCTGATAGTTTACTCACCATCCTGCTTTTTGTTTCATGACTTCTATCACTCTTCTTGGGATGTAGGGAATGTACCATATTTCATGGGCTTTTAGGCCCGATAGACTGGTTAGGGATGCCTGAGTTATGCCATGATTTACTCCAGCACTATTATTCCAGGAATATGGACATTAGTCATCTGCATGCACATGGTTCATATAGGTAGATTCAATATAGAACTAATATATATATATATATATATAATATTACTATTCATATATATAGTGATTTGTTCAAACATTCTTCCCAGATTTGATCCAAAGTAGGTAGACCTAACTGGTGTCCTATAGGAACCTGAGAGGGATGGTCATTTATTTCAGTATTTCTGCACTATTCTACTTATACTTGCACACTATTTAGTTAAAAAACTACCCAAATTATACATTAACATTGTTGGTGGTGGCCTAATGAGATTTTTATATCACACCCTACTCAAGATTCCTTTGTAACCTGAGAAGACTATATTTCTAAAGGTATTGATAACGGAAAGGGCCCTTCAACAGGTTGATGATTTTCTCACCTAGTTGGAGCTTAGGACCAGAGGATCAGGATTTGGACCGAGATTCTTATGGAGTGTTTTTTTATTCTTTTTTTTGGTCTACTATATAGTATTATTATTTCTAATTGTTCCTTTTTTTATTATACCACACCATGTGTCCATGTATCAGAAACCACTACATAGGATTTTGGTTATTAAATCAGATGTTCATATTTATTTATTCTTATGATGCTTATCTTTGTTTGTCTAATTTTATATGTTTCTGCTACTATGTATGTTTATCTTTTGTATCTGTTTTGCCACTCTGACATGAGGGTATAGGCTTCCCACCACACCACCTTTAAACTATCGTTGCTACTCGGTAGCCTCTAGCATATAGGGATTCGTTCATGAGGTCATGTGACCCACTAGCATAGGACACATGCTAAGTGGATCCTTAGTTAGGATGTAACACAATTCCGGATTCTATGATAAAATGATGATGATAATGTTTCTGACTATGAATCCAACATTATAATGTCATCAATTCATACTATGGACTATATACATAATCCAACGAGAAATACTAACCATTTATTTTATGGGGTTAATCAAATTATTTGAAGGGAACTAATCTCCCAAACTTTCTCATCATATGAGGACATAGTTTCATATGGTATCAAGATAGATATATAATTATTCATGTATTATGGCTTTGAATGGAATTAATAGAATAATAAGATGTTGGTAAAAAATATGGATAAAGGCAATAGGGGAATAAAGTGTTTTCCCATATGTGATAATTGGGGAAAGAAACACCCCATTACGTTCTTTAAGGGAATGATATTCTACTAAAAGTTTAGAGATAAAGGAAACCATGCTCATGAATTAAAGGAAAAAAATAAGATTCCAATTTTTAATTCTTAAACTATATGGATATGGGTCACGACACAAATGAATGCCCAAACATCAAGGAAATATACATTATAATATGCTAAGGGATCAAGAACGATTTTATGTTATTAGTAAAGACAAAGTAGAAGGATTAAAGTGCTTATTTATTTGGAACAAATAATTATATTTGATCGATGATATTCTAAAAATGTATAAGGATTTAACTACAGTATTTTTTCTATAAGGATTTGAAGGCAAATGTTGAATGGTACAAAGAAAAGTGATTCAGTGGCAAGTTGATATTTTTAGAAAACATGTGATTGATGGAAGATAACCCTTAATATATTATCTATGTTGAGATAATAATGATAAATATATGTTTATGGGATAGTATTTGGGGCCTTAAAATTGGATAGTGATTTTATGCTTTACGTTATCTTTGCAGGATTTTACTACATGTTTGGATTAATGAAATATATTTGACAACCTAAGATTTTATTTTTAAAATCATTAAAATTTTCATTGATTTTTTAATGTGATCAAGGTATTAACATATTTGGTATTTTTTATTAATATCAACTTTATATAGTTTCAGAAATATAATTTTAATTTAGTGACCTTCATTCAAAAAATTTCGACTTTGAATTTGGTCAGAAGAATTTTAGAAAAGTATTAAGCTTAAATATTATTTAAGAAATATATTAGGTTGAACTTTGGGTCATTTTTAGGTTTTAGAAATTAATGTATTAGTTTATAACTCATGGTAAAAAAAATTCATAGAAGATATCTAGAGACAGGAGGAATGACTTTTCATTATTTTTATGATCTATTTGGAGATAATTAAAGTTATTTAGGCATAAAAAATTCATCGTGAATATTCATTTATTGTAGTAATAAATAAAGTGTAAATTTACCGAATAACAACTAAAGGATAAAATTGTTAGTATATTTTCTAGTGTTTTCAATCATAATAGTAAAATAATCCCACAACTATAGGAAAAGGCTATTGACTAAAAATTTGATCCAATTACCTTTGTTTCTCATGAAAAAAGGGACCTTTAACTCATTATATATATATGGATTTATGCTTATTAAATTTATCTTGTCCATGTTATGTATCACTCTCTATTATTACTTGGGCCAGATACTTCTCTTCTATTCCCATATACTTTCTTTCTTCCAATGTTCTCCTATTTTGAACCTACTTATGTGTTATTCCAGATGAATTTCATATTCCCCTTTCCCATTTTAAGCGATATTTCTATTAATCCTTTTTATGATGTGGGTTTCTAACAAAGTTATTTTCAAATTTCAGACCCTTGATTACCAGGATAAGGAATAAATTGTGATTATTCAATTTATTTATGGGGAATAGAATGTAACACTCTAATATTTTAAAGTGTAACATCAAGTTCAATAGAATATAAGACATGAAATAGAAAAATTATAAGAGAATGTAACACCTTGAGAAAATTTGATATATTTATTTTTAAATAAATTCAATCTCCTTGATTGCATTTGATGCATGAAACACCGGATTAAAATAAAACATGATACTCTATTAAAATATTATTATTTAAACAGGACCATTATAACCTAGCAATTAATTTATTGGGTATGAATAGGACTAACTAAATTATTAAACTTATAGGTTTTACACATTTACAAAAAAGATTCAGTGGTTGTATATTTATTTGAAATAAATAAGAATTATTTCACATAAAAATAAATGTTTTCTGAAAAACTATATTTTTTTAAAGGCGGTTTAGAAGTGCTTTGCATGAATAATTTAAAATTAACTTTTAAAACTTTTGATAATTTTATTTGAAAAAATTAAATTAAATTTTTAAATATGAATTTCAAAAATATCTTTGCGTGGATTTTTTATAATTTTCTAAAAAGATTAATTTTTTTGATGAATAATAAAAAATAGTGATTTTTATTGAAAATTTCATTTTCATTTAAATTATTTAAAAAGGTAAATTATATTTTAAATTGGTTTTATAGTAAAATTAGTTCAATTATATTACAATTTTAACAATTTATTTCATCTTAATAAATTTGATATTCAATTATGGTATAAAAAAATTTAAACCTTTTAAAGTTCTTCTTTGGAAAACCTGTTTTTTTATGCACAAGTGGGTTTAATTATAATTGGATTCTTCCACATCTGTAAATTGAATTTTTAAAAATGGATTAAATATTTTGAACCATTATAATTTATATTATATTATAATTTAAACTTTTTTGGTGATAATTAATATTAAAAATAGTAAAAATTATTTACTGCAATTAGGGTTAAAATGGGTTTATTGAGGAGTTCAACTAAAAAGATAAAGGATAAAAAGACCAAGAAACTTTTCCAAATCCCATTTAATGGAAATATTTAGGCCTTATAACATTAATTATTCTATAATGAACCATTTTTTATTTTTTTTTGGAATGATGAAAATGTGGGTATCACTTTTTCTTTTCGAAAATCCCATTTGTGTCCACTCCCCCACTTATAAAAGGACACGCCCTCCCCTCCCCTATTCGGAGTTCCAAATCCATTTTATTTCAGAAAATACATACCCAAATATCTTCTTTAATTCACAAAAAAAATATTACAGTCCATTTTTATCATAAATCCAGTCTTGGAAGGCTCTTTGTGCAACCCAAAATAGGTTGTCCAAAGAAAAGGTGATGTTCTTAAATAAGAATTTTTATTTTTTCCCTTATTCCACCTCATTAAAATTTTATTGAAACATGTTTAAAAAAATAAATTTATTATATTAAATATACTTATATTTTATTATATTAATTTCATAACCTATATCTATCTTTTCTTCCATCAAATGGGAATCGAAACTGTCGATCGTGTGTGTGGTGGACTACCGCCTCTTGAACTGATGCATTTCATTTACCCTCACAGCCTCAAACAGTTGGGTATAATGATGTATTTAAAATATTTATCTGATATTTATGACATTAATATACTTCTGAAATTATAATATCACATATATAATCTTACCTTCAAACCATTGGAAAATAATAATGTCACTCGTGTGTACAGCGGACTACCACCTACCTAAATGATGTGATGTATTTTTCCCATTCCCATTTTTCTTGGATGATATTAAGGATAGATTAAATTAATATATATAATAATTTTAATATAATTATAACTCTTAAATTATTATTTCACATATACCACCTTACTCTTTGTTCCATGTGGGATAAGATAATGTCACTCGTGTGTACGGAAAACTACCACCACACGAAGTGATGTGGCTCATTTTTTACTAAAGATCTATTGGGAAGGTGTTAAAGATAAAATTAATTAATAAATGTAATATAAAATACATAACAATGACTCTTTAAAATGGTATATATTATTTAACTTCCTTTGATCCATTCAGTGAGAAAAACGAAAACAGCATTCATTCATAAGTACGACATACTGTCTCAATGAACGATGTAAACCATTTTATATCTTTAACTTTTATAGATTCAAAAAAAAATACATTTATAGTGAATATATATGAAATTTATATATTTATTAAAATTATATATAGTATATAACTATGATCAAAGTAAAATAACCGAAATTTCCGAGCTAAAGCATACATGAAAAATGAACCAATTATCACCCAAAACAGTGATTTAAACAAAGAATTGAAAATAAAAGGGTGATAAAAGAATATAAGTATGTCATATTTGGTATGAGATATATTATTATGGTTATTTTATAGATTAATAATAAATCTATATTTATTATATATGATTTTTTGACACATATTAAGGAAGTTTAACAAGTGGTAAGGGTTCCTCGTCTTACTTTTACTTTTATGTGACATATGCCATATTCACAACTTATTCTATTTTTTGGTGTATATAATTCCATTTTGACATGTCATATCATGAATATATTTATATTGATGGTATTTAAATTTTCATTTGAATTTATTTATTTCATGGGGATTATTATTTAAATGTTTCCAAAGTCGAAAAGGTTTATTTCACAATCTCATCATTATTCAGAACTGTTTATGTTTAAGCTTCCCTGGGAAATATTATTTGATATTTATTTCTTAAAATTAATATATTTTTCATATAAATTGATTAATCATTAACTGCTCATGAATTATTACCATTTCCCCTCTCCTTGGTACTTAAAATTATGGAGGAAATTTTTTCAATAAAATCTTTCTTTATTTCACTCTTCGGTCAAAAATAATTTTTCATCTAAATACATGTTTTATAAAAATGTTGTTAAAATTTAATATATTATTTATTAAAAAATTACCTGTATTTTACTTTTTAAAAATTTATTTTAAAGTAATCTTCATGTCATTTTATGAATAAGGTACCTTTTAACCTTTTTACAACAGTGTGAAAGGAATGTTTTTTTAATTTGTACATAATATATGGAATTTCCCATCATCTATCAAAATAGTTTTTTTAAGTAACAATTTGTAATCTTAAAAGGTTATTTTCAAAGAAAATTATTTTCAAAATATGTTTTGAAATTTTATTTTTAAAAATATTTCCAAATTGAAAAGGTCATTTTACTATAGATTGTTTTTAATGACATTTTTATGGTATTTAAATTCATAAACAACATCAACCCTTTATTTTACTTATGATCCTCTGAGGATATGTTTTATTGATACTATAATTATTATTTTTTCATATGTTTTATGATCAATTTAACTAGTGATGTTCAATTTTATTATCATTCACCATATTACTCAGGATAGTTTATGATTATGATTATTGATAGGGTAAGTATTAACATTTTCTATGTAAGTTTTTCATTGTGAATGTTTATGTTTATTATGTTCCACCCCTTTAATATGAGTAACTTATTAGACTTATATAGTGATGGGCGGGGCCTTTAATTAAATAGACCCTTAATGCATCGACATGTCTCATGAGATCAATCAATTAAACAAATTAAATAGATTTTTACTGATAGTTTTAAATTGTCTTATAAAAGTTCAAGATAATTTGTTTATAGTATCTAAAATTTTAAATTCCATCATTAAGAGAACATTCATTTATCTCCATGTGATTATTTGATTAGTTATAATATACAGGGATAAGTTTCAAGCTCATGTGATTATTTATATTGATTTATTTGATCATCCTTTATTCCTAAATTATTATGCTAAAATTTTTATTTAAATGGAATGTGTTTCAGTTATTTACCTTTAATTATTGATTTTTATTAATTATTCAGGATATATTCTACTATACACATACTCTTAGTAAGAATATAATCTTTCCTTTTTATTATGTTTTATTTTCCCTAGGATACACAAAAGTGTCTTATGATTGATATACAGGATATTATATTCGTAATAATGGAATTATAAAAGAAAACACTTTGTGTATTTTATGTCCTAAAATAAAATCTGAATTTTAATTATGTATCTAGTTTACCAGGACTACTAAACTATTAAATCATTTGGGATGTGATCGCTTGTATCTAGTGTAAATGTAATAAAGTTACTACTAGCTCTAGGATACTAGGGTTGGGGTCTTTATGACAATTTTTTAGGATGTATGGATATTGTTTATGATCCCTCAAAACTTTATCCCTTGTTAAATTTAGATAATTTAAAGTAAACAATAAACATATATTTTTAAAAGGTTCAACCTCAATGTGAGAAGATACTCCTTACAGTGTCGACTCCCATCATGTCATGGATTTTACACTAATAATATTATTTTTAATTATAAGTTGTGTGTGAAGCTTTTATACTTAACACAAAAATTTAATCCCAAATGCTAATTATCCTAACATCAAATAATACTAACACCTATTAATTCAAAGTATTCCTCTGAACATGAATAGGTATTAGAATACAACTAATCTTTACACTATAGTACTTGCACATCATAATTTTTCTTCCACCTATAAACTTATTATATATCCCTCTAATTTATTATTTAGATCACCTTAATCTAGTGACCAAACTCAGCTT
The DNA here is from genome assembly GCA_963277665.1 of Viscum album. Lineage (NCBI taxonomy): Eukaryota > Viridiplantae > Streptophyta > Magnoliopsida > Santalales > Viscaceae > Viscum > Viscum album. The sequence goes on along the minus strand of OY728121.1, from coordinate 755,935,502 downwards.
CCTTATAACATTATGTTTTAGCCTTCTAATAATTTAGACCAAACTAAATCTTTCTTTAATGATCTGATCAAATACTTTAATATTTTATATTCTAATTATATCTCATAATGATAAAAATATATATGTTCTATATCATCATCCAAATCTTAATTATCTCATCCCAGTTTATAGAATCAACTTAATATGATAAATTCAATGATTTGAAATGTTTAAATTTCAATGCTTTGTACCATTCCCTTTTGATGAGTTTCATAAATCTTATAAAATCATGAAGTTAAGTAAAATCACCACCTATTTCAGTGTAAAATAATATTTCTAAATATACTTCATATATTAGCCAGAGTCATGAACTTTATTTAATGAATGTTGAACATTGACCATTCATCTCAACGTCATCATAATCGATTTTCACTTTTCATGAATTACAAAGTTCCCTGTTTTTTTCCAGCACATTAACTTCCATAGAATTTAATATTTTCCCATATTAACTTTATTCATAATATTATTTCCTACATGGATACTTGATTCTCAAAACCTTCAACGTCATTCAAATAATATTGCATATAATTTACATCACTCTTCTTCTAGAGACTCATTATATTCTTCTTCTAATAAATGAATCTTCAATCTTCTAGTATATTTAACTTTCCTGAAGCATCTTCGGTCTCAATCAACTCACTACACAACTTTTGGTAGTTATGAATTCTATAATTTTATTAATTCGTTACTTTTTAATTATATCACGATTCAACCCATTGAGATCCTACCCTTGACTACCCCAAGCCTAACTTCAACAGGCTATGGGATAGAGACTAACACTAAGTAGGAATATCCCACAAATGGGAGGCATTAGTCTAAATTACTTGTATTCACACACACATATCTAATACTACACAATTCTAAAATGTAAAACAACAGAAACAATACATGTGTATATATAAGATCCCAAAACAAAGTATGAGAGTAAAAATACTTAAAGAAAAAGTTCCAAATACAAGCTCAACGAAAAACTATAAAATTCTAACTTATTTTATGGGAGAGAACATGTAAAAAAAGAAATATCCTAGTAAAAAACCTTGGTTTTTGAAGTTCTAGCTATGGTCCACTCGCTCCATGTCCTCCCAGGATACCATCAAAATGACCATCATATGTATTAGACCTGACACATGTCAAAAAATCCCATGTAGGGGTGAGTATAAAAATACTATTAGGAAACCCTGAATACACTAAACAAGAAACCCCAAGTACATTATACTAAAAACAAGACATCACAATCAATATATAATAGAAACACCCAATTGTACTCATGAAAGACACTATGCCACCAGGCAGTCATAACCAACTGCTAGCCATATGATTCTACTCGAAAGAATACTAATTATGAGAGTATCCACTCCAAGATCCATGATATCATTAGAGACACTCAACAAAGAGTTCTTGGTCATTAATACATGATGAATGAAATATCATTTCCCTAATAAGACTATGATACATAGATAGGGGTTCATTCCCAAAATTATTGGGTGATATCATTAACCCAATCTAGATCAACCTGCTAAGTTGGGGATTATATGTCAATGATACCTCAAGCCCTACCAATATGGCCTTCTAGATAGAGGATCAATGTCCTTCTTAGGGTGGTCCTTTCAATTCCACAAACTCCATCTACAGAATAAAGGATGATTGTGGATCACAATTCAGTCTCACAGAGGTATACAAAAACATTATTTGAGACTCGACTACTATAGGGGATCACAATCCCGTGATATTGATGTAATTCCACACTTTACCCATGAAGAAAAAGACCAAGGTAATTTACCCAAAATATAATGGCCCAAACTAAGAAAAAAAGAGCCATAATCACTCTTTAACGTGGTACACCCTGTGTACTATGGGTACACAACATGTCTATTTGTCCCTATGCTTGCCCATGCAGAAGGGCATCACATGGAATGTAGTCTCGATTTACACGGTGTGTAAAAGGAGTATATGGTGTGTAGAGACACATGGTATCATGCCCGTGTTGTCAGGCCATGTTTGTGTACTGAGGTTGTGTCCATGTACAAGCTCATGTACACCAAGCCATGTCAGTGTCCTAGTACAAGATATGTCATCCAGCATTGTATTTTTTCCTATGTATGTGTACTCTCTGAAGTAAACACTGAGTCACACCGAAGGAGTCATGGGTTGTGTGACAGGGGTCACATGTTTTGTAATCCTTAAATATGGTTGAAACCCTAGCACTGCAGCTAGAGGTACCAAACAATATGGAGATCTAGATTACACGCCATGTAGCGCAGAAAATTCTAGAAACTCATATCCAATACACGTGCCTTCAGCTAATCCTCTGGTCACCAATCTGGTAACTATATTTCTAGGGAAATAAATACACATCTCATCCAAGCCTCTCCATTATCAAACAATGTGTTATTCTATCAAATCTAATCATAAAATGGATCTACACATTATTCTTGATTGCGTGCTAAGGAACGTTGAAGAACGTGAAATCAAGTATAAAAAAACAACTGATTTTACATTGATTTCATTTTAAACCACTTTCAAGTACTATTGATAACATATCTACAATATTGGATCATTACTTAAAAAAATGGGTGTTCAATGATCACTTGATAAGGATATGTTGAACCCTGATCCAAACAAAAAATGCATGTGGTGAATGAAGAACTGGGGGAGAAAAGCACAATAAAAAATAATAGTAAAGAACCTCGATTGATGTTTGTGTCAATATAGATTCATTTTCATGAGAATAAAAATAAATAAATCAATAATTACAAAGTAATTCTCCCAAAACTTGATTAATCTAACCCATCCCACAAGATGACTGAATCGCAGATCAATCTGTTCGTTGATCAATTTTCATTTATTATAGAAATCTAGAAAGGGGAAATAAACCCAATAAAAAAATTCCTATCTAGAGTTTGGATAAATCATTTATGAAATGTTTTGTTCTTATCATTGATGAGATCCTCCAACTCTGCTACCACAGTGATTCAGATCTAATCATGATCTGTCATCATCTGCCAAGAAAATCTCTCCAACAGTTTTTCTTAATCTATTGGGTTTGAGTGGTCAACCCTGAGAAAAATGAAATAGTCATATACATAAAGGAGAAAAATAGGTAATTGTGTAAAAATAAAAAATAATAATTTATTTAATTTAATTCATTCATTTAAGCTTGTGATTAATTTTTCACAAACTACCCGCGCCGATAAAGGTCATATTTTGACTAAGGTAAAACCCACATTCTTAACTTAACAATACCCTCATATTTTTAATCTAGGACCCCATTCAAGAGTTATTACACTTTTTTAGGAAAACAATGCTCTCGCATTATTTAATATATTTAATATATTTAAAACATTTATTCTGGGCACACTGGGCCTCAGAACCAGATGTCCTCTTAGTTGTTGGTCTTGAAAATAATATATATAATATCAAAAAATAATACACTGAAAATATGATATGTTAAATTCTACCCACCTTAGGTATTTGGATCCTGAAAATCCAAAATACGGTGTACACAAAGAGATATGGGTACTAAGTACAAATATGAGTCTCCCACTCCCATGTTCCCCCCTTATGATTCTCATGCAGACACTAGACATGTACAAGGGGAATCGATCGCACATGAAGGATCATCTCCAAGAAATCCTTTATCTTCACTAGGTACTCTACAAAGGTATGTCCATCCTCGATATCGATCTTATCCCTGTTAATAACATGTGATGTTTCATGATCATAACTCCTCAGCTGGGACATGTCGAATATTTCATGTAACCTGTCCAACTGTGATGGTAGTGCTAATAGGTACACCACCTCACCAACTCTACGCAGTATCTGGAAGGGACCAATGAATCTTGGAGATCGCTTACCACCATAGTAAAATATCTTTAATCCATGTTGAGGTGTGACTCTTATAATTACATGGTCTCCTCCCTCAAACTCTATAGGTATCCATCATTATTCCACGTAAGACTTATGATGGCTCTATGAAATCATCATCCACACCAGGATATTCTACACCTTCTCTATAGTAGCTCGCACCAACTCTAGGCCCATGAGTGCAGAATTTTCTAGATCAGTCTAGAAATGTGGTGATCTACAGGTATGCCCATAAAATACTCAAATGGTTTCATACTAAAGGTGGAATGGTAGTTCTATTTGTATTCAAAATCCACCGAGGGTAGTTGGTCCTCCCAACTATAAAAAAATACCAACATAACATCTTGTAGCATATCCTCCAAGACCTAAATGGTCCTATCTATCTGGTCATCAGTCTAGGGGTGAAACTCTATTCTCACGCACAAATGAGTCCTGAAAGCCTCCTTCCCTCCATAAATGACATATGAAGTGAGCATCACGATCAGATAAAAAATTTAAAGAAATTACGTGGAGTCGAACTATCTCATACACATAGAGTCTTCCCAAACTCTCTACAAAATTTGACTCTCAAATGGATAGGAAGTGGGATGACTAGGTGACTCGGTCTACGATCACCCATAAAGAGCCATGCCCCTTGGACATATGTGGAAAGACCATCATGAATTCCATGGATATCCCATCCCACATACACTCTATCACCTCAAGGGGTTGAGCTAAACATGCCAGAACATGGTTCTCACCCTTCACTTGCTAAAAATTACGGCATCGAGAGACAAACTATGTAACTCCCTTATTCATACCTGGACACTAAAAATCACATCAGAGGTCCCAGTACATCTTTACCAAACACGGTTGTACCGCTAAATGGGATGTATGAAACTCCCTCAATACTTCCTCCCACAACATCAAAGGTACCTTCGTTTATCCTTTGAAAATGAAAACATGCTCCCTACCTTTAAAATATCTATAATGAGCATGTATGGTGGATGTCTAAGTATGTAAGGTCTCATAGTCTGTATATTCACACTGATCATCCCTAAAAAGATGTAAAACAGGTGGGGTAAAACACGCAACTGAAGATATGGAACATTATCCTAGTACATGAAGGAAAACTATAATGAGGATAACTGATTTAATGCCTCATCCAACAAGTGAGAATAATATCTCTTTCTCAGAGAGTCATCCACCATGTTCTCCTTCCCAAGATTATATAAAATCTTTAATCAATGGTCATTTAGGAACTCTATTCATCACCTCTATCTCAATTTAAGATCCTTCTGAAAGAAGATATACATGAGACTCTTATGGTCAGAGTAACCTATAAACCACTCTCTTGTCAGGTAGTCTTGCCACATATTTAGGTATAATAATATGGATACTAACTCAAGATCATGGGTCATGTAGTTCTTCTCATATGGTCTCAATTAGCATAAACCATAGGCAATCACTTCCAGCCTCTACATTATTACATAACTAAGTTTGTTCCCTGATGAAATAAAGAACACTACATACTTGACACCCTCCTCTAGAAATATCAAGATGGGAGCTCTCATCAACCTGCGTCTCAGCTCCTAAAAGTACTATTGGAACCTTTCTATCCATAAAAATGGCTTCCAATTTTGATTCAAAGATTCCAAGAGTTCTTAGACTCTCGATAATTCGGGGACATACCTCTAATAGTACCCTACAACCCTAAGGGAACTCAACACCTCAATAGCACTCTTTGTCATCTCCTAATAAAACACTGCCTCAACCTTCGACGGGTTCACTCTAACTCCAGCCTCTAAGATGACGTGTCCTAGAAAGTGAAATTATCAAATACAAAGTTGAAACTTCGATATCTTCTCATTAATTCAGTACTCTAAGAGTGTTTCCATGATCATACTCAAGTTTCTTGTGTGCTCTTACTCATTTTTTGGATACACTAGTATGTCATCAATGAATACTACCAAAAACTAGTCTCAGAAGGGCGATACAATTCAGTTCATGAGTCCATGAAGACTGCAGTTGTGTTCATCATTCCTAACAACATTACAAAGTACTCATAGTTACCATAGCGACATTTGAATGTCATCTTAGATATATCTTTGTCCCACACTTGCAACTGGTGATAGCAGGATCTGAGGTCAATCTTCGAGAACCATTATTCCTCTCAGAATTGATCAAATAAGTCATTGATCATCATTAGTGGATACTTATTCTTCATGGTCACCTGATTCAAGCACTATTAATCTACCCATAACCTCAATATCTTATCATAATTCTTGGAAAACAATACTGAGGTTACCCAAGGGGAAATGTTGGGTCTCATAAAGCCCTTATCCTGCAAATCCTTCAACTACAACCTCATCTCACGAAGCTCCAAGGAATACATCTAATATGCTAGTGTAGATATCAATTTCTTACCTGGATACAAGCTGATGCATAATTATATTTCTCGGTGGGGAGTTAATCCTGGTATGTATTTCGGAAATACGTCCTCATACTCTACCACCACCGCAGGAAAATGATAGCTCAAATAATCCATTGCTCCTAGAGTTTTGTTAGCTAACTGATGAGTAATCGGCTTTACTCTCCTATGTTTGAGCTCATCCTACTATTACAAGGTCTCATTTTAACCCATAAAGGAAAACCTCATTCCATAATTGCAGACATGCCACATCCTCCAAATAAAAATATTACATCTAGTAAAGAACTGTAGATAGTAATCCCATACCAAATATGACATCATAAAGTCCCATTACTACAATGAATAGAACTCATACAAAACTCTAGACAATAAGAATTATATCACATTATTAGCACAAGTGTGAAATCATCGAGTCAACCCTATCAGAGTCTCCAATTGTAAGGGTCAAGCCGAAGGCTCATCCAGAATCTCTATGTCTCAAACCATAGAAGTGGAAAGGAAGGAATGGATAGCACCTATGTATGTCAATACTACAACTGAAGTAGAAAAGACATGGATCGTACCTCATATCATCCCTGGATTCTCATGGTCATTGGACTCCATAGCTTACATTTGTCCTTGTCCCTTCCCACTATCTCCCTAAGCCTAGCGTGGACCACTTGGTGGTGGTGGTGGTAATAGCTCGAACCTTGGACCACCTCATGCTTCCAAACCAGCCTCTATGACACATTTTCCACCCTACGGACCACCATAATTCTGTCTATTTCTTGATATCAGTGATCCCTTGACCATCTCATGATCAATTATATGATAGGTTGGACAACCTCAAGAAAAATTCCCTCAATCGTCATAGGAGAAACACTGCCTCTCCCTATGCTGATTTGAGCCACCATGAGAGCCATGTACCCCTATCGATGGGTCCTGGGATCACTTCCTATAACTTTTAACATGTTTGGATCCCTATCAATTTCATCAGCTACCTTTTTTCAAGATCTTAGATACTAGGTTCCCACTACTAGCTCCCACTACCAGTGTTTTATTTTCCAAAAATCTATCCACTATCAAGGCTCAATCAAGAATCCCAACATACACTACTATAAAAATGATCTACAAACATGGACCTATAGCCACAGTTTTATAGGTCTGTGGATATAGATTAATTTATATCCATGGTTTAATTAAAATAATGGCTATATGGGTATTTGAAGCCACTATTTACAAAGGGATATAGAAATATGGTTGATTAAGTTGAGCATCATCCTCCGTGACCCCCACCCACTATAACCAGTCCTCTACATGACCCTATACCCCTTGTAAGATCTCCTCTCAAAGACCCTCTTCTCTCTATGCTACCCCTCCCAACCCCACCTCTTATTTCCACCAAACGAGATCATAGGATCTCCTATCCATGACCCTCCTCCCCCGACACTACCCCAAATCATGCTGCCACCCAATGAGACCATGTGTTCTCCTCTCCACAACCATCCTCCACTAACACTGCCATTGAATGCACACACCTCACCTCTTCATCGATTCTTTTCCTAGGTGACCTCCTCACCTCCTCATCTGGCACACCTCTGATACTGCCCCTCGAGGTCGTTTTAGCTTTTCTGTGCAGGAGGGTTCTAGAAAAAAACCTAAATAAGTTATCTCGACTAGGATTCAACGAACATTTAAATCACATAACAGAAACTACAATCCCTAGAATGTTAGGAATTTTATTTTTATCATCTTATATGTTCATCTATATCATAGATATATATTTACATTTTTCTCAAATTAACTGCATCATATAGAGTTTCTCCTCATTGAGAATTTTTGGGTTTATATTTGATCCTCATATGGTAGTTATTATCTGCTAATTTAGTCATTCATCACATTTCTTCAATTTATTCTATGTACAGGTTAAAATTTTGATAATTTCTCCACAACAACTAGATGGGGACTTCCTATAATTTTTTTCAATCTACCCTTCCTTATTTATGCGTGCATGAGATAGAGATTTAAGTATATCTATTTTTATTAGGAATTTTATAGGTCTTTTGATTCTATTTCAACTCAGAAATAAATCTAATCTCCACACTTAATTTCACTAATTTAATTATTTCTCTCAAATTATTTTTTTGTTTCCTTCATGTTGAAACTCAATTTAGATTCTTTAAAAATTCTCTCAGATTCTCTTTCTTTCTTTGGTCTTCATCTCCATTCTTAATGATAAGTTATTTTAATTTTATTTCTTCAATCAAAAATCCTGATGGGTGTTTGTGATGTTAGGTAATTTTTAATTATTACAGCGGACTATCTATTCAAATTATAAAATTGGAAAACGTCATATTTCACTTTGAATAAAATTATAATGTCTCTAAGTGTTTATTCTAACATAGATTATTTCATTATTACAAAACCGTAAATCATGTTTACATAAATAAGATAATGATGTATACATTGTCCAAGATGTATTTTCCTTGACAATTACTTATGACCACTCATCTAGATTTATCAAATCATGTGTCTTTTTTGCATAAATAAAATAAGGTTCCTTGAGGCATTTGGTTCATCAATTATAAAAACCATGAATAAGTGATATTTTGGTTTATTTAAGAAGTGGGATAGATATCACAAATATTATTTATAGATAATATAATGATTAGATGTGTCGAATTATAAGAAGGTTGTGTATAAACCAAAATATGGAGAAATATAAAAAAGTGTGATTAATATTAATCTATACCAAGGTAGGATAGAATATAATAGTATCATAGAATAATGAATTTAAGGGATTCATGAAGTGAGGGAGGGTTATTATGACCTGATCAAGAGGTATGTGGAGTGTGTATTATTAACAAAATTTCATTTTACACTTTATTTTCACAAAGAACACGAATCATATTGTCTTTGTGTGAATGAGTGATTCTTCTTGGAAATGATTATAAATATCTTACATATAATTTTTTGTGATTTATATTGAATTATTTTCTATGTTGTAATTATTTGGTGGTGTTTTTAGATGGAACAATGGTGGATATTGTTTGAAAAATACCATGTATTCATTTTTTTGTTTGTGTATATTAAAAAGGAAAGTTACTAATTATAATATTGTAATATTATTATAAGTTTTTTATGAGGTTTAGAGGAATCAAGAGGTGTTTCAGTTGATGCACCATAATCAATATTATAGTTGAGTTTACCTTGAGATGATACATTTCTATATTTTTGGAAAATAGTTGGTAAAGGGAGCGTATTAATTTTCTACTAGAAAAAAATTAATTCAATAATATTATTCAATAGAGATATAACATATACAAGGTTCTTGTAATAGTGAGAATAGGATCATATATATTCTATATTAGAACTAGGTAATTCATCAAATACATGTTTTGGTCAAAAAAATATTTTATGTTGTTGGTAAAAATGTATATACAAGAAAAAAATATTTTATGGATGTGAACTTTGGTGAAGGATGGTGTTTTTAAATATCAATTTCCGAAACAATTATTTCTTATAGTGCCTGGCATGATACAGATAATGGATTTAAACCTAGAAGAGCATGATTTTTAAACTATGACACCCATGTTATGAAATATAGGTCACTCTGAAATGGTAAATTGTATGTATGGTTTTCAAATTTAAGGAAACAATTGAAAAATATAATATTTTGGAATTTTAATCTATGTGTTTTAGGATATGAAAGTTAACAAAATAATATACACTATGGTGATAAAATATCACACCATTATTTGGATGACATGGCTAAAATGAATAACTTCATATCTCATCGAAGGATGAATGTTTAATTTGATTACTAGAATATTTTGAAAATAAATATAATATAAATTAAAAATATTTTAACCCATAAAATTTACAAAGTGATTGTATGATGTATTGGAATTATATAGAGATCCCTTTAAATAAAGACTGCAATTAATGATCATGGTGGGTATTTTGAGTGATTACATCCATGTAATTATATAGATAGATAAAAAATTAATTATACGAATCCATTTACATAATTTTTTAGTAGAATAAGAAGAAAATTTAGTTAATCAATATGGTTATCTTTCATATATTTTTAATTTAATGTATCTACATGCTACATCAATGTAAATATTTTAATTGTTATTTATTCTTCTGATGTTTGGAATATATTATATTCACATGTAATTTTTAGATCAAAATAATAGGATAGAGATAAGTTTGGAATCCTTTTGAGGGTTTTAAACATTAAAGGAAAGTGAAAATGATCAAAATTTAAATGAAATTAATAAGAGATTTTGGTGTGCTGATAAATTACTCTCTGTATAATCCTATGAAATATCCCATAACAGGTTATCCAAGTAAAAAATATTAGTCTACAATTCATTATTACATACATTCATAGTGATAAAGATATAAATATTATAACTAATTAATGAGAAAATACTATAGATGATAGATGAGTTTTTAGTAATGTCATCTTTCACCCACTCATGGGATATAACACCTAATGTGTCCTAACAAGGATACACAAAACCACGCATTTTCTGAAACCATGGATAATTCACCAACGTTAATTTTTTAAAAAAAAATGAATAATTTATAAAATAAAAAAAAGTGTTTTCCATGATTAATCAAACTTCTATGAAATCATAAAAGAGGTTGATTTTTAAAAATATGTAATTTATTACCTGAATTTTGAGTTGAAAACAATCTGAAATGAAATTGACTTTTAGGGAGAACATAGAAGGAAAAATAACTCCAGGGTGTTTTATTATGATGTTTAAATTAAATGAAAAAAATTATATATATAAATTAGAATATAAGATTTAATATATATATATATGTATTGTTGAAAATTTATTAATTGTACACGCTATGGAACACCATTGAACCATGGATAATTCTTGGAACCATTGTGCCATGTAACGTTTGTGAAAATTACCTAGTTGAGATGGTCCTTCATGGCGTGTGATATGTCGTTCCATGGAATGGTGTTGTGTTTTACACACCATTGCATCATCATAATTTTTTTTACAATTTTAAACTAGCTAACCCACCTCAATTAAAATAATTTATAAAAACACAATATTGTAAATCAATTGATACCCCTCCTTCATCCACTACCTATATGTGATGCATTGATCGGGTGCCATTGCAAAGCACAACCAAGAAGTATGTCCCTTTCTTATTTTCTTTCTCATGATAAAATTATAATGAGTTGTCATTTGTATGAGTAATTTTCAATTATTTAAATTAGATTGTTCTTCAAAATTAATTTTCACTGAAATTTATAAATGTTTTTTATATTTTTTTATTATTTATAATTTAAAAATCTAACTAGTTATTTTTTATTATTTCACTGTGCTTGTATTCCATTGGTGTGTCATAAGTGAATATTTCAATTTGTTTTGTTCCATACAAGCGTTTTTTCATTAGAACCCATTGTCATCATTATGCACCATTTTCCTTAAATAACCATGTCAATAGGGATCCCATAATTCAAGAACCATAATTATTTAATTAGAGAAATATATAAATTTTTTAATTAATATGAAAAATATATTGAATTCAACAACATATGATATCTCCTAGAATTGTATATATATATTAATTTACATTCCATTTAAGATATTTTTTATGATATTTTTATAAAATGGTTATTTATCATTAATTTTTATCATACTAAACAATACAAATCACATTATGTCATTTCCTAGATTATTTATTTAATATATGTTTATTTGTCTTAGGATGGATATAAGTTGAATGTATAATGTTGATCAGATCCCTGATGAGTTTCAGAAGGAGTTATAATATTTTTTGGAGACTGCATTCAATTATGATTCAGATGGTGGATTGATTTGATGCTTGTGTTTTGATTGTGCAGGAATAATATAGTTAACTTATGAGGAATTTATTTTATATATTACTTAACACGGTTTCAAAAAAAATATCATGTGTGGTATCACAATAGAGAAAAATATCAATTGCAGAATGATATTGATTCAGCTGAAAGGATTGATATGAAAAATTGATTTCTAATAGATTTCCATTTGTTTCTAAAGAAATCTCCACATGTAGACCAGTGTAAGACGAAATGAATACCAGGAAACAGTTTTCATCTATTTATTATAATGATGTATTTGAGAGTGTTAGCAAGATAATAGAATATGTTAATACCCCAGTATATCAAGAATCTGAAAAAATGAGTAAACTTCAATTTTTAATGTGATTATATCATGGGAAAGAAATGTATGGATTTAGTAATACTATGGTTTACTATCTTCTTACATTTATTAGGTATTTACAAATTAATGATTCATTTATTACAGAAAATGATTACATGGCATCAAATTTGGTTGAAAATTTTAGATTTTCATCTACTAAGATTCATTATTTCTCAGAATACGGCTCCCTTTTCTGGGAGAAAAATGTAGAGTTGAGTTAGTGAAAATAGTGTGGTACATCAAGTTAGAAGACTAATAAAGACATAACTCAATCCATCAGACCATAGAAAGTTATGTTTCACTTCCCTTTAATTCCAAGGCTTCTAAAACGTTTTATTTCTAAACAAATGGAAAGGACTATGGGATAGCATAATGATGAAATAATTATAGATAATGATGAAATAGTGTATCTTGCATATGGGTTGGTTTTGAATAAATTTGATAGGTTATATCCTAATTTTGTAGTTGACCTACAAAATTTTATATTGGGATCATCTTGTGATGGTTTCAAATCATTTTTTCAAATGTATGCTGCACACAGTACTTGGCGTGTTTTCATTTGGATTTTTAACTTGCCTTTGTGGATGTGAAGGAAAAAGTTGTTTACTATCATGAAAATATTAATATATGGACCCATTTATCCTAGAAATTATATTGAAATATACTTTCATCCAATAATAGATGAGTTAAAGGTGTTTTGGATTATTGGTGTGCAAGCATATGATCCATTCAGAAAGGAGTAATATATGTTTTGTGTAGATTTATTATGAATGTTAAATTATTTCCCTGCTTACAGAATGATGTATGGTTGGAGTAAAAATTGAAATTATCATACTCTATTTTTATGAAAATTAAATGTTCTTAGATAATAATGTTTCGATGAACTTTCAACTTTGTTGGGCATTGGCGATTTTAACTGATGGATCATCCATACATGAAAAATCATAGATGGTTTGATATTACCACCAAGAAAGATAAAACACCTCAATAAAAGTCAAGGAATTATATTTTTAAATTTATTTATGGTTTTAATTATGTTCTTGGAAAAATTCAATAAAATATCAGAAAGAGAAAGCCTGTAAATTCAAATTCTAATAGTCATTAGAGAAAGAAATTCATGTTCTTTGAGTTGTTGTATTGGTTATCGAATTTATTACTTCATTTTTTGGATGTAATGCATATCAAGAAAAAAATTGATATGTACTTGATACTATTTTAAATTTCAAAGGAAAAACAAAATTTTATGTTTGGTCACATCATGATTTTATGGATTGGAGTGTAAGAGCAAGACTTCATCCTGAGTTAATTGGTCAAAATAAGTGGCAAGTCCCTTTTTTCTATTATTATATAACAAATGTAGTGAGAAAATAATTTATTTAGGCCTTGTAAAGTCTTAAGGTTATAGATGGTTATTCAATTAACCTTTCAAAAAGGGTAAATACACAAGATGTGAAAATAAAATCTCTTAAAAACCATTATTTCCATGTATTGTTACGTGATTTGATTAGCATTTCAATTTGAAATTTACATTAAAATAATTTTAGAGTTTTTGTGATTAAGTTATGTAATTTATATCTAGAAATTTGTGTCAAAAGACTAATAAGAAGTGTTGTTTAGAAATTTCATATATATACACCAATTATTCTTTGTGACTTGTAGAAAATTGTCTCACTGTCACTTTTCACATGTATGTTACATCCAACTGTGAAAGTTCACATAGAAGTTATTTTTGGTGGTCCTGTTTCGAGTTAGTGGATGTATCTAACTAAAATAATGATTTTTCCATTGAAATACTATGTGATAAATAAATATCATCCTGAAGGATCTATTATCAAAGGCTATTTAGGTCAAGAATGCATATATTTCTATTCATCTTACTTGGCTAATGATACTATGAGGTCTAATAAACAAATGAGAACTGATGTTGAGAAATATGATCCCTTTGAGACTATATTTCCTTCAATTCCCCAAATAGGTGGGTATTCGGATCGTATTCATTGTGTACTTTAAGCAAGTAAGGGTGGGAAATGGATAATTGTACATTATCATTCAACTATGGTGTTCTAGATGATAACATATAGTATGTAAATTAATATATTTGAATTTTTTCATAGTTTTCATTCTTCATATCTTCTAACTTTTTAAAGATTCCATATTCATAGAGAAAAATTATAAATTATAAAAAGGAGACATCATTATCTCTCTATTATAAGGAATGAACAATGGAACAGTAAATAATTTACTATATGGTTAAATTCAAAGAGAAAATATTTCTTTTTATCATAACATAATCATAAGTATATATCCTTTGGTCCCAACAATGTGGTACATGATTGTAAGGCAATGGTTTTCAAGAGTTTTAAATTCATTATAAATAGTTGTGGAACAAAATTGTTAATACAACATGATGGTGTCAAGATAATACCTATAATATATTTTTATGTGAGTGAATCATACAAGAAAACTCAATCAGAAAATATATCATATTATGGGGTTGTTGAAAGAATCATTTTATTATATTAATATGTTCGTGGTCAAGTTGCAATGATGAAATGCAAATCATTGGATTCAAGGACATGGAAAGGCATTAATATATATAACTGTGGATTTAGAGTGACTGATATGAACTATAAACTTCATAACAGTGAACCTTATATTCTTACATCATAATCTAGACATTTTTTTTATATAACTGACACATTAAAACAAAAATTTGGTGTTATTTTTGATGTCATTCCATGATATATTTTTCAAGAATGAATGGATGATGATAATGTTGTGTATGAACCTACTATTATTTATTCGAATTTTTCATTTTATGGAATAGAAGATTCAATTTTTAGAATAGATTCTGAACTATAAATTGTCATAGATTATGCATAGTGTTGACACATTTGGAGGTATTTACCTGATATTATTACAATATTGTATGAGATTTTTTATAACCTTCATACATGATATAAAATTAACTAGTATTTCCTCATGAAATTTCATGAGATAGGTAAGAGTTATAATTTGGGTGAATTATTATTGAACTTACATTAGTGTGAATTCAGATATGAGAATCAATCTATACAACAAAGAAAGAGTTATAATTCCTAAAACATTGGAGTGGATGCCTTAATTCGAACTATTTGAAATTTTTCTTTTTACAACTTAGTTCAACCTTAGAAAAATGAGAAAAAAATTAAATGAGCATTGAAATTTAATAATCTATAAAATACATAAAAAGTGAAAAAAAATATTCTTGGATAACATTATTAGTGATAATCTAGGAGAATCTATATTGCACTACCAGGGGAATAATATTTTAAAACATGTAAAAATGAGTAAAAAATGTCATTAATTATTGAAATTGACTTTTTAGTTTTTAAGAAGAAAAATATAGAAAAAATATAATAATGCAATAGTTAATTTAAAATCAAGTTGGAAATAATTACTGGAATCTTCTGTTACTTTCTAAAAAACCATATGAAAATAATTTGATGTGGGAAAATTGATTTTTTACCTAAAAATATGTTAGAAATTTGGAAATTCGGATTCAAAAAAATATGCTAGAAACCTGCTTTAAACTACTATTGAGAACTATTTTTTTGTACAAAAATCTATGTTTCAATATCTGTTTACAGGTTCCTACATGTGTTATCATTGATAACTATAATTTATGTTTGTTGAATCATGAAGTTTTGGGATTAAAAATCTAGTTTTAATCATTTTTTATTTAATAATTGTAATAATATATTTTCTGGTCTTATTTTTCCAGGTCAAAATATTTGTTTATAATGATGTTAGAAGAAGAATAATAATACAAGGAAATGAACAACATATTAGATATTTAGGCATGTCTCCTCTGGTCACCACAATAAGTAAAATTTACATTTAAATACAATGTTATTTCATATTATTTATCATGTTATCGTTCATTTTATTATATCATCATCATTAATTTAGGCTACATCATTGAAAATATGATTTGATTATGCTACGAAAGATAATAGTATGGTAGGGGTACTAGTAAGGTCGATTCAATAGTTCAGCCTACCCCACTTCAGTCACCAGGTGGTCATTTAGTCAAGCCTCCCTTCATCCAAATTCAGTCACTAATGGGTCATCCACTAACTATTCCATCTCTATATTTTCCATACCCACCTCTTCCATAGACCTCTCCACCATCAGCCACATAAGATGGTATTTATCAGGCTCTCATCCCTCCCTATTACTCATTCCCACCATCCACCATACAGGGAACATATCTATAGCGACCTGGTTGTTTCTTACATAACTATTACATAATTTTAAAGATAAATAACATAATATTATTACAAATAGAGTATCCAATGTTTTAGTGTCTTGGGAAAACTAGGACCATACATAACAATTACTACATCAAGTATAAACATTTATTTAATTCTTTCTTATCTAGCTTCTTACTGGAACATGACCTCTTTTTAGTACATGTAGTCACTTGAGGAAATACATCAAGGGGGGTTATATAAAATCCTAGTAAAAGGATAGATAATAAAAATATATCATGGGGTGAGCATAATCATAACATAGGTAAAAATCATTAACATGAGAGGAATTATTAATAAAAGACTCGAAATGTGGCAATGCATAAAAATGAAACATCACGTATTAGTGGTTAAATAAAACACATACTTGTGAACAAAGATAGCATCTTTTTCACACATCATTTCACATTTACTCTTGAGATTCATCACTTTACCCAATTAATTGGAGCGTTGTATAATTTTGGGCACACCCATCACATTGAAACATTCATATTGCGCTATATAATTCTGGGTGAACCCTTCACATCCTAACATTATCATTTATCATGCATGCCACAATGAACATTCATAAAAAAATTAACATAAAAAACCCATGGAATGGAATGGTTTTAATCTCATAATAACTTATTTATAAAAATTTAGTTCAAAAAATTAAGTGGGAATAACATACTTGATACGATAGTCATCAACCTTTAGTGATAAGTAAAATGTGTGTTTTTTAAAGAATAGTCCTTTTGGAAAACATTTGATTGAAATAAATTTCAAAAGAAAACAATTATATCCTAGAAAAGGTAATTTAATTATTAAAAAATGATTTTTAATTAGTGATCATACCAAAAAAAATGGAGTGAAAGAGGGATAACCCGAAGAAAGAAAGTAAGGTTTGAGATTTTCCCCTTACCTTGTATCTAAACGCATTCTTCACTTTAATGTCTTGTATAACCACATTATATTAAATCGTTAACAATTAAATAACATTTTTTACATGAATATGGTTCATTATGGTTTCATTAAGTTATTTTATGGGCTTTGGATGAGTTATAGAGTTCAAAAACATTGTTCGAGAATGTTCATTTTATGGTTTTCTTGAATGGTTCACTTGTATTCATAAATGAAAGTTTTTGTAAAACATGGATAAAAAACAGAACTGATATTTAAAGTTGTTAATGATATTATATAAATTAAAATTGTCTTATAATTAATTATATTATATACCATTTGGATGAATCAATAGATAATAATTAAATGATGATTGTTTGGGTTAATTTGGGCGGTTTTTCGACCACAACAAACTTGTTTTGTTTAATAATTTACTAATATGTACATTATCGAGTTCCAGAACAATAAATAGAACATAATACATATAATATATTCTGGTTCAACCATAAAAATGGTTTCATTAACTGATATTAAGGTAGAAATGGGAATAAAAAATATGTTGTTCTTGAAGGTGATAGATTGACACCTCACAAACAACGTTTTCTTTTATAAAATAAAAGGTAGATAAGAAGGGGGTTGGATGATATAATATCCCATTAGTATCATAAAATTACAGTATATGTATGATACTAAATTTACCATACTATTTGGATGAATATTGGTGTGGATATAATAAGAAAAGAACTTGAAATTGAAAGTAAATTAAAGGAAAAGAGGGAGAGAAATTACCTATTGAATCCTCCTCTTGAGATCCTCCTTAAGGGATATAGTCTTGGACTTTTGATGAGACCAAAAGATCTTGGACGTGGGGTAGGGGATAGGAAAGATTATAGGGTAGAATTTAGGGAAGTCTAGAAGACTGAGTGGTGTGAGGAAATGAGGGTGTGAAAGGTGGTATTTATAGTGGAGGGGAGAGGGGATTTCTCAATATAAAATTCATTAGTCTATTATTTACCCACAAGATAAGGAATAGTGAGTATTCCATTACCAAGAACAGTAATTTTATCATGTGAAACCGATCCAATTGTTCTTACATTAGAAAAACATAATCCATCCCTCTATAATTAGCTTATTTTTCTTATTTTGTAAATTATGGCATTTCACTATTCATCACAAATTCCAGTATTTTAGAAAATTACAAAAAATTCGCCCCAACCATTTTTCAATGTGTATAATTCAATTAGGAATCCTATTTTTCAAAAATAATTTTCTAAATATGATTAATTTAATATTTTGTTAAAATAATAATTTACTTGAAAAATACACTTTTTAAAATTAAAACTGATTTTATAATGCTTTCAAAAATTGTGTAAGGTCTTATAAAGTTTTCTTAAAACTAGAAGACCTAGAATTGTTAATTTATGAACACATTTTAAGAAAATAAATTTTATTTTAAATTAATTAATTAATTATAATTAATTATTTATGAATTACAAAAATACCAATACTTTTACTATGGTCAAATTGTCACTTATAAGATGCCTAAATTTTATTTAATTATTCATGGGTAAGGTTGATCTTATTTTGGATGATTTACAATTCATAAGGTTCATATAACTATTCATAAGGGTAGCTTACTATTCATAAGGGTAGGTTACTATTCACTAAAAAATTAAGTTTTTCTTATCATACTCTAAACATCTTACTGATCACAACTGTGTATGTCAGATTCTCAAAATTCAAAACATATAAGTGGAAAAAATTATGTTTAATGGCCACATAGTATTTAGTATCATAATATTTCATTGTGTTTCCTAACGAGATTATACTATAATGCATAATTATAAGGAGGTATTTCCATTAATAAAACATCGGGTCGTTACATTCTTCCCCCCTTATGAATTTTCGCCCTTGAAATTTCATTTTACACAAATAGGTGAGGGTGCATCTCCTTCATCACCTCCTATAGTTCCCAAGTTGCTTCTTCAAGCTTATGATTCCTCCATAACACTTTGAAAATGTGGGTTGTCTTATTACATATAACTTTATCTCTCCTGTCCAAAATCTTCACTGGTTGATCCTCATAAGAGAGATCATCTTCATGTTGTATCACCTCTGAGTTCAGTACATGTGAGGGATCTGGTATGTACTTCTTTATGAGTGATACATGAAACACATCATGAACATGAGCCGTATTCAATGGAAGTGAAAGCTAATAGGCCACGTCTCCTATGTGTTCAACAATCTCAAAGTGGCCAATGTAACTTGGGCTTAGCTCCCCTTTCATTCCAAACCAGATGACTTTCTTCCATGGTGATATTCGAAGGAAGAATTTATCTCCAACGTCAAACTCCATGTCCCTTTGATGGTTGCTAGCATAGCTCTTTTTCTATCTTTGAGCAGCTTTGATGTGTTTCTAGATGACTTGAACCTTCTCTGTCGTCTCTTGCACAAGACCGGGTCCAAGTAGATTTATTTCTCTAACTACATCCCAAGAGGTTGGAGTTCTATATCGCTTCCAAAAAAAATCTTCATATAGTGCCATATGAATACTTGAGTGGAAGCTATTGTTGTATGAAAACTCAACCAATGAGAGATGCTCATCCCATCCACCTTTGAATTCTAGAGAGAAGGCTCTTAGCATATCTTCAAGTGTAAAAATAGTCCTTTCAGATTGGCCATCATTTTGGGGGTGATAGGTCATGCTGAAATTTAATTCATTACTCAAAGCATGTTAAAGGCTCCTCTAGAATTTATATGTGAACCTTGGATCATGATCAGAGACAATTGAGACTGGAACTCCATACAGTCTCACCACGTCCTTCACATATATCTTTGCAAGTTTTTCAAGTGATGGGTCTTCCCAAATAGTGATAAAATGGGCAGTCTTGGTGATTCGGTCAAGTACAACCCATATCGCACTATTTCCCTTCAACATCTTTGGGAGACCTGTGACAAAGTCCATAGTGAAATTCTCCCATTTCTACATGGGTATAGGGAATGGCTGCATCAACCCTTGGGACTTTTTTCACCTTGCTTTAACTTACTGACATACCAAGCACCTTGATATATATTCTACAATATCCTTCTTCATGTTATCCCATGGGAAGTGTTCTCAGATATCACAATACATCTTGGTACTCCCAGAATGGATAGAGAATGTTTATATATGCACATTGTCCAATAGATCCTTCATTATCCCAGGTGATAAAGGTACACAAAGCCACGTTCCGAATTGAATCACACCATCATCGTCGATAATAAACTCTTGCATCTTCCCTTACTTTACTACATTCACCCTCTTTTATATCTCCCCATCATCCCTTTGTGCTTCCTTAATCTTCTCTTATATAGATGGTTTCACAATAATTTGGGCATGGTACGATGTATCCCCTACTCTTATGATTTCTAAATCCATCCTTTGCAAATCCAAGAAGATAGGGTCTTTTCTTCTTAGATTATCAGCTACCTTATTCACCTTTCTAGGATGATAGTGAATAGATGAATTGTAGTCCTTGATTAGCTCAAACCATCTCCTTTGACGCATGTTGATCTCCTTTTCTGTGAATATATACTTTAGGATTTTGTGGTCGGTGTATATGTCACACTTCACACTATAAAGGTAGTGTCGTAATATTTTCAAGGAAAAAATCATGGCTACCAGCTCTAGATCATCCATTTTGTTGTTATTCTCATAGATATTCAACATCTATGAGGCGTAGGCTATCACAATGTCATTTTTCATCAATACGCAACCCAAGCCTTTCTTTGAAGCATCACTGTATATCACAAAACTTTCTCTACTTTTTAGTAGTTTGATTACAGGTGCAATGATAAGCCTTCTCTTTATCTCCTTGAAGCTTCCCTCACATTCTTCCTTCCATACATACTTTACCCCTTTCCTAGTTAAATTAGTTAGTGGGCTTGACAATCATGATAAATTTCTCACAAAATGTTGGAAATACACAACTAATCCAAGAAAACTACATATTTATATGACACTAGGGGGCTTGGGTAATTCCTCAATCACCTTTTTTAAAAGTTTCCATAGAAATTTCTTCACTTGTGATCACATTCCCCAAGAACATGAATTTCTTCATCCAAAAATAACACTTGTTGAAGTTGGTGTACAACTTCTCCTTTCTAAATGTCTCCAACACAAGTCTTATATGTTCTTCATTTTCCTCTTTTCTCTATGAGTAGATGATAATATCATAAATAAACATAACCAAAAAAATTTCAAGGTAACATCTAAAGACTCTATTCATCAAATATATGAATATTGAAGGGTAATTAGTATGTCTAAAGGGAATCACCAGAAACTCATAGTTCACATACCTTGTACGGAAGGCAGTCTTTTGAATATCTCCCATATTGACCTTTAGATGATGATATCCAGAACAAAGATCCTCCTTTGATAAGTAATGATCTCCTCTTAACTAATCGAACAAGTCATCAGTCCTTGGAAGAGGATCCTTGTTCTTTATGGTGATCTTGTTGAGTTCCCGATAATCAATACACAGCCACATTGTTCCATCCTTATTCTTCCCAAAGAGCATTGGCTCACGCCAAGGTGATGCACTAGGTCGTATGGACCCTTTTTTCAAATTCTCTTGTAGATACTTCTTTAACTCATCCAGTTCGATTGGAGCCATCCTATAGGGACACTTTGAGATAGAAGTAGCTAAGGGTATGAGTTCCATTTAGAATTCTACCTCACGATATGGGGGAATTCTGGGTAACTCTTCGAGAAATACATAATCATATTCACTCATGATGAGAATTCCCTAAAGTTTGGCAATATCCTTTGACTCAACCATTTAAGAGAGGTATGCTTATTCACAGGGAATCAACACCCACACCATTGAAGGATTTTTCAATGGAGATTCATGATCTTCCTTTCATTTGTACAAGATCATTGGATTTTTCAAAATATGAAAAGATATTTCCTTTTCTCGAAAGTTGATATGTTCTCTATATAACGATATCCATTACATTCCCAATATAGTGTCGAATTCCATCAAGGGAAGTTTTACGATATTCGCTGGAAGAATCTTCCCACATACGCCAACAGGAGAATATTCAAACACTTGGGTTATAATGATTTTACCACTTGGTGTTTTTACAGATATCTCTACTTCATGGTTTCAGGGCTTCGATTCTATATTTCTATCAAACATTCAAGATATAAAGGAATGCATAGAACTAGAATCAAATAAGACCTTTTCCATTCTTGAGTGAATATGAAGTGTACCTTGTATGACTTCATTATCCTCCTCCACTTTCGTAGTAGTGATGGAATAAACATTCCCTTGTTCCTTTGGATTTTGTGGCTGCTGACGCTGATTACCCTCAAGAACTCTAGGATTAGTGCACTATCATGCATAGATCCCTAACTCCCTACAATTTTACCATGGAACCATGGGTGGTTCTCTCCTTTCTTCCACCACATTCTCTTTCCTTTTCAGGTCTTTTCAACACTCTTGAGCATGATGTACTTCTTTCCCAGTCTTGAAGAACTTCCCCATCCCATTGAGGCAGTTCCCATGGGGAAACTTCCCACATTTTTGGAATGTGGGTCATTGAGTTTTCTTCCCACCTTTTTCATTAGATCCACCAGCTTGAAACTACATCTTTAGTTTCTTATCACCATAACCATGGGAAAATTATACAAACTCCATCCCTACATTGATAGCACATTTAACAACTTCTTCATAACTCTCAAATTCTTGAATTGCAAGAAACTTGTGAAGTTGTGGTTTTAATCCACTAAAGAATCTAGCAATTTTGCTATCATTGTTGATAACGAAACCCGAAGCATACCTTGAAATCCTTTTGAAATTAGCTTCCTAGGTTGTGACGGATTCTCCTTCCTTTTTCTTGATCTCTATGAATTCTCTCTCCATCTTCATTTGAAGAGTTCTTGGTAAATACTTGTTAAGAAACATTATCTTAAAGTATTCCCATTCTATCTCTTCAATTTCCTCCCTTGGCTTGGTGTTCTTAATAAAATCCCACCATTGATAGGCCTCTCTATCTTGAAGATAAATGGTTAGTTTCACCTTCTCCATCTCAGAACTACGAAGCATATAAAATATCTTCTCCATGGATTTAACCCACTGCTCCGCAACTAGTGGATCGGAAGATCCACTAAACATCAGTGGTTGTGGCCTCACAAAACACTCGATAGCTACTTTCTCCCTCTTTGGTGAAGGAGTATGTTCTCCATTATTATGTTTATTGCTCATAACCTGAGATATCTGGGTAAGAATCGCCATGAATTTTTTAACTCCACCTCCCAAATCATTGGGGATGTTGTTCGGTCAATCATTGCATTGGACCACACACAATTTATTGGACTAGTTTCTCCTAGTTCACACCATTTTCTAAAATAAAAAAGTTTAGAAAAAAACATAAGTCAAAAATTCATGAATAAATTATTCATTTTTATGATTTATACTAAAATAATAACATATAGGATCCCTATTTAAAGATTCTTGTGTGCATATTTTTACTTACTCTCATGCTAGAGGTTTTCTCTAGGGTTCACTAATCCCAATTCCGAAATTAACTAAACCTTTCCTCTGATACGAACTATAGTGACCTAGACTTTTTTTACATTACTATTGCATCATTACAAAGATAAGTATGATAATATTATTATATATAAAGGATCCAAAGGTTTAGTGTCTTGATAAAACTAGGACCATACATAACAATTACAACATCAATCATAAACATTTATTTTATTTCTTCTTCTCTAGCATCTTATTGGAACTTGACCTCTCCTTAGTACATGTAGTCACCTGAGGATATGAATCAAAAGGGGTGAGATAAAATCCAAGTAAGAGGATAGATAAGAACAATATAGCATGGGGGAGAATAATCATAACATAGGCAAAAATCATTAACATGAGAGGAATCATTAATAAAAGACTTTAAATGTGGAAATGCATAAAAATGAAACATCATGTCTTAGTGGTTAATTACCACACATACTTCTAAAAAAATATAGAATCTTGTTCACACATCATTTCACATTAACTCAATATATTCATCACTGTACAAAATGCATTGGAGCGCTGAATAATTTCAGGCGCACCCGTCACATTGAAACATTTATATTGCGCAATATAATTCTGTGTGCACCCATAAAATCATAACATTAATGTTTACCATGCTTGAGACAATGAACATATATCAAAAATGAACATAACAAACCAATGGAAAGGAATATTTTTCATCTCATAAGAACACATTCATAAATATTGGGTTCCCAAAATTAAGTGGGAATAACATACTTGATATGATAGTCATCAACCTTGAGTGAGAAGTAAAAGGTGTGTTTTTGAAAGAAGTTTTCTTTTGGATAACATTTTTTTGACATAAACATTAGTAGAAAACATGTATGTCCAAGAAAAGGTAAGATAATTATGAAAAAATAATTTTTAAGGAGTGACCATACCAAAAAAATGGAGTGAAAGTGGGAGAACCCAAATAAATAATGTTGGGTTCGAGATTTTCCCCATACCTTGTATCTTAATGCTTTATTCACTTTAATGTCATGTATTGTAAGAACTCAGACCTTCTATTCAGGTATGTTTTTCCTTTTCTGGTCTTTTTTGGGAAAAAGAGGAGAATCTAGAAATTTTCTAATTACACGCCATGTACTTTGTTGCCGCTCGAGGTCATGTACTGGTTGTGTCATGGCCACACACATGGCCATGTAGGGGTGATGTACAGGATGCTTAATGTCGTGTACGAAAAGGCCTAATACATGTCGTGTACTCCAGAATTACATGTCGTTTACTTTATTTTTTTTCCTTAAACAGACCGGGGTCACATCTTAACCCCAAAAACGTCTTCTTCTCCAGATTCTTCGACCAAGAGTGAGGTTAAGGCCGTGGATCTTCTCTAAGCCACCGATCGGTCACTGGTTATCTGAATCGAACGCTGTTGGTTGCAATAGAATCGCAGCGGTGAGTTCTTGGTTCCATTTTGGCCACATTTCCTGATTATTTATCTTATGATAGTTATCTGAGGTTGAACGTTTTATATGTTTTTGTAGATATACTCCATTCTAGGCTGATTCATAGGTCGAGGTTCAATTATATTGATCTCCAAGGATCGAGGTAGGTGGTTTGTTTCTTTACGTTGAATGCCTTTGAGTTTTTGTGAAAACAATGTCGGATTTCCATGTTTTGGGTATCTCGGGTTAGGGTTTTGATCCTGTATTATTATCTGCCTTAGATAGCTGGTGTGCATGAGGTTATTAAATGAATAATGAATGCTTGTTAGAATGTTTGAGGATCACCCCATGGGTGTTTTCCTTTGTTTTGGCTGTTTATCGCCATTTGGCTTAGGTTGCCTGTGAGACAGACCTTGTTTCATTTATTGTCTGCCTTGATATAATTTATTGCATGTATTGCCTACTTTTTATATGCTTTTGATGAATTTTATCTATTAGCCAAGTAGTTTGTTGAACTTACTTAGGGATGCTGACAGTCGATTACGCACGACTAGACTACTCCGAGCTGTGCGAACCTGGTGTGGTAGACTAAAGAGGGAATTGATGGTTAAGGGATTCTAAAGAGAGTCTATTATAATTTAGTATCGATCACAGGGCCAACGGGAATGGGTATTTGTGCTTCCTCAGAGTGTCCTTAGTTACATATCGAGACTATAGGGGGAATTAGACGTATGTGCTTCCTCAGATAGTCCATATCTATCGTTACCAGACTGCAGGGTAATTGATGGTGAGAGCTTCCCAGAGTGTATGAGCCTTTGTATGATTACTTTACTAGAGGGTTATGCTAGGTTGAGCCACCCAGAGAGTTAGTGTGAATATTTTTTGGTTGGTTGTGATGAGTCCACCAAGCTAAAGAGCTAGCTTGGGTTTTGTACTGCTTGTTGTTTAGGTATTCTGCTAAGATACATGTTGTGTTACTTGCTATGACTTGGGAATATAGATTTGTTTTCTAGATTCCTTGATTGATAATTAAATGATTGAATTAAATTAATAAATAAATGTGAATGGAGATTTGTAGGATTGTTTACATAAGTTTACTCATGTTTCTCTGCTGCATTTATTTCCATTACTTTTGTTATTTTTCTCACTGATAGTAGGGAACATATCTTGTGTTGGTTGCCTACTGGGATTAGTCTCACACCATGTTTGGGTCCTAATTTTCGACCCAAATAGGTTATATGGTTGCAGGTGTGGATAGGGTCTACTTCAAGAACATGATTGTTGGTTGGAGCTGGAGAGAATAGGACCGAACTCAGGCTTTCGATGCTGCTGGATTTTCTATTTACTTTTAGCATTTGTTTCTCATTTGTATTTCATCACATTGTGGTGTTTTCTATTTTCCTTAGATACTTGTACCTTCTACATCATTATCATCATTATTATATATATTCAATGCTTCCTCTTTTTAGTTTCAGTTATTGTATGTTGTTTACTGCTTCCACTATTGAATGTTATTTCCTCTCCTTTGTATACTTTACCAAATGAGGGCATTGTTTCCCCAATGACTCACCAAGTCCCTCGCTGCTAGTCTGTAGCCTCTGGCGTTTGGGGAAATGCACTTGAGGTCATGTGGAGAACCGGGTACGAGGCACCAGTTGAGTGGCTCCAGATTTGGGTCGTTATAAAGTGGTATCAGAGGAGTTTCATTCTTTTCTATTGACTTACTATTTAGAGACATTAGACAGAGATAATAAAGAATAGGTAAATGGTAAATAGCTGTGCCCGGGAGTTCTAGAACCCGTGCATAGGGAAAAAGCCAGATTACCTCGAATATTTCAATTTTCGAGTTTTGAAAATGTTACAGTTTAATTGACTTCACCATTGGGTGGTGCACTTTATTTGTGTTGTTACTGTTATATGATTGTGGTTCTATTTTGTAGCAACCTGATGGGATGAGGGTATGCCATCTCATGCATCATATAGGCACTTGTTAGGAAATCACATGTCATGCATTTTTCCATTCCATCTAGATTGTATTTGAAATTGCATGTTGTTGTGATATAATTTGTGATAGACAATGCATGTTGTTGTGATAGCTTCTGTGATAAAATACCTACTATATTGATAGGGTATCATTTGTTTAGAGCTTCTTTATCATGGACGCCAAAATTTGGTCTTACAGGTGTTATGGGCCCTCTAGGATCGGAATTTGGTGGGTCGTGATTTTTTTATATTTTTTACTTGTTATATGCATTTTTATGATGCCAAGCTTTGATTTGTAAGGACTATGGGCCCCATAGATCAGAATTTGGAACCTTAACGCTTTATTTTCTGTGTTTTCTGGGCTCCGGTGCAGTTATGAGGCTATTGTCCGGAAAAACCCAGAATACACAGCGTGTACTTCATGAATACACGCAGTGTAGTTTTTAGCCGTGTCGCTGACTATGTGGACAGGGACACGGGGTAGTGAAAAATCTTATAGGAACAAATTGTTTACTAGTTTAGCACACTATTTAGTATGAAATAGTTACCCGGGCCATGTCCTGAACAACAAGGGCATAGTTTTCCTTCAAGTGCATGTCGTGTCTCTCCGGAACACGTCGTGTATAGTTAACCATGGATTCGGCCGTGTAGCTAACAACACGGGTCGATGTTACCTTCCTCATACACAAAGTGTCCATCTGGAACACTTCGTGTAATGTTGGCCGTGTGTCAGGTCATGTCTCTAACAACATGGGCTAGGTAAGGCATGTCTAGTATATGCCTTGTCTCCATTGAACATGTCGTGTAGTTTTTTCTTAGAAGAACCGTGTGGCTTGACCATGTAGAAGGACTCGGGTAGGGAAGAGGATTCATGTAAACACCATGTGTTAGGACAACACATCGTGTATTTGGGGTGTTACATGACCAGTCTTGGTAGAAGTACACTCCCATGTGAATGACATAAGGCAACACGCCGTGTAGGGAAAGAACACGCCATGTAGTCATGTTTTTCACACTTAAATGCCTTCTTTTCCATGTTCCATCTTATGCCTTTAGTTTTTCTGTCTTTGTTAATCCTAAATATTAGGTGTTCTTTACCTTGCAGAGTCATGGCACTGAGACATCCTCTCGTTTCACATCAGGAACCAGGCAGTGATCGTACGCCTGATATGACAGATCAGGGACTACTAGTAGTTCCGCCTATCATCCCAAATATGGCACCTGCAGTGATTCTAGACACTGGTGTCAATGTTCAGTTCAGAGAGGGTTTCATGAGATTCATGTAGACCTTCCAGGGAGCTCAGTATCATGCCCCGTCTATGGCAGAGCTGACGCGGGTTTTTCAGTAGTAGCATCGTCCCACGTTCACAGGGGATAGAGGACCATGGGTTGCAGAGTCATGGATGGAAGCCATGTTATCCATCTTCGAGCACCTAGAGACGCCTCTAGAGAGGAGAGTGAATCTTGCGAATTATATGCTGCAAAATTCTTCCAAGAAAAGGTGGGATGTGGTTTCGCAGACAGGGCGCTAACACGCTATGGGTTGGGGATGAGTTTCAGCGTACGTTATATGATTATTTCTACCCTTTGACGCTGAGGGCTGACAGAGCCAGAGAGTTCATGAACCTATAGTAGGGTACTCTCACCGTTATGGAGTATTCATCTCACTTCATAGAGCTATGACGTTTCACACCCGTTCTGGGGAATGATGAGCTGTTTTTATCAAGGAAGTATGATGAAGGCCTCAGACCGGACATCAGATCACAGGTGAACATCTTTAAGTTGACTTCTATTACTCAGATAGTCAACCAGGCACTTATCACAAAGAGAAATCTGAGGGAGACTAGAGCTTTGGACCAGGGTGTTTCATCATCTAGGTCTGATTCATTTCAGGTAGACAGCAGGAAGTGCCACCGAGAGTCTACACGAGGTGACCCGAGGAAGCGACGTATTCCATATGGTAGATGAGATCTTCCTTCTAGAAACCTATTGGTGTGCTATCAGTGTGGAAGAAACTGGCATAAAAAGACTCAATTCTCGAGAGACCTAGTGGAGTGCCGATCTTGCGGCAAGATGTGTCATCTGCAATTTTTCTGCAAGGTTCTCCTTCCAGCAGCTAGTGAATGAGGATCAGTTTTGACTCCACGTACAGAAGCAGGATTACCAGTTCCACAGCAGACTGGGGGCTGGAGTTCTTCATGTCATTCAGGCCAGGGTAGAGGTCGCGGACGCAGTGGTCAGGCTCAATGAGGGTCAACTCAGGGATCTCAGGCTACTACATAGGGTCGTGGGACAGGACAGACTTTTCCGGTAGAATAGATTCATCAGGAGTAGGATCCTGGACCTTCTACAGTTCGAGGTACGATTTTAGTAGCCTCATTTTTATCCTCTGCACTTTTTGATACAGGAGCTTCTCATAGATTTATTTCTGTGCATACTGTGGAAATCCTTAGACTTACTGTTTATACTTCTGAGGATATGATGACGCTAAACACTCCCTTGGGAATTAGAACTACTAGTGTGTGTCAGTGCTTAGACTACCCCCTTGAGATTGGTGGGTGTCATTTTTTGTGGAGTCTCTATGTTTTGGAGATGACAGGATATGATGTCATCTTGGGATGGACTGGTTAGTTCCCTTACATGAATTTGTCAATTTCTATCATTGTAGGGTGAGTTTCACATCACCAGAGGGCAGATCGTTTCTTTACAATGGCGAATGGGATGTCCAGGTGAACAGAGCTGGACTAGAGCATCATGGGTTGGGCGGTGTTATGGCCTAGATTTCTAGATTATATCTAGATGACCAAGGGACCTATCAGATATATTTTCCTCCAATGTTTAATCACTTTCCATATGTCTTTCTAGAAGACTTTGCAGGGTTGACTCTAGAGAATGAGGTAGACTTTTATATTGATCTTGTGCCAGGAGTCGCAGTGGTGTCCATTCCTCCTTATAGGATGGCTACACCTGAGTTACAGGAGCTCAAGAAGCAGTTGGAGGAGTTGTAGACAAAGGGTTTCATCCGACCCAGTACTTCTCCTTGGGGTTCGCCCGTTTTATTTGCAAAGAAGGTGGATGGTACTATATGACTTTGCTTGGATTATCGGAGGCTAAAACATTTGATGGTCAAGAACTGATATCCATTTCCATGGATAGATGATCTTTTTGATCAACTTCAAGGATCCAGAGTGTTCTTGAATATCGACTTGAGATCCAGCTATCATCAGTTGCGTGTCAGACCATCTGATATACCTCTTACAGCCTTCTGGATCAGGTATGGTCTGTATGAGTGTTTGGTTATGTTGTTTGGTCTCACGAATGCACCAGCAGTTTTCATGACACTGATGAACAGAGTTTTCCATCCTTACTTGGATTCTTTGGTGGTGATTTTCTTGGACGATATCTTGGTTTACTCTCAGACTCTACATGACCATGATAACCATCCTGCGATCGTTTTGAGTACACTAAGGGAGCATTAGTTATATTATAAGCTCTCAAAGTTCCACTTTTGGATGGATGAGATTCACTTTCTGGGTCATGTCATCTCAAAGACAAAAGTATCAGTAGACCTAGAGAAGGTGAGAGCAGTAGTTACCTGAGAGCAACCAAAGAATGTCTTCGAGGTGCGAAGTTTCTTAGGGATGGATGGTTACTATAGGTGGTTTATGTAATACTTATCATTCTTATCAGCACCATTGACAGTTTTGACTAAGAAGGGGGTGAAGTATGTTTGGTCAGAAGCCAGCGATTCAGCCTTCCAGGAGCTGAAGGGGAGATTTACTTCAGCACTGATTCTAGTTTTACTGGAGTCGGGCAAGAGTTATACAGTTTTCTGTGATGCATATGGAATCAGGCTTGGAGAAGTGATTATATAGGAGGATCATGTTGTTTCATATATATATTGGTAGTTAAGGCCACATGAGAGAAAATATCCAATGCATGACCTGGAGTTGGCTGCAGTTGTTCATGATTTGCATTATTGGGGACATTATCTTCTGGGAGAGAATTTTGTGGTATATACTGACCACAACAGCCTCAAGTATATCTTCACGGACCGTGACTTGAATATGAGATAGTGGAGGTGGGTTGAGTACATACAATCTTTTGATTTCGAGCTTTCCTATATTCTTAGGAAAGGCAATGTAGTGGCTGATGCACTGAGCAGGAGGACTCAGATACAGGCAGTTATGGAGGCCAGCAGCGAGTGGCAGCTTATGGATCTATTTTCTGAAATGCATTTGGAGGTGCCTGACAGATAGGGTCAGACTTTTCTTTATTCTTTGGTTGTTACCTCTACCCTTCTTGACTGAGTTCGAATGAGGAAACTATTATATTCTGAAGGCCTAGTCTTACTAGAAAGTGTGTCAGGAGAGGACCCTCTTCTCGTATGGACTGTAGGCGAGGATGAGATCTTGTGTTTTCAAGGACGCATATGGGTGCTAGCAGATATAAGCGAGGAACTGATGTGAGACTTTCATTCCTCAGTTTGGGCAGTTCATCCTGGCTTCACCAAGATTTATCATGATCTACACTGCCAGTAATGGTGGCCAGGTATGAAAAGAGATGTTGCTAGTTTTTTCATGAAGTGTTCCACCTGTCAGCAGGTGAAGGCAGAGCACCAGCGACCAGAAGGTCTTTTACAACATCTACTCATTCCCAAGTGAAAGTGGAATGATGTCTCAATCGACTTCGTGATAGCATTTTCGAGATCTCATCGAGGGAATGACGCGGTATGGATTGTCATTGAGAGGCTCATGAATGTTGTTCACTTCTTACTGATTAATGAGACCTTCGGTGTGGATGAGCATAGATGGTTGTACATCCTTGAGATTGTATGCTTGCATGTGGTTCTGATTACTATCATTTTAGACATGGATGCCCGCTTCACGTCGCATTTCTGGCAAGGGCTACATAGGGCTTTGGGTACATAGGTACTTCTGAGTATAGCTTACCATCCCCAGACAGATGGCCAGTCAGAGCACACGATTCAGGTTCTTGAGGACATGCTTCGAGTATGTGTCCTTTATTTTGTAGGTTCTTGGGAGAGACATATACCTCTAGTGGAGTTTTCCAACAGTAATAGTTTTCAAGCAACTATTCGGATGGATCCTTTTGATGATTTGTATGGTAGGCCATGTCGATCACCCTTGTGCTAGCTGGAGGTAGGAGAGGCACCTATGCTGGGACCTCATCTTGTTCAGGAGACCACAGAACTGGAGGAGTTGGTTCAGAAGAGGATGGCTACTACATAGTCTCGGCATAAATCTTATGTCGATCAGCAGAGACGACCTTTGGAGTTCAAGGTCGGAGATGAGGTTTTCCTACGTGTTACCCCAAGGTTGGGACACAAGAGGACCAGGAGACAGGGTAAACTTTCACCGAGATACATCGGGCCATTTGAGGTTCTGGAGAGAGTTAGGCCGGTTGCTTATAAATTGCAGTTACCTCAGAGGTACCAGGCTATGCACGACTTCTTCCATGTCTCTTAGCTTCGACGCTATTTCTCAGACAAATCTCATGTCTTTCAACCCGAGGAGGTTGAGATAGAGCAGGATGCATCGTTCGAGGAGCATCCTATCAGGAATGTTGATCGTAGTGAAAAGGTACTTCATGGCTAGTTTGTTCCTCTAGTATGGGTGTTATGGAAGCACGGACGTGTACATGATGAGACTTGGGAGAGGGAGGCCGATATGCGATCACAGTGGCCAGAGTTTTTCGAGGTTTCTTCTTTTCCACCTTTCTAGGGAAATTTGGGGATGAATTTCTTTAAGGGGTGGAGTTTCTAAGAACCCGGACCTTCTTTTCAGGTATATTTTCCCTTTTCTGGTCGTTTTTGGGAAAAAGGGGAGAATTTGGAAATTCTCTAGGTACACGTCGTGTACTTTATAAGTACACGCCGTGTAATTTTTGGTTGCTCGAGTTCATGTACGGGACATGTCATGGCCGCACATGCGGCCATGTAGGGGTGATGTGGAGGCCGCTTAATGCGGACTACGGAAAATCCTAGTACACGTCGTGTACTCCAAAAGTACAAGCCGTGTACTTTATTTTTTTCCATAAACAGATTGGGGTCGCATCTTAACCCCAAAAATGTATTCTTATCCAGCTTCTTTTACTGAGAGAGAGGGTACGGCTTCGGATCTTCTCTGAACCACTGATCTATCACCGGTTATCTGAATTGAACGTCATCGGTTGCAATAGAATCGCAGAGGTGAGTTCTTGGTTCCTCTTTGACCACATTTTCTGATTCTTTCTCTTATGATAGTTATCTGAGGTTGAACATTTTAGATGTTTTTGCAGATCTACTCCATTCTAGGCCGATTCACAGGCCGAGGTTCAAGTATATCGATCTCCTAGGATCAAGGTAGGTGGTTTGTTGCCTTACATTGAATGTCTTTGAGTTTTTGTGAAAAATGTTCTGGATTCCCCTGTTTCGGGTATCTCAGGTTAGGGTATTGATCCTATATTATTATCAGCCTTTTATAGCTTGTGTGCATGAGGTTATTAGATTAATAATGACTGCTTTTTAGTATGTTTGAGGATCACCCCATGGGTGTTTTCCCTTGTTTTGGTTGTTTATCACTCTTCGGCTTAGGTTGACCATGAGGGAGACCTTGTTGCATTGATTTCCTCCATTGATATAATTGATTGCATGTATTGCCTACTGTTTATATGCTTCTGATGCATTGTAGCTATTAGGCAAGTAGTTTTTTGAACTTACTTAGGGAAGTTGACAGTCGATTACGCACGACTAGACTGCTCAGGACTATGTGAACCTGGTGCGGTAGACTAAAGAGGGAATCAATGATTAAGGGATTACCTAGAGAGTTTGTTATAATTTAGTATCATTTGAAAGGCCTATGGAAATGGTAATTTTTGCTTCATAAGAGTATCCTTAATTACATATCAAGACTACAGGGGGAATTTGACGTAAGTGCTTCCTTAGAGAGTCTTTAGCTATCGTTACCAGACCGTAGGGGAATTGATGATGAGAGCTTCCCAGAGTGTATGTGCCTTTCTATGATTACATGACTATAGGGGTCTGCCAGTATGATCCACCTTGAGAGTCAGTGTGAATATTTTTTGGTTGGTTGTGATGAGTCCACCAAGAAAAAGAACAAGCTTGGGTTTTGTACTGCTTGTTGTTTAGGTAGTCTACTGAGATATATGTTGTGTTAATTGCTATGCCTTGGGAATATAGATTTGTTTGCTAGAATCCTTGATTGATAATTTAATGATTGAATTAAATTAATAAATAAATGTGAGTTTATATTTTTAGGATTTTTTACTTAAGTGTACTCCTATTTCTCTGCTGCATTTATTTCCATTGCTTTTTCTATATTGCTCACTGATAGTAGGGAAAAGATCTTGTGGTGGTTTTCTATTGGGATTAGTCTCACACCCTGTTTGGGTCCTTCTTTTCTACCCAAACAGGTTATATGGTTAAAGGTGTGGATAGGGACTGTGGCCATTCTACTTTAGTTACATGATTTCTGGTTGGAGCTGGAGAGCATAGAAACGAGCTCAGGAATTTGATGCTGCTAGAGTTTTTGTTTACTTTTAGAATTTTTTTTCTCAATTGTATTTCACCACACTGTGGTGTTTTCTGTTTTTCTTATATACTTGTACCTGCTGCATCATTATGATCATTATTATATATAGTAATTGCTTCCATGGTTTAGTTTCAGTTATTGTATGTTGTTTACTGCTTCTGCTATTGACTGTTATTTCCTATCCCTTGTATACTTTACCAAATGAGGGCATAGTTTCCCCAATGACTAGCCAAGGTCCTCGCTCCTAGTCTATAGCCTCTGGAATTTGGAGAAATGCGCTTGAGGTTATGTGGCGAACTTGGTATGGGGCACCAATTGAGTGGCTCCGGATTCGGGTCGTTACATGTATAACAATTTTAGATTCAATAATTAACAATTCCATAACCATGTTTACATGAATATGGTTTATTAGGTTTTCATTAAGTTATTTAATGGTATTTTTATGAGTTATAGAGTTTAAAAACATTGTTCAAGAATGTTCATTTTTATGGTTTTTTGGAGTGGTTCACTTGTATTCATAAATGAAAGTTCGTGTAGAATATGGATAAACATCTGGAATTGATAGTTTGTGTTATTAATGATATTATAGAATTTAAAATGGTCTTATAATGAATTATATTATATGAAATGTGGATGAATAATTATATAAGAATTAAATGATGATTGTTTGGGTTAATTTGGGTGGTTTTTCAACCACAACGAACTTGTTTTGTTTAATAATTTATTAATATGTACATAAGTTATTCCTAGAACATTAAATAGATCATAATAAATATAAAATATTCTATTTTATCCATAAAAATATTTTCACGACCAGATCTAAAGGTAGAAATGGAAAAAATAAAAAATGATGTTCTTGAAGGTGATAGATTAACACCTCACGAACAATGTTTTATTTTATAATATAAAATGAAGAGGAGAAAGGGGTTGGATGTTATAATCTCCCATTAGTATCATAACATTATATTATATTTGTGATAATTTAGTTACCATGCCATGTGGATGAAGATAGTTGGGTATAGAATAATAAAAGAACTTAAAATTGAAAGGAAATTAAAGGAAAAGAGGGAGATAAATTACCTCTTGAATCCTCCTCTTGAGATCATCCATAAGGGACCTAGGCTTTGTCTTTTGATAAGAACAGAAGATCTTGGACATGGGGGAGGGGATGGTGAAGTTTCTTGGGAATATTTTAGACAAGGATTGATTCTTAGCATGTGTTGGGAAATGAGGGTGTGAAGGGTGGTATTTATAGTGGAGGGGAGAGGGGATTTCTCAATATAAAATTCATTAGTTTATTATTTAACCACAACAAAAGGAATAGTGAGTCTTTCTGGACCAAGAACATTAATTTTATCATGTGAACCTACATCAGTATAACAATATGCATGACTCTATTATTAGCTTATTTAGCTTATTTTGTAAATTATGGTATATCACTATTCATCAAAAATTCAAGTATTTCAGAAAAATCCCAAAAATTCACCCCAACCATTTTTTGATGTGTAGAATTTAAATATGAAGTCCATTTTTCAAAAATAATTTTCTAAATATGATTAATTTAATATTTAATTAAAATAATAATTTACTTGAAAAATACTGTTTTTAAAATTTAAACTGATTTTATAATGATTTCAAAAATTATGTAGGGTCTAATAAAATTATCTTAATACTAAAAGGAATATAATTGTTAATTTATGAAAAAAATTTAAGAAAATAAATTTTCTTTTAAATTAATTACTTAATTATAATTATTTATTTATGACTTACAAAAATACCAATACTTTTACTAGGGTCAAATTGTCACATATAAGATGCCTAAATTTTATTTAATTATTCATGGGTAAGGTAAATCTTATTTTGGAACATTTACAATACATAATGGTATTATTAATTTTTATAAGGGTATGTTACTATTAAAAAGGGTAGGTTAATATTCAACAAAAATTATGTTTTTCCTATAGGACTCCAAACATCTTACCGATCACAACCGTGTATGTCAAATTTTAGAAATTCAAAACATATAAGTGCAAAAATTATGTTTAATGATCACATAGGATTTTGTATCATAATATTTCCTTGTGCTTCCTAATAGTATTATACTATAATTCATAATTATAAGGAGGGATTTTCATTAGTAAAACATTGGGTCATTACATTCTAACCCATATATCTTACCACTGTATCCATATACATGTCCTCCCTCATCCATACAGAGCTATCAATCATATTTTCTCCCAACATCAATACACTTATCATCATCGAATATATAAATCACTCTTACTGTAGATTCCCCACCAACTGTAACGCCCCGAACCTAGTTACCCAGAGTTGGTGCATTATTACATAACATTGGCATGACCACAAGAAAGATCAAATCTCGAAAGACCGATTGATTTAGTAGCCTTGGAAACACTAGATGTATTCATAAGTTTTACATTACATCATAAAGTGAAAAACTACTACGACAACATAATGTCTCCATAGTCCACACTATTATCCCCTCATAATATCCCTGCAGGTCATTCATAACTTACTTCTTCACATCCTGGGAAAAATAAAACATAGAAAATGGGTGAGCTCAAATGCCCAGTAAGGTTAACAATATAGCGGAACATTCAAAAATAAGCATAAACATTTAAGGCAATGCATTACTAAAACAAAAGCCTTTTAAACATGAACTTCAACATAGTATGGAAAAAAGTAAAATGAAATAATTCCATTTACTTATTCACATGGATATTCTACTAATCGAATAATCACATGCAATATCAATAACCACTTTCATAATGTCGGAATGCATAATGTTGAACTTTAATTTCTTTGTCAAGGCCTCGTCCCAAGACCTAGGGGCTAACTGTAACCGGAACCCAACCCGGAGTGCCTCTAATAACCGGACACCAACCCAGAGTGCCTCTAATAACCGGACATCAACCCGGAGTTCCTCTAATAACCGGAGACCAAACCGGAGTTCCTCTAATAACCGGAGACCAAACCGGAGGGCTTACTTTTACCGGTCCCCAACCCAGAACATACTTGTCTAACACATTCATCTGAATGAAAGGTTGAAATATAATATAAACATTCGGATTACAAATAACTTATGAAATGTCAATACTCTAAACAAAAACCATGAGTGACATAAGAATAACTTATCCACAGTCAAAAATATCACAAAACCTTCAATAAAATATGGATGTTTTGTATCATAATAAATCAACTTCAAATAATCTTAAAATCCATCAAAGGATGTTGACATAGATGAAATAAAGACTATTTTAGAAAAATATATCTTTCTATTTTGAAATCATTTAAGAGTCTTATATTTATGAAATAAAACATTTTTTTTTGAAAATATTCTTATTATCTTGTAAGGGAAGCTTCAACGATTTTATAACGGCAGAGAATAGCCACACCCGCCGTATAAGTTAAAAACATTTTACCTTAATTTTGTCGAAAAGTTTAAAAAGCACCTTGTTTGGAAAACGACGGAAAGATTCCTTTATAAACCTCTTATAAAAGTCAAACAAGGGTATAAATGACTTTAACCCATATTCTCGTAAATAGTAAAAATGTTTTGAAATTCATTTTTAAGAAACATGGATGTGGATGATAAAGAGATCCCAGTAGATTATTACGTATAAACAACCTCGGATAATGAAGAGATTGCAAAATAACCCTTACCAATTTGGTAACTTATGAAACATACAACCCATAAAAGAGGTATCATACAATGAATATGTAAATACACATAAATTAGAGTGTATTACACAAAGAATATAATTTTGGGTAGTACATACACCACACAAAAGGTGATGGTGGCAATATGGCATGAATCTCACGGGAATAAGGAGTGAGATGAAAACCCCTTACCTTGTACTTTTCCTTGGTTGGGGTAGGTTAACCTCCTCTTCTTCGGGTTCTTCCTTTTGATTTGATCAAAAGGGCTCCTTAGGTTGGCTTTCTGATCAAACTAATGCCTCTAGGTTGTAGTGAGGGAAGTTGGGAGAGTATTTGGGCAGAGTTTTGCCGAACCAAAAGGTTTTGAAGGTGTGAATAAATGTGAAGGAGGAGTGCTCTTTTATAAGAGGGGTGAGGGGCACCTTTGGAAAAGCTAGAAATATTAGTTTATAATAAATTCATATTCGGTTTCTAATGGCTCCAAAGTTGATTATTTAAATGTTAAGGTGGGTATGGGTCTAAAACAACTCAACCAATAGAATTTAGACAGGTTTGGGTACTTATATTAACCTTATCTTTAAGTATTAACTCTAAGTTAATTAGTTTCACTTTTACAATGTCTCTTTGTATTTTTATATAATATGGTTAATAAACTTACTATATACATCCAAGAGACCCCCAAGTGGTCCATTAATGATGAACCTATCATGATATAAGTATATTGGCTGAACCCTAGATTTTTAGGAATTTAATATCAATTAATAATATAATATTTGTTTTAAGAACTCTTTTATGTCAATTTTGACACTATTCAATAGTTGATTTTTGTGAAACTCATAACAGATTTATTACTTCGAAAAAAGTCAATTAAATCAATCCTAATATATCATATTATCCTATAAAATTAGTTTAATTCATTAAAAGTTTCATATTATACTTATTTGGGTATTTATAATATCAATTATTTTAATTTTTCACTATTATAGTAATTAATTCATCATCATTGTGTCATATATAAATTAAATTATTTAATGTCTAAAAATTATAAATAAAATATAATTATGTAGGAAATATTTTTATATTTCTAATGAATATTTATAATCTAAAATACAACATATATAACCCTATGTAATAATTAATTTTCTAAAAGATATATGCTTGTGTCATTTTTGTATTCATTTTAACTTAATAAAAATA
The DNA here is from genome assembly GCA_963277665.1 of Viscum album. NCBI lineage: Eukaryota > Viridiplantae > Streptophyta > Magnoliopsida > Santalales > Viscaceae > Viscum > Viscum album. The sequence continues at coordinate 755,895,432 of OY728121.1, read as the reverse complement.
AAGTGTCCCTATCACCTACAAGTGGCCCCATGGGGTCCCCAAATCGACCCAAATATGCCTATGGTCGAACAGGTTTCAAAAAATAAGGCTATGACACGTTTTAGGGTAATTTAGTATTATTATAATATTATTTTTTAACCCTTATTTACCGGATTTACCCTTAACCATGGTAAATAAAATATTTACCATAGTAATTATTCAAAATGTCTAAAAATAAAAGTTACATATTTACACAATTTGAACATCCTGATTCCAAATATGTAATCCATTTTTCTAAATTCAAAACACAGAAGTGGCAGAAATCAATTTAAAATTAATTCCCGCTGTCAAAACAAAAAACGTGTTTTTAAGAGATAATAACTATCAAAAGATTGACACTTGTTTATGTTCGGTTTAATTGTAAAATTATGTCCAATGACCAAAATTATATTAAATGGTAAAAATATATTCTAAATATACTTTAAAACCACTCAAATTCATAATTTATCACTATTAATTATTTTGATTAAAAAAGTTGTTTTTAATTAAAATTTAGTAATTTTCACTATTCATCAAAATATGAAAGTTATCCGAAAAGTACCAAAATTTCACCTTAGGCTAAATTCGATACTCCGAATCCAAAAATGAAGTCCATTTTGAGAGATAAAATTTCTAAAATTTTAAAAGGTAGGTATTACTATTCATAACGGCTAGTTTGATTGGTTGTGGTGTGTTAGAACTCGAAGTTGCGTGCAACACACGCTACTGTATTATTCAAAGGAAAGCGTACCGTGGAAGCTTGGGATGTTTCATTTTAAATTTTTTGATGTCCCCCATTTAGTCAAAAGTTTAAAATATTGTATTTAAAAAGGATTCACTATTAAAAGTTGATAAAAGTGCAATACTGAAAATGAATCTGTTCTTGCATTATGTCTAAGAAACTCATAATATGGATTCTAAAATTATAAGGATTATATAAAGTTTAAAATTTAGTTAATACTATTCATAACCTCTTTTGAATGGCTTTTTTTTTTGTAAGTCATGGTGTGATTGAACTTGGTGTTGCGTGTAGTGCAAGTTATTGAATTATTTTGAAAAAATAACACACTATAAAATCTTGCGGTGTTACATTCTCCCCTCCTTCAATAAATTGCGTCCTCGCAATTTGAAATTGTTCTTCGAAAATAAAAGTTTTAAAATAGAAAATATATTTGTGGGAAAACCCACATCAGAAATTGGGTTACTAAAATTTAGTCTTAATATGAGGAAAAGAGAAATGAAAGGGTCACCACCAAATTATGATCTCGATTAGGAGAACATTGGTGGCAATTAGAGATATATAATTGGAGGGAAAACGTAAATATTTATAGGCGGTGATTGAGGTCATCAATCACAAATAAGTATAAAATTGAGGTCCTTAAACTCATCAATCTATGATGATTTGAAATACCATCGGTTCAACAAAACATAGGGTATTGGGATAACACATTTTTGACATTTCAAAATATCTTAGTTGAAATCCCACATAGAAAAATGAATTAATGAGGCCTCTATTTAAAATAAAGATTGGAAAGTATGAAGATTACCGAAAATAACACATACTAGGGTTCCATGTAGGAAAATATGGATATGGAAGAGAAATATAGCCATCAATTATCTGATGGAGAGTGGTAGAGAACATGGCTATAAAAAGGCCAACAATCCCAAAGCCATAAATTAGTGATGATTTAAGGTATCATCTAGGACAACATTTTTGTTCTAAGTTCCTTTTATTAATGTTGAGGAATTTATTTATGAGATTGGCTAAGATCATAAGGAGATATACTTACTTTATAATTAGAGTTTTATCCATTAATAAATTTCTACCACAAACTCATCTTTCACTCTAAAAGATAATAGAACGTAAAAAAAATTCTATTTATACTATTCGTACAGGGTTCCAAAATAAATGAATTTATAATTCATCTACAAGATCATTTATAAAAAACTACATTATTTAATCCAGGACATCTCGTGGGCCAGTGGTAGGTGATACACCCTTGTCGCCCTTCGGTTGCGGGTTCAAGTCTCGCAGCCTTACCGGACGCGACGGGTTGCCGCCCGACCTCCGGGTTGTCCTTTTATGGAAATCCAAAATAATCCAAACTAGAACTATCCAAAATACTTCTGTCAAAACTCACAGTCCAACATTTATAAGGAAGGTAAACATAATGTAGATCCTTTTTACCTCATAATAGCATATGAATACCTTCATCGTGTATTCTTTTAATACACTGAAACATCCTGAATTACTATATTCCTTATTGATTACATTCATGCTCCCTTATTCCATATAGAATGCTGGATATATTTCATCAATCCAAAAATGTTTTAAACCCCAACAATGATGGAATATAAAAATAATTAATCAGTTCCAAGGTAGTCAAGAATATCCAATATAATTTATCCAAAACAATCATGTATTATTCCAAAATCACTACCTCAGTATCAGAACTATATTATTGTTTATCATTCTCTCAACCATATATTTTCCAAAAAGTTATCGTGCTATTGAGTCACTTTTCTTTGTTCCACACAATCTCAAGTCCTTAATGAAATAGTACTATAGTACAATCCTTATATACTCCATAATTATTATGGCAAGTACATTTTTGATACAACACTCAATTGACATAATCAACATAAGAACTCAAATCATTCCTCTTCATATGTGGTAGTATCTTAACTTTATTATTATCCAAAGGCATAATTTGCGGCATGGTTTGATGACTGGGACATAGGTTTGCGTAGTGTCCAAACTCCTTGCAAATGAAGCATTGTACATTTGAAACCATTTTCAAACCCTTGTAGTCACGTACTTTGTTCCCTTTTCCTCCACACTTATAACAGACTCCCATTCCTTTCAGGCAATTTCCAGGGTGTTTCTTTCCACAGTTATCACATATGGGAAAATTATTCTTTTCCCTCTTCCCTTTATCCATCTTTCTCTCTTCCATCCTTTTCTTCTCTTGCTTCCCTTCAAAGCCATAGGACTCAGTAAAATCTTTACTTATCTTATAAACACATGATATTATTTCTTCATATGATGATAATACATGCGAGACTATTTCTCTAGTCAATTCTAGCTTAAGACCATAAAATATATGATCCTTCTTTCTCTTTGTATAATGTGAATTGCTGGAGTTCTCATTCCTTCTACTGGTCGCCATTTCTAAACAATGGCATACACTAGATTAGTTTATGAATAACAATACCTAATCCCAAACTTGTAAGACACATAACATAAATTAAATTGTTTATGGATATAATCCATAATCATAAAAATTTCTCCTTTGAGGAAGTAAATCCACATAAAACCTTCATAACGGTTTGTAAAGAAAATGAGAATTATCCTAAGCATATCCCCCAGGAGTGTCGTAACCAAGAGTGCAGCAAGGCCCATTGTCGTGCACCAGTTCCCGTTTGAGTCTAGCTCAAAGCAGTGTTTTTGGGTTTTACCCCTAAGTACATCTGTGCCAGAGCCGCCTCTACCTGCTCGTATCCAGATAGGGATGTATTGCTCAGAAAACTCACAAAATCTCTACAATACCAAAATTCTAGGAATTTCTTCTATACTAATCCTCAAAGTTCATCTTAGGTCTACGTGCTCTAATCAGAGTTTATCTAAATCTAGCTTCCAAGGTTTGTACTAAACCTCCCTCTGATACCAACTGTAACGCCCCGACCCTAGTTACCCAGAGTCGGTGCATTATTACATAACATTGGCATGATCACAATAAAGATAAAATCTCAAAAGACCGATTGGTTTAGTAGCCTTGGAAACACTAGATATATTCATAAGTTTTACGTTACATCATAAAGTGAAAAACTACTACGACAACATAATGTCTCCATAGTCCACACTATTATCCCCTCATAATATCCCTGCAGGTCATTCATAACTTACTTCTTCACATCCTGGGAAAAATAAAACATAGAAAAGGGGTGAGCAAAAATGCCCAGTAAGGTTAACAATATAGCGGAACATTCAAAAATAAGCATAAACATTTAAGGCAATGCATTACTAAAACAAAAGCCTTTTAAACTTGAACTTCAACATAGTATGGAAAAAGTAAAATGAAATAATGCCATTTACTTATTCACATGGATATTCTACTAATCTAATAATCACATGCAATATCAATAACCACTTTCATAATGTTGGAATGCATAATGCTGAACTTTAATTTCTTTGTCAAGGCCTCGTCCCAAGACCTAGGGGCTAAGTGTAACCGGAACCCAACCCGGAGTGCCTCTAATAACAGGACACCAACCCGGAGTGTCTCTAAAAACCGGACACCAACCCGGAGTTCCTCTAATAACCGGAGACCAAACCGGAGTTCCTCTAATAACCGGAGACCAAACCGGAGGACTTACTTTTACCGGTCCCCAACCCGGAACATACTTGTCTAACAGATTCATCTGAATGAAAGGTTGAAATATAACATAAACATTCGTATTACAAATAACTTATGAAATGTCAATACTCTAAACAAAAACCATGAGTGACATAAGAATAACTTATCCACAGTCAAAAATATCACAAAACCTTCAATAAAATACGGATTTTTTGTATCATAATAAATCAACTTCAAATAAGCTTAAAATCCATCAAAGGATGTTGACATAGATGAAATAAAGACTATTTTAGAAAAATATATCTTTCTATTTTGAAATCATTTAAGAGTATTATATTTATGAAATAAAACATTTTTTTTGAAAATATTCTTATTATCTTGTAAGGGAAGCTTCGACGATTTTATAACAGCAGAAAATAGCCACACCCGCCGTATAAGTTAAAAAAAACATTCTTAACTTAATTTTGTCCAAAAGGTTAAAAATCACCTTATATGGAAAATAACGGAAATATTCCTTTATAAACCTCTTATAAAAGTCAAACAAGGGTATAAATGACTTTAATCCATATTCTAGTAAATAGTAAAAATGTTTTGAAATTCATTTTTAAGAAACATGGATGTGGATGATAAAGAGATCCCAGTAGATTATTACGTATAAACAACCTCGGATAATGAAGAGATTGCAAAATAACCCTTACCAATTTGGTAACTTATGAAACATACTACCCATAAAAGAGGTATCATAAAATGAATATGTAAATACACATAAATTAGAGTGTATTACACAAAGAATATAATTATGGGCAGTACATACACCACACAAAAGTTGATGGTGGCAATATGGCATGAATCTCACGGGAATAAGGAGTGAGATGAAAACCCCTTACCTTGTACTTTTCCTTGGTTGGGGTAGGTTAACCTCCTCTTCTTCGGGTTCTTCCTTTTGATTTGATCAAAAGGGCTCCTTAGGTTGGCTTTCTGATCAAACTAAGGCCTATAGGTTGTAGTGAGGGATGTTGGGAGAGTATTTGGGCAGATTTTTGCCGAACCAAAAGGTTTTGAAGGTGTGAAGAAATGAGAAGGAGGAGTGCCCTTTTATAAGAGGGGTGAGGGGCACCTTTGGAAAACCTAGAAATATTAGTTTATAATAAATTCATATTCGGTTTCTAATGTCTCCAAAGTTGATTATTTAAATTTTAAGGTGGGGATGGGTCTAAAACAACTCAACCAATAGAATTTAGATAGGTTTGGGTACTTATATTAACCTTATCTTTAAGTATTAACTCTAAGTTAATTAGTTTCACTTTTACAATGTCTCTCTTTATTTTTATATAATATGGTTAATAAACTTACTATATACATCCATGCGACCCCCAAGTGGTCCATTAATGATGAACCTATCATGATATAAGTCTCTTGACCGAACCCTAGATTTTTAGGATTTTAATATCAATTAATAATATAATATTTGTTTTAAGAACTCTTTTATGTCAATTTTGACACTATTCAATAGTTGATTTTTTGTGAAACTCATAACAGATTTATTACTTGGAAAAAAGTCAATTAAATCAATCCTAATATATCATATTATCCTAGAAAATTAGTTTAATTCATTAAAAGTTTCATATTATATTTATTTGAATATTTATAATATCAATTATTTAAATTTTTCACTATTATAGTAATTAATTCATCATCATTGTGTCATATATAAATTAAATTATTTAATATCTAAAAATTATAAATAAAATATCATTATGTAGGAAATCTTTTTATCTTTATAACTAATATCTATAATCTAAAATCCAACATATATAACCCTATGTAAAAATTGTTTTTCTAAAAGATATATGCTTGTGTCATTTTTGTATTCATTTTAGCTTAATAAAAATAAAGTGTCCCTATCACCTACAAGTGGCACCATGGGGTCCCAAAATCGACCCAAATATTCCTATGGTCGAACATGTATAAACCAATAAGTCTAGGACACGTTTTAGGGTAATTTTGTATTATTATAATATTATTTTTTAACCCTTATTTACCGGATTTACCCTTAACCATGGTAAATAAAATATTTACCGCAGTAATTATTCAAAATGTCTAAAAATAAAAGTTACCTATTTACACAATTTGAACATCCTGATTCCAAATATGGAATCCATTTTTCTAAATTCAAAACACATAATTGGCAAAAATTAATTTAAAATTAATTCCCGCTTTCAAAACAAAAAGCGTGTTTTTAAGAGATAATAACTATCAAAAGATTGACACTTGTTTATGTTCGGTTTAATTGTAAAATTATGTCCAATGACCAACATTATATTAAATGGTAAAAATATATTCTAAATATACTTTAAAACCACTCAAATTCATAATTTATCTCTATTAATTATTTTGATTAAAAAAGATGTTTTTAATTAAAATTTAGTAATTTTCACTATTCATAAAAATATGAAAGTTATCCGAAAAGTACCAAAATTTCACCTTAGGATAAATTTGATACTAAGAATCCAAAAATGAAGTCCATTTTGAGAGATAAAATTTCTAAAATTTTAAAAGGTAGGTATTACTATTCATAACGGCTAGTTTGATTGGTTGTGGTGTGTTAGAACTCGAAGTTGCGTACAACACACGCTACTGTATTATTCAAAGGAAAGCGTACCTTGGAAGCTTGGGATGTTTCATTTTAAATTTTTTGATGTCCCCAATTTAGTCAAAAATTTTAAAATATTGTATTTAAAAAGGTTTCACTATTAAAAGTTGATAAAAGTGCAATACTGAAAATGAATCTGTTCTTGCATTATGTCTAAGAAACTCATAATATGGATTCTAAAATTATAAGGATTATATAAAGATTAAAATTTGGTTAATACTATTCATAACCTCTTTTGAATGGCTTTTTTTTGGTAAGGCATGGTGTGATTGAACTCGGTGTTGCGTGTAGTGCAAGTTATTGAATTATTTTGAAGAAATAACACACTATGAAATCTTGGGGTGTTACACCAACCACAGAAGTTAACTCCCCTCATTTAGATTCATCACTTCATGGTTCAGTAGATCCCCCATCTACTAGTATGTTTTTATACATTAATGAAAGTGATTAATGATAAATTCATATAAAATATTTTCCTTTACTTATTATTTTTCATAATTAGAAACAACCTCCACCAGACGATGAGGCTGTACAAAAATGTGAGAGGTCTAGAATAGAAACACACAAATCATGGTTCAATACTATAAGGATAGTGCTATAATTGTAAAACATGGTAAGGAATGCAAAAGTTTTATGGGAACACTTCCTAAAAAAGGAAATATAATTTTAGTTCAACCAATAATTTGGGAGAAAGTTGTGGAACAAATAAATCACAATTCTTGGGTAGAGATTTGGGTAAGTAACGTCTTTTATATATATTAATTTATAATATTTTCATAACAAATATTTTTTTCTAATGCAACATTGATATAATTTTCCTGATGAAAAAATGCCAAGGCAGTAAGGTGAAGGGAATTTGGTGATATGTGGAGAGTGTACAGGTATGACGTGTGTGGTGTTTGGAAAGAGAGATTTGAAATATATCTTGAAAAAGTATTGATCATTCATGATTTCCCAATATCACAATACAAAGAGATGATAGGCTATTGGAATATCTCAGATCTTAAGGTATTAGTTAAATTTATATATATAATCATTTGTTTATTTGTAAATGATTTTAAATTTTTAAATTATATAAATTAGTTTGTTTAATGGAATTATATTTTTTATTATTTATTGTAAAAATCAGATAGAAATAAAATAAATAAGTGTGAAATGAAATATATTCATACACTTAGACACACTTCACTCCTAGTTCATGAGAATGAACATGAAATCTATTTAATTCTACCCTCATCATTAATCTTTTACTTTTACTTTTAGCAATGGTTTTTATCCATAAAAATTGATATGAATAATTTAATAAGTAAATTAAATAGACATGGGAAAATTCCATTGTTTTTAGTGACTGTAACATAAGAATCCATTGATGATATGAATCGTATTCAAGAAAATTTCATTAGGATCTCTGGTAATAGATTGTACATTTATAAGAATGGGTGTTTAGATATTAGAAATGTGGGTGATCCTACCACTTAATTAAGGAAATAAAATCTTCAATTCAATCATAGAGGACATCTATGACCATATATTTTTTAACCCACCAAACAAAAATATAGAATAATCCAAGAAAAATAGGGTCCCAATAAATTTCATCACATTAATATAATTGTTGAATAAATCAATATTCCTCTCATTGCTTAATTTTTTTATTTTTTCCAAAAAAGGAATTTAATATCAAGGGTCATGTTCTTCACTCTACATTGTTTTATACAAGTAATAAAAATAGATATGGTACTGTGGTAAATAGAGACACCTAGGAGATGATTTTAAGTATATTTCAATTTTTTTATTTTGAACTAATTTAATTATTTAAATTATTTTATCATCTTAATTTATGTTATATATCACTCAAAATATTTCTTTTGAGGAATTGGCACAAAAAGAACACACTAATATGGGCCCAAATGATCATCTACATCAGGTATTAGGAGACTTGCATCATGGTAGAGTGCATTATCAACCTGGGAATAAGATTGTACCATCTAGATACTGGTATTTTGACCACATTTCTTTGATTAACAATTTTGGTATGGTTACATTGGAACAAATGAACTCCATAATCAAACAAGAAACTTAAGAAGTAACTCAAAAATTAGAATAAGATACTCAAAATTAAAAGATGGTAAATGAACATATATTGAAATCTATGTCTACTATTTCTTTTACACTTCCACTAGAAGTTTCTCCAGTGGTTGACGCCTATTTGATGTTGATGCATTCATTTTATTTAGACTTCTCTGCTCCTACCGGTGTTGATTCCAATGTCGATGTTGATACTGATGGTGATGTTGGGGGTGTGAGAGGTGGTGATCGTGTTTCTATAGGATATATGGATGAGGGTTATCATGGTTCAAATGATACTATTATTAAGGATCACTTTTTATGTAAAAAAAATTGGTTTGTTTATATGTTGAATTTTATTATGTAGTTAAGTTTTGTTATTGTTATATTGAATTGTATTCTGGGGTGTTTGAATATTTCTACATATGTTTAATTATTGTATTATAGTGTTTGTAAATTTCTACAATAATTAAGTTTTGTTATTATTATTAAATGTAATTTTATCTTCCTCATATGATGCATCCACCACACCCCCCCTTCGACGATACTCTGAGATGGCCTCCCTATCGCATCCTCTAGTGTGCCTAAAATAGTATGTGTTAATAAATTTTTTATCCAAATATTTCTATTTTTTCTATGCTGAATATGATAAATGTTTTCCCTATAAACTATTTCTCCTTTTACTTCTTTGAGTGTAACTTGAATGGGTTCTATAGCCAAGACATTCCACAAGAGTGACCCACACGAGCCTCCCCATACCCTTTATGTGAGCCATACTCCTCCTGCTCATAGTCTTTCTTCTTCCTTCATCTACACACTTTTGTTGCAGTGTCATAATTTTTTAGAAAGATCCTATGACTCATAAATTCTATTTCATTTTGATTTGTTCATATTTTATTCATTTTTTGTTTATTAATTAGTTTATTTTCATGTATCAATCACCTTAAATTATGTTTGGGGTCTCTATTATCTCTGCAGTGGTAATTATTTTCAGTTTTGTGTCCAATGTATGTTGTTTCTTTCCATATTTGTTGAGCTCAGTAGTGACATTTTGTCTCATTATTTAATTTTTTTATTTTTTTATTGACAAATAAAAAATATTAATGTTGACCAAAAGGTAAAATTATCGAAACAAAATTTTATCTTCAAATAACCAAGGTTAGTGATCCCTCCCATCATGCTACTTTCAAAAAATGATATATGTGGGTTCATGGTGTTTATGTTTTCTCCCTTTTTATCTTACATGAATAATTGATGAAAGTGAAGTTTATAGAATTATATTTATGAAATGTTTTATTTCAAAATAATGTTGGACTTTATATATTATATTTATTAATATATTTTTCATTTCATATTTGAAGCATTCCAACAGGACCTTAAATTGTTGTATTATATTCAATAAACCATACATTAGTTTATTTTATAGTTAAAAATGCCAATTTTCTAGTCATGAGATACACAGTGAAGATAGATGTTATTATAGAATATTACAAACATTATTATATCCTTCCATGTGTTTCACACTATTTAAATAGATGATTAATAATTACCTATTTATCATTTCACTATAAATCAATATTTGTTCTATGGTGTATTCTGATGAGTTTTGTGGTTCATGTTTTGGAATTATTTAACCACAATAAAAGATAAAATGAAATTGAATTATTTTATTTCATAAAATCCATCTCAAAAACAAAATACCAAATCATTTTTATTCATTATCATGTTCTTTTGGTAGGCATTCAACATTTTTATGTGGTAATCAATTTTGTTTGTCTTCCATTACACTTAAATCCATATTCACTTCCTTAATTTTATTTATTTTATTAAACACAATACCAAATCCTTTTTGGTCAAGTAGCATGGGTTTTTCTTCAAACAAAATGGTTACATCCGAAGTTAACATCAATAATGAAGACTAAGATTAAAATTGATTTATCATATTTTAATTTCATAATATATTATCTTTTTACATTTCTAGGTATCACAACTACTTTTATAATGTCTTTGTTTCAGGTATTTATTAATTTACTATTTTTTTAATGAAATATCAAGCATGGATTTCATTTCTTACAACATCCCTTTCCTATTGTAGTGTTAAATTTGGAATGACATGATGTTAATATGAAATTTCATTATCTAGATAGCATAAAAATTCGAAATTCATTATTGTATCTTCAAAATTATCTCAATTTTCCTCTTTACATTTGATATTTCTTTTCATGTCATTTATCATTGCATAATTTCTTAGTCACATTAATTATTTGTTAACTCTTGGATATCCAAACATCATAGAATTCTTCTGAAACTCGTTTGATTTATATGGTTTCTATGATGCTTATAAATATTTGTAATCATTCATTATAAGTCATGTCAAAAGGTCCATAAGTGCAGGTTTTTTTACTAAAACATAACAAAAGCTACTTATTTATTCTAACTACTTATTTTAAGTGATGTGTTATAAGCAGTTATCAGTAGGGGTACCAGTGGGGATGAGTTGTATGGGGTGGTTCATGAGGATCATCGATTTTTCTTAAAATCTGGGAAATTTTTTATTTTCCTAAAAAAATATTTAACCCTTCATTCCCCTCCTTCAAACTTCTCTTCTATGAGATTATTGGGAGCCTCTGTCATGAATCATCATGATTTCCCTCTTCTCTTCCTCCATTTCTTTTGCATCATTGTGTTTCCAAGGAATATTTTCATATTGAAAACAATTGTGATCTCCCCCTCTCATGTATTATTTCTGGTTATTCATTTCCCCCCAATTTATTTATTTTAAATTGGTCTCATGATTAATTATTTCACTATAACCATGGTTAAATACAATCATGTTTCTTAGTTTCTCCTTATATGAGTTAAGGAATCCTTAAGTGGGTGATTTCTTAGGGGTTGTTCACAATTTTGATTGTCTCTTGATGGGTAATTCTTTTTGGGTTTTCTTAATCTAGGTATATGATTTTTGTAAATTTAAAATAGGTTTAATTGGGACATTGTTCTCTCTGGTGACCAATATAATTATTTTTGTGTTCTATCTAGGTTTTAGCTAGGTCTCAGTTAGGTTTTCAGTGTGGTTATTTTCGTTTCAATTGTAACTGATTGTAAATTATTGTGGGATGTGTTTGGTTGTTTTTAGGGGTTGATGTGATGCCATTATAATAAAATAGAAGACTAATTGATGTTAATTCATTTATATGTCATTCCAACCCATATGAAATTCCTTTTCAAATTATTTGGGCTTATCTGCCACTTTTTTTCTTAATCTAATTAGACAAATTATATGTATTTACTAAAGATATGAAATAATTTCTTTTTATAAATACCTTAGTTATATATTTGAATAATTTAAATACAAATAAACCCTTCAATACTTTTTTAAAAATATAAAATCACATGAGAAACATGAATAGTGTGATTGCATTTCAAATAGTCACATACTATCTTGTATCATTAACTTGTATTACTGAGGTAATCATTACATTCCAATTAAACCAACATGAGTTATAACCATATATAATTAACATCAGTTAAGAGTTTCATCGGTGGTTTAATAATGGATGTATTGATTTCTACGGTAATTTCATGATTTGATTCCTAAAATTAATCAGTTTTACTAATTGGGTTCCAACTCAAACAAGATATCTTTTTTTGAAAACATTCACTTGTTTATTTGTCATTATATCCTAGAGTCATTATTGATCTTATGTAAAAACTTTTTTACATCAAATGATTTTATAAAGCCACTTCCTTTCTAAAATATTTTTTACACTACATTTTCTAAAAGTATAGGGTTGAAAGTAAAACTATTGATAACATTGAAAAATGAATGTATGTTCTCTCTAAAGAAAAAGATATGCATCAAAACCTACTTTTAAAAGAATTTAAAATTAAAATGGGTATCCTAAATTCATCAATTACACCACCATTAACTCTTTTTATAGGATGTTTTTGGTTTGTGTTGTCTATGAGAAATACTATACATGGTCTATTACATAGAACATTATTAATACACCCTAGTTACTAACCCTGAAATAGTTAGAGACTTGATTATATAGGTATTAGAAAAACAATAAAATGATCATCCCACATAACATAGAAGTGGTTTCACATATATCTTCTGTATCTAGAAAAGAATTATGTTTTATAAACTATTTTATGTTTCTCTTAATTATTTTTTCCTTTTTAGAAACCATAATTTGATGTATATATATTGATTATTCATATGTTATAATTGTGCAATATATAAATTATTTTTGTCTTATGATGAATTATATAGAAAAATATAGCAAGACTACTTTTTAATTTATTAAGTGTATAAATTTTTATGACATAATTATTTCCCTTACATGACTATAGCTTTGAGATGTCCAACATGTCATTGTCTATTATAATGATCATAATGATTTTCATATAGTGTATAGTTTCTTTGAACATGGTTACTATTTTGATAGGATATGAGCATATTGGTAGGGTTAGTTTGATATCGTATAAATTATATTATGGCATGTCACATGGGATATTTTTTTGAACCATGTTTGTGTATGACCCTTTCCACTTTCCATTGATTAGTAATAGGCTAGAATCTGGTAAACACCTTTAAATTTCTATGAGATAAGGTTTTACTCATAACTCAACCACTTACTGAAATATGATGAGGTTACCTAATTAGGGAGGTAATCCTCATTTCCTTATCCTATTTATACCATGTTCAAATTTGTACCATCGAAGATATTATGTCTGTTATAGATCCATTCAATATAATAATTTTTTATTTATAGTTAATATTGATCATTAATGTACTTCATTATCTACTTTTAATATGATTTGATTGATAACTAGATATAAATATGTTTTAATATATATTCAAGTAAATGAGTAAATTGATCAAAACCATACATCTTCATTTAGTTTATATGTGTTAAAAACATGGTGGTTTCCTAATGAGAATTATATGATCAAACTATACAGGTGTACTCTGGTGGATATGTAGTTCTGTGGTCTAGCTTGACAGTGCCTATAGGTACTAATAGATATTTAGATGATCTATTCTTATTGTAAATTTTCATTTTTGGTATGAGTTTTGTGACTCCTTATATTATAATTGTAGATGAAATATCATGTTTGGAACTTATCCATTTATGTCAAAAACCTATTTTAGACAACACGAGTTTACCTCAGACGTGATTTTATAATGTATGAAAAGTATTTAATTAATGAAATGTTTGTTTTTTTATTTTTAATAGATTAAAACTATTAATTAAATCACTCCCCAACTATACTCTTAGACCTATGGTCCTTATATAAGACCCTGGGATGAAGATGTGCTCATCGGGTCATGTGGTGGCCTAATCCAGGTATCGTTTATGTGATTCAAATCATGGTAATTTAAAATTGTATTTTATTAAGAGAATGATACTATTTCTCACTTAGAGTTATTGTGATAGTTGAGATAAATATTATACAATATGTAGGATATTTAAGAATTCATATGTCACCCATTAAAAGGCATGAAATCCCCTTTATGATGGAATCTCATGTTACCAAGGTTGTTTGGGTTGCTAGGATGGCACCACTTCTATAGAATGGGTATTAATTGGAATACCTCAACCTTCTAAAAGTATGAACATCTAAGTGATATAGGCCTTGACTGGGAGTCATTTATTTATTCATATTATTCATTATTTATCTAGGATCCTTTAAGAAAATCCATAGTTACAATATATAATTAAATCTAGTTGAAACATTTATTAATTATAAAAAACTAATGATGTATTGAATTTTTTCATTTATACCATATTATGGGTGATGTAATTAATTATGGTAATCACCTAGATGGTTTTTACCACCCCATTAATATTTATATTTGTGATATTGTTCTACTTTATTGAAACATTTTATATTTCATACATGTTTCTCATTGCTTATTTTTATGCCATATTTTTTTACTTTATTGAATTATCTTATTATTTTTTTTGGACAATAAGTTTTAAAGTTCTAGGGATAATGAGAAGAGGGACATGTTACATTGAATGGAAGAGTAATTAGTGAATCTCTATGGATCTACTTATAGATATGGAAATATCTATCTGATGTCTAAAAAGGAACAGCTTGGATAAAGGAACTTACTACATGAATGATGAAATTTAGAGTCTTGAACACATGCTTGGGAAGTTGATCCACCCAGATAGAGTAGATGACTTCACTATCAATAATAACATACTATCTACTTTCATGTAATCCCCATCATTTGGAGTTTCATTTAGCCTTTAGTTCATCAATATTCTTAATTCTTTTTGGGTGTATTGCTGTGTTTCTGGGTGGTATAAGTTCACTTTTATGATGTGTTTTTAATCTTGTATTAATGATGATAAAGCATGCAAGTTGTGTAGTAGAGGCATGGGATAAAACAATTTAGTATTAACCTGGTATTAGAATTATTCAATAAGTATTTTTTAATATTTTTTGGGGGCTATATACATAGTTCAAAACTTTGGCTATTGGTCAATACCCACAGTTCAAAACTGTGGTCATAACCAGATGTGGCTGGAGCTATAGCCATGGTTTCTAACCTTGGTTATAGGTGTACTGGCATGGTGGAAACCATGTCTAAATACATGCCCCTATTTCCATGCCAATATGAGCGATGGTCCACCAAACCATGGATATTACCTATAACCAATGTTTCTTGAACTATAGTCATTTTTATAAATCGTGGCTATAACCAAAATTTATAGTAGTGATTGATGGGAATGAAAATGGGTACTATTAAATCCCTGATGTCCTAGCATAATCCCTTCTTAAATGATGGATCTCTAAATAACTAATCCCACAACATATTAAAGGAGTAATTTGAGAGATCAATAAACCTTACTGAGTACTCTAACATGATCATACTACCCTATTTTAGAGACAAAAGATCTTATATGTGCATCGATCATAACATGATTGGATTAAACCCCTCCCTAAAAAGACACTCAAATTTTGACTAGGAGAGAGTTATCTCGTCAAGTGACTGAGTCACTAAGATCCACCATCTCTTAGCAGATCTTTGAAGAAGACAAGCTATGAGGACTTCCATCTAGTCTGTCGACATCGTCACTAGGTGGAAAACATGATTGACTGCCTCAATCCAGTCCTCATCCACCTGGGGATCTAGTTCACCCCAAAACATGGGATTTTTCTTCTCTATAACTCATTCAATGCACTCAACCTATGTAGTCCTCATAATGATATCTCTCATTTCTTCTCAAAGGGTTGTGGTATAGATGGTAAACCACCCAAAGGTGTTATTGTCATGACTCGTCCCCCGAGGCCCATATCATGACTACCCCAAACCCGTCTTCCATATGTCAGGGGATGGAGACTAGCACCAAAGGCATAAATCCCTAATACATGGAAGGAATTTCCTTTATAACCTGAAAAATCAAACAATAGAGTACATTCTCAAATTATTCACATCTAAAAACACGGTGGATTCTTGATGAATTCAAATGTGGGATTCTTCTCATGTTTGGCACTAGAGACTTCGGTGGCACCTACTGCAACAAATCCAGTGGATTTATTTTTACTTTTTAGTTTATTATTTTCATTTATTTGTGTTTATATCCCTATAAATATGGTGTGTTTTATGTGTTGTAATATTATCTAATTTGAGGAAATAAATTCAGTTTTTTCTTATATAAAGTTTATTATGATCACATCATGTGATCTACGTTTGATTTTATTTCCGAAAAATCCACCTTCACTAGTATCAGAGGGTTTGAAGGTGTTTCTTCTAGTTGTTCAAGATTAAAATTAGACGTGCTTCCAATATTTTGTAGTGAAAAAAGGAAGAATAAGATGAATATTTAAAACAATTCTAAATTCATATGTGATATTTCAATAACTTTTCCTTCCCATTCATTTTTCATTTTTCAAATTTTTAAAAAGGGATACCTTTTTTTATTCCACACATTCTCTCTCTCCAATTTTTAAAATCTATCCACATTTTTCCCCAAATTATTTCCCTTCACATTAAATATTTTTCTTCCTCTTTTTATTTAAGGATCCGTGCCTCCCTTGTTCAAGTTATCAAAAAATGAATTTCTCCTTCATTGTCATTTTGTGAGCCTCCCATACCCTGCCTATTCAATATTCCATTCTCACGTCCCAAAAAAAATCACAACTCATTTTCACCCACATTAGATCATATTCATTACCCTATATCATTATACTACCCTTACATCATTGTAATACAAAACAATTAATTTACCCTATTCATCTGTAAAAAAAATAGCAGTCTGAATTTGTGAAAAAACATCAATATGCCATTCTAAAAAAATAGAGCAGTCTATAATACAAGAAAAAAATAGACTAAATCTTCAATTTTTCCATCCAAAATATTTTTTTAAATCTCTTTGGATAATAAGATTACAAAATATTTGATCCCAAAGTCAATGTAGGACAATTACAACTACCGGTACATCCAATTTTGAGCACTCTTTTCAACCCAATATATCATGGAAATTATGTGGGATGGTCACACAAAGACAAAATCCAAATAATCATAGGTTTCTATTCTAAATTTATAAAATGAGACTCTTTGAATTAAATGGAAGAAATATTGTAAGTAAAAATCCATCATCTACCAAGGGCTTGATGAATCCACTTTTAAGATAATCTCTTCATCAACATCATCAAAAGTATTATGGGGAAATCTTAGAAAATCATTCAAAGGTGATAAAAAAGTAAAGCAGATAAAGCTTCAGTATATAGAATGTTAGTTTGAATCCTTATTTATGAAATTTATAAAACCATTATTGACTATCTTATTTGTGTAATGGTTGGGCTGAACCAAATACGAATAAATAGATAAAATATTGTCAACAGACGAGTATGTGATAAAAACAATTTATCCTAATATCCAAAATATGATTACATATACATTTTCCTTGAAGAAAAAAAACACCAAGATATGATTTTTGTTGAAGAACTCATGGGATTTCTACAAGCCTATAAACTGAAGTTAAATCGCCAGAGTGATACCAATGGAGTGGATCATGCTCTAAAATCAAAGTTGTATCTCAAAAACTCTAAAAAGGTGAAAGGGGTACATTTCAAAGATACTAAGATAGAGGATTTTTTAAACAATAATCTTATCCAAGAAGAGGAATATTATGTGGAAGAATACCAAATCAAGGAGCTTATGGTTATCCAAATTATACTCCATGAGAATGAGGAAAAGGAATAAGGGGAAGATTCAACAATCAGAAGCTGACAGAAAAAACAAATATTTGATGATATAATTTTCAAAAATATTTACATTATAATAACAAATGTTGGAGTAAGAAACCCATGTAGAATTACATAGAGGTGGAAAATATCATCGAAGTAGAAGATGTTTTTGGATATTTTTGTGTGTTGATAGCACAAATATTAATAAAAAATCAATGTATATGGTATCTTAAATCTGGAGAGAGAAACCACATGAAAGGTCACAAGAACTTTTTTATAAACCTATATGACATTGTTTAAGGATATATTTCATTTGATGATCACTCAAAAAAATTCCCATGGAAGAGGAGATATTTTTTTCAACAAAAAGGATAGAAATCAAGCGTTCATCTTAGATGCCTACTACGTACCTGACATGAAGATTGTCATCTTCAGTCTCTGGTAATTTATGGAAAAAAATTTCACATATGACTAAAAAATAAAAAAATGGATATTTTCAATGAAAAAGGAAGTATGATCACAAAAGTACCAATGGTCAAGAACATATTTTTTTTTCTAATGATCCATCCCAAAGTACCATGATGTTTGACAACTGTACTTAATGATAAAAATTCCATATCGAGTCTCAAGTTTGGACATTTAAATTTTGAAAGATTAAGATTATTAAGAATCATAAATATATTGAATGATATTCCTAACATTATATATCCAAATAAAATGTGAAATTTGTATTCTATGTAATAAATATAGAATCAAATTTATAATTATGGACAACTAAAAAGCTTTTGCATCACTGGAGAAAGTCCGCACCTATGTGTGTAGTCCTTGAATCAAAAATAAAATGAAAAGATGAGGTAGTTTCTAAAATTTATCTATAAAAATAGTTGTAAAACATGGATATACTTTCTCAAGATAAATTCATAAGTTTTTTATGTCTTCAAATAATTCAAGGAACTTGTGGAAAATAATGTAAACCAACACATAAAAACTTTTTTATCTGATCAAGTTGGGGAATACACCTATGATGTTTTTCAAGAGTACCTAAAGAAACATTTAATTCAATACTGACTAATGTTGTCTTACAAACCTCAACTCAATGTAGTAGCCAAAATGATAAATAAAACCTTTCTGAATATAGAAAGATGCATGTTTTAAAGACAAAGGAGTACCCAAGACTATCTAGGTTGAAGCTTCCTTATGTGCAGTGAATCTACTAAATAGATGACTAATATAAAATCTTAAAGTAAAGACACTACATTAATCATGGATTAATCACAATAAAAGTGTAATACATCTTATAATTTTTGGTTTCATTGCTTATGCGAGTATCCTGGAGGAAAGATGAACAAAGATTATGGATAAAGGAGTGAAGTGTGTCCTTATGGGAAACATTGATTAGGGAAAAAGATATCACTTTTATAATTCCATCACCAAGAAGATTTTTTTAGTAGATATGTTATCCTTGAATAAAATGAGTCTTGAAAATTGGATCAATATGATGATTCTAGAGAGGTTAAACTCACTCTAGATGATTAAAAACATTAAATAAGTACCAATAGAGGATTGAGGAGTTGAATAACTAATTAAAATGTCACCACATACTCTAAAATTGTAATAAATTGAATGATAACTTTATCATATACATCCTAAAAATGTTTGAATCCTTATAGATATATATGTGAGAGAACCTACCCAATAAAGGATTATGTAAATTTGTACTGTCTCTCATCAAATTCTAATCCAATTATCCTTGAAGAATCTAAACCTAATGAAATATGGAGGAAAGTGAAAGATGGGTAAATATATTCAATTATTGCAACCAACAGATACAAGAAAAAGGAATGCACTGACTACGGTTAATTCATTGCATCCATTAATTAGACACTTGGATATATGAATAAATATGATGAAATCTCCAAGGTTATGAGGAATATAAGTTAAATTGTGGATGTTGTAAGAGTGTACTTATTTTCATCTTGGATATAACCAACCCTAACTATTATGATGGAGGCTTTATGACTTCAAATTTGGGCCTCTTGACGTGTTTGGTGTTGGAGGCTTGGGTGGAACCTACCTCAACCAATCAAAAGACTTTATTTTTATTCTGTATTTTATAATTTTCATTTTTTGTGTTCGTACCTCTAAATATAGGGCGTGTTTTATAAATTTTAATATAATCCAATTTGAATAAATAAAATCATTTTGTTTCTACTACTAATTTTATTATGATCACCTCCAGTGATTTGCATCTGAGATTGTTTCTAAAAAATCCACCTTCAAAATCACCCATTATCGTATTTCCAAAAACATATTGTTCATATTCACTCAGCATTCTACCTTTGGTACTTAACTAAACATCCTAGCTTAGCCTACAAAAATAACATTTCTCCTGCTTCCAATGATTTTACACTAATACTTTTTGTGTCTTCATCTATTACTTTATCTAGTACTATTACCCTCTTGGAAATCCAATTCTAGACATTCAAGAACTTAGTACTTCACATAAATATTTCATCACTTAGTTTCGTATATTTTTTTCATAAAAACCTATACATGGAGGAATTTTATTTTCATAAAAAATTTAAGTAGATTTCTGTATTTCTATCTAGTAGTCATTATCTATCTTTATAACCTCTATGATTGAATTAGCATAGTCATATTTATGGCATAGAATCACTTAGATATGGTATGAGTTACACAAATATATTTCATTCCTATGAACAATTGTTATATATATTTCAATGAATTCCAAAAACATAATAAAAGTAATGTGATCTTCTGGTGGGTGTCACCCGCTTTATCTAACTTAGCTGAATACACACTTTTGTTTTATTGAATAGGCACATGAAACCCCTTCTATTGGTTATGTTACTGTAGGTATTTTAATTTTAATTTTTATTAAACACATCCCTTTTAAATTATAGTTATTATTTTTAATTAGTGTTTCACAAAATTACTTTTGTAGTAGTGTCTTCATATACATGAATTACACTGTATGAATTTATGGTGCCTTTACAAATTCCTTTAACCAATAATTTTCATGTCCTTCACAATTATTTGAGCCATTGATTTCAAACATATTTACTCAATGTAATGTTTTTGTATTCCTTTCATTTATGTATCAACACATTAAATTTTTCAACTATATATTAGTCTATTCAATCGATTTATTTATGTGGTTGTACTTCAATAGTATTATTTCCCTGAATTCCTCCCCAATCCATCAGAAGAATTTACTCCACCTTCCATCATTACTTGTAGTTACATAAGTGTTACATTTTTTAGATAAATCATTCACAAATCCCTTGGTTTTATCTTCCAATAGTAGAACATGAATCTTGGTATTCATTCTTTTAATGGTTTCATCTTCTAGAGTATGTAATTCTAGTAGGATGACTTCCAAAACCCCCATAGACAACATTATTTTACTTAAAATCACTCATTTACTTATCAATAATCCATTGACAACAAATAAAAGACTTTATAATAATCATCCAATGGGTTTTGTAATCTCCCCCTTTGTATTTTTTACAATACCAAATTCTATTTGAATTTAATGACTTTTATCCCAACCTTATTTTTAAATAAATTTTAAGTCTTCTATGTGAGGGATGAATTTTCTCTCCCCTTAACGATATAAATTGAAATCCCCATGATTAACATCTTCATATGAGAGAGAAACTTTATTTAACCATTTCTTCATCTCCCCTTTTATTCCATTAAATAGAATTTAATCCTTTAATTTCTTAATAGGAGGATGGCATTAGTTTTCTTAAATAAATAATCTATTAATCAATAAAAACTATGTCTACTTGATCCATGACTGGTGTAGAAAATAGGATTTACTAATTCAGACTTTAAATTTATCCAAAAAAAATAAAAATTGATTCCAAATTTTATAAAATATACTTTTAGGGCTAAATTAATTAGATTTTAATAAAAATTATTTCCTGTAACCATCTCAAAAAACATATCAAAAACATTCATTCATAAAATAAAATTAAAATTCCCCTTTCAAAATACTTTTTCCTTTTCCATAAAAAATTAAAACTCCCCTTTAATTTAAACTTATGATTTTATATTAGAATAAGAGAAGATAAAAAAAATAACTAAAGATAAAAAAATCTCAATTTCACTAGATTTTTAGTATTTGGAACTTCATCATCATTATATTGAGCCTTATCCTCTATGTACTTAAATTTTTAATTTAACATAACTTTAAAATTCAGTTTTTTAAAATTTAGTTATCCCGAATTTAACTATATCTAGAACCAATACATCCATTTTAACTTCAAGGATCCCCATTAATATCACCACCTTCAATCCCCTTTTTTGTTAAATCACATCAAAACTTATTAAGGAATAATTTGGATCATCATTTACTCATCAATTAATGAAACAAGGCAAAGAATGTTTTCTCAACCCAGGAAGTCCCTTCACTTTAGCTTAATTTTCCATTATGATTTTTCCCTTGGTTTTCTAAGAATTAATATTCATGGGATAAATAGATTTATTCCTTTTTATTGAATTCTTTACTTTTTGTGGATAATTGTTTTTAACTTCCTCTATAAAGGACTATGACTTTTTATTTTTCTTTTGTTTCAAAATTCCTTGATTCTTATAACTATTTTTCTTATAAAATTATGAAAGCTTTTGAAATATATCTATATTTATTATTATATTAATATTTCTCTTTCAGTGTGTCCTTTCAATCACCCAAATATTTCGTTATTTAATATATCAATTTCTCTTAACTTGGTATCCATGTCGTGCATTTTTTAGGAGTGTCTCCAAATTTCTTACATCTTACACTCATATTCTTTTCTTACATTATGCTCTCATTATGTGGTAACTTCCGGTGTACATCAAATTATTCATCAGATATTCTATCCACCATTTCAATCCACTTGTTTTTTTCTCATGTTGATTCACATTGTTACTTCTTATTGTTTCCTATAACTTGAATATTTTTGTATTTATTTTATATTTACATGAAGTTACTTTTCCTTCTATAGTAGAATCATCTTTTCTTGGGTGTGACATATTCCTTTTCATTCTTATTG
The DNA here is from genome assembly GCA_963277665.1 of Viscum album. Classification (NCBI taxonomy): domain Eukaryota; kingdom Viridiplantae; phylum Streptophyta; class Magnoliopsida; order Santalales; family Viscaceae; genus Viscum; species Viscum album. The sequence goes on along the minus strand of OY728121.1, from coordinate 755,872,063 downwards.
AGTGTATTCTAATTTCTATTTTAATTTACTTTACACCTTAAGGTAGAATTAAAGTAGATATTTATTTCATTTTTTATCAACTTGTGTAACCTTATTCTATTTTTTTAACTAAGTTATTCGTGGTAAAATTAACCCAATACTCTTCATCACAATAAACACTTATTCCAAAATTTCTATAAAACTTTTCAATATATTCAAATATATTATATGTAATATATTTTCTTTCTTCTGTGTACTCTTATTTCTCGTATCTGAACTTTTTATAAATTTATTTTAACTCCCACATAATGTAGGACTTATCGTTTTTCCACCAACTAATAAATTATCCCAATAATCAATTTCATGGGACCTAAACTTATACACAACCATTAGTGAAAAGCTAATCCACTATTATACTTTTTATTTGTATATTTATCATTAGATTTATCCTAATTTCATTAAGTAATCCTTATTTATGAAAAACTTGATGAGAATTTTTTCCTTTTAAACTTTCTTCCACCATTACTCAAGTGGTGGGTTTTCATCACTTTTCCTCATCCACATTTTTTCAAAATGGGAGTTATTTCCTAAACCACTCAAAGAATCAAAATTAACACATAAATAATTTCAAGACCGTGGTTTTGTCTTATTTTTAAGACTATCAAATATTTTAACTTCAACATTATTAAAACTTCATCTTCCACTCAACTGAGTCTTTATAAAAGTAAGACTCTTCTTATATTTTTTATAGCACTTATCATTTTAGCTTTGTTGGGAAGATTTTTATGTAACTTATATCAAAGTATTTAATTTAACTTCAAGCTCCATGAAAATAAGGTTGGGAGTATTATTATCAAATTAAATAGAGTTTATCCTTCCTTATCATTAATTTTTAATTTTCTCTACTATTTTTTCATGTATTTTAATTTATTCTTATAGAGAGTTTTCAATATCCTTGATTCTTATTTCTGTGACTTCTAGTTAAGAGTTCTTGACATATTCTATAGCTTTTGTCCATTGAATTTTCCCTTTACAATAACCTTCTCACAAAAAATTATTTTCAATTATTATTCATTAAGGTCAAAAATTTCCTCACAAATTGATTACATTTATTCATTGGATTAAATGAGTTTAGTCAGAGTTTTAATATCACTAACTTTAATTAACAATTCTTCTTTCATAGAATAAAATTCTTTCTTCAGATGGGATTTTCATTTGTAAAGTCCCTTAAAAATGAAAATATAAATTTGAAATCCCAAGAGTGAACTTCATTTATATGATCTTAAATTTCAATGAAAAAAAATTAAAATTTTCAATAGATTCATACTCAACATATCTTGTAAATGTTTTATTTGGATAATTAACTTTGAAAAAAATTAAAAATATATCCCACCCACATTAAAATATGGTTGTTTTTCATCCTCCTTCCACTGATTTTGAGATACATGCTTCTTTAGATCCTGATATTCATTCTTCTTATTATTATTAAGAGTTTTTTCTAATAAATTAATGATCCAATAAGCTGAATTATCCATCATTAATTTCTTTTGAGGAAAACAATTATGAACTTATGAAAGTGTCATCTTTATACTTTCTAAAGAAATTATATCTACATCTTATAAAAATAGAAAATGTATATAATACAATGAAAATATATAGGAAAAAAATTATAGATACAATTAGATGAAACATATGATATAATACTAATTTAGAGTCCCACAGTATTAGGCACTCACCCTGAGAAGGGGTGAATCATGGTTGGACAACTTTTACCGATTAAGTTCAACTTTAGTATTTGTATCCTTTAAGTTGATGAAACCTCTATTTTTTATTGGGTTGTATGAATCTTGATTATAAAACCTCACCACTTTTCCCTTATACACGGTAGATAATGTAAACTAAACAACACATGATTATTTTTCAAGGTTCAACCTTAATGTGAGAACCTACTCATTGTTGTGTTGACTCCTATAATTTCATGAATTTTCCATTAATAATCTTATTTTCAATTACAAGTGGTGTGAGTTTTTACATATAACCCACCTTGTTTATCCAATAGACATAATTTATTAAATTTATATAATACTAACTCCCTCTAGTTTATAATATTCCTCCAGTCTTGAATAGGTCTTCAACTAAAAATTATTCTTTCACGGGATTACATTCACATCATCCTTGTTCTAATTTTAGTAAACTAAATATGGATCCTTTAACTTGTTCCTTTTAGTCACTTTAATCTGATTTCCTAAATCAGCTTCTTCATATGTTAATGTTTCAGTATTCAAAAAACTTATACCCAACTGAATCTTTCTTGAAAGATCTAGTATTTTTCTTCCTCTCAATATTTTATCTTTAAAGGATCTCTCCCAATGATAAGTAAACTCTCAACTTTTTCATCATCTTGCTCTGAATAATCTCAAACCCTTTAATAAACTCAAATTACCCAAATAAATTAATTGATTTCAAATCTCTGAATTTCAAGGTTATGCACCTTTACCATTTGATCACCCTCATAAATCTTTGAAAATCTCATAGTCAAGTAAAATTTCCACATAATCTGGAACCAAATCATCTTTTAAAATATTTCTAAAAATCAAATATAATCATGAACTTTCTTTCATCAATGTTGAACATTGATCATTTAGTCTATCATCGCCATAATATATTTTTACTTAGGGTATACTAAAGAGTTCCTTGACTTATTATAGTTCACTATATTCCAAAGACTTCAACATTTTCCCATATGAACTTTTTTATTAATATTCTTTCATATATTTCTTTTTCCTATTCTTATAATAAACTCTCACTTCAGGAAAATAATATTTTATTTACATCACATCACTCTTCTTTTATAGACTCAAGATATACCTCTTCCAATGATTGAATTTTAAAACATTAAATATTTTAAGTCCAAAGTATGTTGGTTTCATTTATTTTCAATGTTCCAATATATGATTGTATAATAAGTTACTTGGAGAAGTTTGAGAGAAGAGTTTTTGTTGTATTTTGAGCAACATTATCACTTAATAAGATTCTATGATAATACTAAAATTGAAAAACATCATGAACATTTCCATAATCCAAGTTAATTATGGTACAAGGACGATATTAGTGAGTCTTGGTGGAACTTAGTCTTTAATAATGAGGTTATCAGACTGAGGTTAACAAAAATATTCTACTAGATGCAGTTCTCTAGAGTGAAATTTCCACATTAAAAAGTTAAAGTTACAAATTTCATTTAAATACATTATGATTACCACTAAATTAAGTTCTATAGATACTAATTAACTAAGAAACATGTGAACATATCAGAAAGTGGAATCAATAAAGTTGTGTGCCATGGAAAAATATAAAGTTTTTCTGAATATATATATATATATATATATATGCATATATATATATATATATATGTATATATATATATAAATTTCTATGTAGAGAAATATTTTACAAATTTTGTGATAACATTAAATTTTATTGGATTGATATAAGTATGAAGTTTACTAGATAGTGATCGTTAAAGATCACCAAAAAAATTTCCATCATACATACACTTGAAATATCATCGGAGGGATTTGATCGGATAGAACTTCCTGAGATCATTGGATAGATAATAATCGTATGAATAAAGTCTATGTTTACTAGACCTATCTAATTGGATGAAGAATATTTGGTAGATAAGTGTAGAAGAAACTCTAGATAGAGAGGGATTGGATAAAGAAGATTCATAAGTAAGAGTACATTTGATGGTATCTAACAGATATGTTTCTATGCTATATTTGATAGAGTTTCCTTCATATTTTTATATTATACGAAGGTTTGAAAATATTTATAAATGTGTGAAAATTCATAAATATGATGATTTTTATTTGTAATTTCAATGCACATAAATCTTACTGATATTTATAGAATATTAAAAAAATCATTGATGCCTAAAATTAAGGAAATTTTTCTTAATAAATTTAACACTAAATTCATAGGAATATTTGAAAGTGGCCTAATGATATTCATATGAGTGGGAAAATTAAAATTGTGCTTGTGATTTATCCCTAAATTTTAGAATAATTTTTCATATATAAATGAGGTGAAGGCTCATTGAGAAGTATGATTTTCTAGTGAAAAAGGAGTGGAATCACTAGTGTTTTTATGAGAGATCACATAGTGAGACTCTAAATAAGAATCTCTTGGTTGAATAAGAGAAGTATCAGATGAGGATGAAACATCGAAATAAGGTTAATCAGACATAGGAGCATCAGACCAAACTTCAACGAACATAGTGCATCACACATAACATAATGGCCTAAGTAATGATCTAACAACCTATGATTTTGTATCCTTTAAATTAATATTATCTTCAATAGCTTATGTCGCACACAACACCAAAATAACACAACACCTGACTAATACAGACCATGAAATATTGAAAATACATTAATAATAAAATAATTATTATATGAATGTATGATAATTGATTAAAATAATTATATATTATTATTTTATTTTATTAACATTTTTTAAGGGATGCATTTCGAAGATACATTTAATAAAACATATAGTATATTTATGTAATAAATTAAATTGATCACATTTAAAATTTTATTATAAAAGGTAATAATAATATTTTTAAAACTAATATTTCAATATTATATTAATTATAAATTTTTATGAAATAATATAAAATACACTTGAAGTTTAAGAAATACTTTTTCAATAAAAACAGTTTTTCTTCTTAATTTTTCATAACTAAAAATAAAAATTTTATAATGTTAATTTCATAAAAAGAATTTATTTTTCTAATTTACAATGTAAAAATTAGTTTAGTGTTAATTTTTTTACTTTTTCTAAAAAGATTTATTTTAAGGTGAAGAGTGTAAAATACTGTTTTTACAAATAACATGACATTAATGAAATTATTAGTATTTAAGTATGAATTGAAAATTAATGAAACCTTTTTATAAGACCAAATAATTTATTTATAAGTGAACTTATAATTTTAAAATTTTTTATTTTAATTTATAAACCCATGTAAGATATTTTATAATTTAAGTTATATTTTTCAAAAAACTATTTTTAATCCATTAAACATTTAGTGTTTTACAATTAATTTTTATCACTTTTAGGAATTTAATGAAATAAAATGGGTTTAAAATTTCCAATAATTAGGTAAAAATTATGTAATAAGTTCCATTTTAGTTTTGTTTATATAAAGGATATTTTACTCAAGGTAAAACTAGTTACCATGGTAAAATCAAAAATTGTAAAATTAAAGAATATTAGAATAAAAGAACACAAACATGTTTAAAAATGTGTGTAAAAATGTGTTTTATAACTTTATTGACCTTATCACTTATACCATCCATTATTTCTAAATTTTTCATCCACATTACTTGATATTGACTTCCCATTACTGAAAATATTTGGGTATTTACAAAAATATCACTCTGTTTTCACCTATAAAAGGGGAACTTCTCTATTTTACTTTCTTTCTCACCAAAACCCCCATTATTTTTCTCCTAAACCCTTCCCATACCTATTCTAAAAACTCAAATCAACTTTAGGTGGGTTCTAGTATTCTCAAAATATTATCCCTAAAAGATTTAAACCCAGTAAAAAGGAGATAATTCAACAAGAGCAGTATAAGTTCCTAACCCCTCTTTCTCTTTTCTATTTATTTATGTACTTTTCTTATTACTCAAATTTATTTTCACCATATTAAAATTATAACATCATTATAATTATTACATAGGTATATTATTATAATTATGTTACATTAATTAACAACCCTATCTTTTTCATTAAGAAAAATGAAAATATGAATCATGTGTTGTGTGATCAACTGCATCCACGATGCAACTTATTTCATTTTCATTAACCACCTAAAAAGAAAAAACTGAATAGTAAATTTAATATAAAATTATTATATTTATTAAATATTATATATATTTAAATTATAAACCATATTAATCATTTTCTTATTCTCAAGAAAATGAAATCATCACCCATGAATATGTGTGGACTACCGCCACCATGGAATAATCAATTTTCATATTTCATTTCATCCCCACTCTACATTGATGTTCATGGGAATGGTTTTAAATGATAAATGTGATATTTATGATATAATTAATGTTATTATATTAAAAATTATAGAACATATTAATTATGTGACCAACAAATAATTATCGTAAGTTCAATCATTTAAAATAAGAGTTCTAAGAGAAAAATATTTAATTAGAGTTATGTAATATTCTCATATCAATTAATTCTTATAATTAAGTTATATTTATGATTATTAAAACTAATAAACACTATATTATATCATTATTCTACTAGTTTAATTACATTTTAGATAAATCACCTCATAAACATCCATTAATCGTGGTTTGTTCTTGTTTGAGTCAATTTGACTACCTACATGAAGAATGTGATAAAATTATTGCATGTATGGTTTTGGAATCTTAATTAATAGTATAATATGATATAAATATGTATATAATGTTTTTTTTCTTGAAATTATACATAATTATTTAACTCATTAATTAAGAAAATAGCCTTCATAGGTTGAAAATCATAGAAAAATGTTCATTTTTTATTTCATCTTCTCAGATGAAGACTAAATTAAGAATGAAAGGAAATTTAAGATTCATAAATAATTATAATTAATTAATTATTGTAATATAAATGAACTTATAATTATTATCTTTTGGTGAATAAAAAATATTAACACCACTATTATGAAACTAGTTCAAAACAATCAGGATTACTCACACCCGACATCAAAAAAAGTTAACAACTGACTAATATAAATATAGAGAATAATTATAAATTCAGTTCATAAAATTTTATGTATATTAAAAAAATTATAAAATAGTTTATTAAGAAATTTATATTTTCTATACAAGATCTTAGAGTGCATTCGACTAAGTGGGAAAACAAGGTAAGGGTTTCGTTGTCTCATTTTCAACTGCTTGGGACTTGTTTGATATCGTGTCCCATAATTTCATTTATATGGTGTAATAAATACTCAATTTATTTCAAATATTAAAATTTCACCCATTTCATGAGATTTTTATTTCCATTTCATTATCTTTATCTCAATCTCTTTTTATTATTTCATTACCAATTCTTTAATAGTTTCATCGACTCAATTTCTGATTCATTAGGTCATAGACTTTATAACATAAATATATCTTTAAATATTTCATTAATATTACCATTACCTAATTTCATAAGATAATTCTTTTTTTATATGGAGAAATTTCTTCTCATCATTAAAAATTAATTCTTCAATAAAATATTTTCTAATGTAAAAGTGTAATTTCGGTAAGAACAACACTCATTCTTACTAATAAATATTTTCTTACATTCTAATATTTTCATTCACACTAAGGTTTTACTCTATTTTTGTAAAGATAGTTTGGATTATATTATATTGTTTTCCTAATAATTTCAGCCCTTTCCAAAATAAAAATGTAATACTTATTTTATGATGTCAATTTTTTGAACAAAGGTATTTCAAATTATTGTAAAATTAAAGGTCTTCCATCCTTTAAAAGTAAAATTTTTTATCGTACGCTCAACATTTTTTTTATAACCTTTATCTATTTTCAAGGATCAATTATTTTATTTTATTTTCCAAAGGTAAATATTTTAAAAAATTTCTCTTCACCTTTTAGAAAATAAATTTAAAAAGGGACTCATAACATCTTCTTTTTAAGGTAATATTAAAAATTTTTATTAAAGTCTCTTTTTAAGTTTTATTCCATGTGAGAACATATTTTCACTAGATATTTCATTTTAATTTTAAATTTACCTATATATTATCATGTTTTTTAAAATAAAATATTTTTCTCCTATATTTAAAAAATATTTATTTCAAAATTCTTCCAAAATATCTAGGGAATTTATTATTTTCAAAGTGGTTTTTCTAAAACTACTAAAAAGGGTTTTTCATCTAATTAATTATCATTTGATATAGATATTACTTTATTCAAAGATATTATTAAAATATTTCTATGTTAGTTCTTTCTATATATGTATTATTTATTTATATTTTCATTCAATGATATAACTCCATATAGTAAATGGATTTTTTTTAATATCATGTGATTTTGTAAGTTAATGCTATGGGATAAGTTTAAGAAACCCATAATTTTTCAAGGGTTATTTAAGATATGTTTATGATTTATTTTAAGTGGAAAACATATGTATCGATGATGATTATAGGGGTCCTATATCTTGGTCAAATTCATTGGTTTATTTTTATATATCATGAGATATTTATGCATAGACATAATGATTTTATTCACCTAGGAATGGGAATGATAGGTTTACTCACATTTCCAGGCATTTAAATAATGAGTTTATTCGCATATGAAACTGGATAATGGTTTTAATCACAAAATTTTCTTATTCGTAAGGATATTACATATTTCAAGTTATTTTACATGATATTTTATACTTTTATACATATATTTTTACCTATGTTATGCTGTCATGGATCATATTTATTGATTCATGTCTCTACAATATTTGACCCATGAATTATGTCATTCCAAAACTTATTCCATGATTTATGATCTATGATTTATTAGGTATATTTTTATTATTTATCTTGATTACAACCTTATTCACATCTTATGATCACATATGATCATTGATTTTTATCGTTTATGTTTAAATTTACTGAGAGTTTGAGCTTACCCATTTCTTATTTTTATATTCCCATAGGTTATGAAGTTTATATAAGTATGTAATGTCTAGAAACGTTTCTTGTGTGTATAATTTGTGGGAGATGTTAAATAATTATTATGGATTAATTATTTGTTCTCATAATGGAAAACAATTCCATTAGATAAAAGGGAATGGGTTTTGTTAGTTAATTTTTTGTCCAAATTCTCTAAAACTATAAACCCAAAAGGTATTTGGAATGTATTATAATTAAATACTTTCATTATGACATGTAATTATTGGATGAATAGGTTTTCATCATCATAAATACAAGTAAGAGATGCATCAGACAAAGCACACCGATTTGAGGAGAGCATATCATACATAGAATTACAAAATGTACATTTCTAAAGAAGATATTAGAATGAAGATATGCAAAGCTAAGTTTTATTTTATCCAAGTATTTTTAATATTAGTGGGTTTGGGACTAGAATACTTTTTAGAGATTTGATGAAGATCTTTAATAAGTTCTACTCAAGAGAAGGTTATCCAACTTTATTAAGGAGAAATAACATCTAAAGAACAAGATCATTCAATTATGGATCAACAAAGAAGAAGGAATATATTATATATAGGGTATAGAATTGTTCATTAAAAAATATTATGGTTAGGAGGTATACTATTCATAAAGGAATAGGAAACAAGAAATATAGTTTCATGGTATAACTAATTGTGAAAAAAGAGTTGATTGTTGGGGTGTAGAACCAAGGTTTACTAGAAGAATGATGACTAGGGTATAAAACTAGTTACTTCAACTACATTTGTAATCCTGAAATAATTTAGTAAAGAATCCATGTTAGGGGGATAATAAACATGGTATGTGTTAGCTATTTTTGTATAACCTTTTAAATATAGTGTGTTGATCTCTCTCTTTATATTTTTTGTATACGAGGTAGAGTTTGGAGATATACTTGAGTGGATCAAGAACTATAACAAGTTTTAGAAGCTGATTTTTTTGAATAAATAATAAAACAAATAGATCAAAAATTCACACCTTCCCCTACCAATTCTCACATGTTGTTCTAGGAACATCAATTGGTATCAGATCCTAGGTTCCCTCTAAGATATCCAACTATCAACTAAGGATGGAGAATATAAATTCAATGAATAGTAGGTTTTTTCATGTATATTATGGAAATAAATATCAAAATTAGTGTAATAGGATGTTACCCTAACTTCTATGTCTTATCCTACAAGTTATAGATGTTACAAAAGTGGGATTTCCTCTCATTATTGATGTTTTTATAAAACATTTTAGTAAGATAAATATAGAAGTTGATGTAAAAGATACAAATTTCATTTTTATGGATCTATTTGATAAATTTTATACAAATATTATAGGGTTTTCAACTGATAAATAAATGTGGAAAATGGTGGGAAGTAACCATGAAGGAAACATTAAAGTTAAGGATCCTAAGTTAAAAATATGGATAATAAAATTTGAATATATCAATACGGTTGATGATGAAAGCATTTATAACTAATTTACAACGGTTAATGAGATTTTCATCAATATTGGAGATTTTGGTGAGAGTATGGAAGATTCTATTATCATTATGAAATACATGATAAATTTTTTATATATATTTGATTCCAAGTAGTGAGATCTAGAAGATAGAGATAATCTTTTTTTGGATTAACTTTAAAATATTCTCATAGTATATGAAATGAGGAATACAATAATATATGAAAAAATTCAATGGAATAAATAGCTTTCGAAGCTGTGTTAAAAGAGAATTTAAAACTTAAAAAAATAAAAGAACAATAAATTAATTGAGATATTAAGGAGGATGATGAGGAATTCAAAAAAAATCACTACTATTCTTTCTAAGATATCCAAAAGGGAAATTATAAAGGAAAAGGTAAAAAAATCTTAATTACTAAAATTTTGATAATAATTTCCATTTTTCAAGTAACTTTCTATGTAATAAGATTTTTGATTCTGATTTAAAAAAAGAAGATATGATGTCATTAAAATAAAATTGGAAGAAAAATAAGAAAAATTCGTTTATAAAGAATATAGATTTGATGAGTAGAACAGAAATGGATGATTTATCATCAAGTAATAAATATAGTGATGAATTTAATTTATTATCTTTTGTTAGAAAGAGAATTTCTTCATCAAGAAGTGATAAAAATGGAGAAACTATAGTATAACTAGAATTGATTTTAAAATAAAAGTTGAAAGCATCTCTTAAGAAAAAAAATAAATATCTATAAGTATAAAAATAAGTTGAAGAGGGAAACAAATAAGATAGATTTTGAAAATTATGACTATATTAACAAGGGAATGACAAACCTTAATGTTATTTTCTCCTAGAAAATGAAAGTGTATGAGATTTAAATTAATCTGAAATATCATAAAGAAAAACTTTCTAGATAATATAACCTTAAAAAATAAGAACATTTTTTCCGGAATTTAAGAATAATGGATTTAAGTTGGCAAAATTCAAGAAACAAGTAAAATATCTTGAGGAAATATTCAGTGAGAAATAGAAAGATCTGTTTAAAACACAATCAATGTGTCCTACATCCCAAATAAAGTTAAAGAAGATTATATAAGACTTAAATAAATTAGTAATGATAAAGGTGAATCTTATCAAGATGGTGAAAAGAAGGGTCTACATAGGATGGTTATTTCTTTCCCAAAATAAAATAAATATACATCTAACTTTACTAAAAATTTAGGTTCAAAATATAATATTGAATTAGTTAGGACCGATAATATTTTTGATAAATCATCATCTATAATGAAATAGGGGAATACATCAAGATTATTTCCCCATGAAAAAAATGTCCATAGTTTTTAAATATTCAACTACAACAAACATCATAGAATAACTAATATCAATAAGAAATATCAAGATTTAAAATATTCTTCTGGTGTTATAGGGTTTTGGGGAATAAATAAAACACTTGTTGGTACAGTATGTCTCTACCCAAAAATAGTTATAACTAAATTGTTATCTTTAATGAGAAGATAAAAACCAACTTTTCAAGAAATTAAGATAATAGAGAAAAGAAATTTTAAAGATGAAGTATACTAAAGCTTCAAGTGAGGTGTGTGAGAATCTCAATAAAGTTGATCAAGGAAAGAATCTCATGGAAGTTGATCAATTAATGAAATAATTACAAGTTATTTGGCCATATGAAATATATAAGGATATAAATATGGAAGAATCATAAAGTTCCACTAAAGAAAAAATAAAGAAGCAATCCTCATAAAAAGAAAATAGAGTTGGTGATAAGATACCTACAAATAGTGGTATTAAGATCCAAAATAAATTAAAGTGTGATAAAGATGGGAATGAAATTAAAAATTATTTAAGAATCATATTAGCCCAAGAATAAAGCATAAAAAAGATATTGAAAACTCAATGGAATGAATATATTTTGAGAAAACTGATGAGAAGATGACAGCTTCTTCTAAAGACTCAATATTTGAGAAGAAATACATTAAAAAATCTAAAAAGGATAGTTATAATTAAGAAATAACATTCAATTATAATTAATATATTAAAAATAAGAATTTTATAGCAAGAAAAGAATCTTAATATGATCATTTCTTCTAAGAAACATCAAGGTTTACACTTGTTATCATTATTCCTATTTATTTGTACTAACTTGTAGGGAATTGAAGGAGGATAAGTAAAGGAGCTAAAAAATTGTTGTTATAGTTTTAAAATAAAAAGAGATATGCATCATAAATCATAATGATATCCATGATGAAGGATGGAGTGCTACCCTTAAAATATGAGGTTTAGGTATGAGTATCACACTTTCCTTAACTGAAAATAATCATTTTTATTGATTTTTTCAAATAGTAACTACAATAGATACATCGCGGGGGGGCCTAAAATAGTGGAGGCCCAAAGCGTAATTAACCAAAAAGTTGAATATTTCACTAGGAAAGGAACATAGGTTGAGGAAGTATGAAATACTTTGGTTCGAGGGGGGCTGGGTGCCAAAAAGTACACTACCATATTCCCCACCCTCCAAGTGTGAGTGATCTCAATGTGGGTACCCATGATCTATTTACACTTACTGATAATATACTCAATGATCCTGGTATAATTAACCACTCCAAAGAGTGCATTGTAGAGATTCAAAGATTCGGCCTCCACTGCCTTCAAGGAAGAGTGATTATTGTTAATAAAGTTTAGGTTTAGGGAGTTCTATTTATATAATTGAATTGTTTTTATGTGTTTGTTGAGATGGCTGTAGGTTTTATCTTAAAAAACTTACTCATATTTCCCCTGAAACAATGATGGTTGAATAATCTTAAGGAAATTATATCATAAAATGTGTTTATAGAAAATATTTATCACCATGATTACATACTATTGTTTTCTACATTTATTTTTCCCATGTAGACTTAGATTTTTATGATTAAAGGATCATGGGAAAGAGATTAATTTGATAATATTTTTCTCTTCAAGAAATTTTTCTAAATTCTCATATTTCCCCTATATTACCCTTTTCATTTTATTGTCAATAAAGGGTATAAAGGAAAATAAAAACTTCATATGGGGGATAAATAATTGAGAACATATATTAACATCAAAGATGTGTGAGGATATTTATATGTGGGGATACTGACAAAAAACACAATGGGGGAGATTGTAAGTCCAGAGTGGGTTCCTTACATTTATTTTCAATATATCAATATATGGTTGTAATAGAAATTACTTGGGGAAGTTTTAGAGATGAGTTGTTTCTAAGTTCATAGAATTATTTTCATGTCAAATGATGTTATGTTATCCTCAAAGTACCAAAACATCATAAATATTTTCATGACACAATATAAAAATAGTTGAAGCAATATGTTTCTGAGACTTAGTGGAACTTAGTTTCTTATAATGTGGTTACCAGACTAAGGTTAATGTAATAAGTCTACCAAAAATAGTTCTATATAATTATTTTTTAGTGTTAAAAAGTTCAAGTAACAATGTTTGATGTTATAAATCAGCCAGAGACTTTGTAATTCTCATTGAATTAAGTTTTGTGGAAAATATTGGATGGAGAATCATGTGAGCATATTAGATAGAGGAATATATAAATCACATTAGATGGAGAAATATAATGTTATAAAAGACAGAGAAATATATGAAGATCTAGACATAGAAAGGGTCTACAAAGTTCAGGATAAATCTTAGTTGCACCAGATAGAGATGTGTGAATTTTATTTTATGGTGAGAACTAATGATCACCAAAAAATCCATTGTACAAACACTTAAAATATCATTGGACAATGTGTATCAGTTGAACTTTAACGAGATCATCAGAAAAATACAAATTGGATTAAGAAAGTATGAGTTTACCAAACTGAGATGATTGGATTAAGAAGATCATACATATAATTGTTGAATAATATCTAAACATAAAGGGACTAGACAGAGCAGATCTAGACAAAGGAGTACTTGGGAATGCACTGAAAAAAAGTAGTTCTTACACTATTTCAGATAGTGTTTCATTCATGTTTTTATATTTTAAAAATGTATGAGAATATCTAATAAGGTTTTATAATTTCATAATTATGATGATTTTGTTCAATTATTTTGATGGACATAAATATGTCTAAGATTTAATGATATTTTTATATTTCGTTGACATTGAAATTTGAGGAAAATTTTATTAATAATGTTGACTCTAATGTTTTAGGAAATCATGAAGGTAATCTAATGAAGATAATTTGATAGGGAAAATTAAAATAAATCCCACTATTTCTCATTTATTTTTGGAGGAAGATTTCTTATATAAAGGGAGGTAAGGCTCATTGAGAATTTGGAGTTTCTAGTAAAAAAATGAGTGGAAAAACTGGTGTTTTTATGAGAGATCACAATGTGAGTTTCCAATCAAGATTCTACTTGGTTGAATAATAGAAGTACCAAACAAATAAGGATCACATGAATATGGGGCATTATATAGAGGACCATGAGATCAAGTTTAAATGAATGGAGTGTATTTGAATGATCATAGTATACTAATTAATAATATATGGAGGTGAATCAGATAATGTACATTGGACTAAGGAGAGCATACTAGTTGAATCATTATAATATGGAATTTTACTAAGGAATATTTTCATAAAAAGTTCTATAAAGGTGAGTTTTAGTTTATCGATGTCTTTCCAATATCTAGATGAATTTTAGGGACCAAAAAAACCTTTAGAGAGTTGTTGAAGATCTTTAATAATTTGTACATAGGAAAAATTTATCCAATTTTATTACATATAAATAATATCTAATGAATAATATATTTCTATATCAGATTAACCAAGAGGAAAGAAGATATTGTAGCTAGGGTGTATAACCTGTTTCTGAAGAAGATTGTATCTCAGGATTGTAACTATTCATGGAAGAAGGGGGGTAATAAGGATAGTTAGGGGGTTTAACCAAATATGGTAGAAGAGTTGATTATTGGGGTATAGAACAAAGGTTTACTAGAATAACAATTACTAGAGTATAGAACCAGTTGTTGGTTATAATTTTTTAATCCTAAAAAAGTTAGTAAAGAATCCATGATGGATGGATAACCAACATAGAAAGGAGAAGGAATTTTTATCAAACCTAATTAATATCATGTGTTGATTTACCTCTTTATATTTTTTTGTATATGAGGCAAGGTTCATATATATATTTGAGTCAATCAAGAACTCTAAAAAGTATCAAAGGTTAAAATATGAGAGGAATTAATAAAATTAAAGGATCACTTATTCACCCACACCCCTATTAGTGATCTCACACTAATCTGTGAACTTTAGTTATATTGATTTTTCTTAAATGAAGTTAGATATCACACAACTAACCACACTTCTTTTGATAAATCTATGTGTTCTTATTTGATTAATTATTCATTATGTACTTCTCATCACAATTCTGTAAAGAATATATTTAACTTTTGTTCACATAGTAATAAGCTATAAGAACCACATTCATGAGTTCATGGACCTCATGAAAATATAGAATCTATTTTTGGTGAACACTTTGTTTAAACTATATTTATATATTTATTTTCTAATAAATAATCTTTTTATATCTTCAAAAAATAGTTTCAATTTATAGAAACAACACCTTGAATAGTCTTTGAAAATAATCAATCACAGTTGTGATTATCTTCTTGAAAATATTTTTTCATCATAGATATCATGAACTTCATCCAGTTTTGATTTCCTAGACACAAACATCCTTTAAACATTACTTACTTATCATCTCACACAAGCCTGTAACCCATTTTTTTATCTCAATGAACTCAAGTAAAGTTTTAGTGTAAATAATATTAATTATTAAATCCTATAGGCATTGAATTTATTATATATATTTTTTATGATAATCAATATTATCAATTCATATTTTGTTAATGAAACTCATCTCTTCATATGGTTGAAATACACATGCTCAATTTCAAATAAAAACAATATAGAACCTTTTTGTACACACATGATTGCATACCCTTCAAAAGTACAAAACAAATTTCAGTCCCACCTATAATTATTCCCATGTTATTTATCTCTAAATAATTTTATGAATAAATCATTCTATACTATATTAATTTCACCATCATGCTATAATCTTATTTCAATGGTGGTATTTTTTCATTAAAATTACTAAGCATGAATCTCTATTATCAAGTAACCTTCCTCTATAACTCATTTTGTTAGCAATAAAATATAAAATCGTCCATTATCTTACTTCTAAAAACTTTTACATACACTACACTTACGATTATTCTTCTGGTACTCAACTCAATAGACCAACTTAGCTTTTGATAAGATTACTTTTCCTAATTTCAATTATTTTATGCTAATTATTTTGGTGACTTCATTGATTACTTCTACTGGTAATATTGTCATATTGGGCTTCAAAATCCACAATCCAAAAAATCATCACCACACCAAAATATTTAATCACATAGATATATATATTCATCACATAAAAAATATTCACATGGAAACCGTTAATTTTAATACAAATGTTAGGTAGATTCATGTGTTCATGACTGATCGTCTTTATCCTCTATACTTCCTCTATGATCAACATGGCTTGACTATATTTATTCTGCAGCTTCACTCAGATATGGTATGAGTTTCACACATCTGATTCATTCCATCAAACCACTATTTTATATCTTCATGTAAATTATCATACCACTATATAAGTAATTTAATATTCTACTAGTTGTCACTTCCTTATTCTAACTTAACCAAATACTCAATGTTGTTTCATGGAATAGTCTTGTGCAAGTCCTTCTGGTGCACTGTTATATGGCCTCCAGTATTTGAATTTTTCATTATTCTAAAAACAAAAAATTTAAATTATAATTACGTCTTTATAATAGTGTTTCACGTAAGTACTTGTATGGTCAAGACTTCATATACATGAATAAAATTTTATGAACTGATGGTTCCTTCAAAAATCCATTTAATTGGTACTTTTAATGCACTTCACAATTCTTTGACCATTTATTTATTATACTATTACTCAGTGTAATGTTGTTATAGTCCCTGAATTCAACATGTTACCACCTAACATTTTTCAACTAAATATTATTCCAATCAATCGCCTAATTTTTTTTATGCTTCTAGATAATGTTATTATGACAACCCTACTTTTTATTACAACTTAAACATGATTTATTACATAAACATTCACTTGATACAACAAAGAAGATTGATAGGTTTACTGTATTTGGTGATTAGGATCATTACATAAAAACTTAAAACATGAAATACCACATCTTTATTGAAAAATTCATTTACATGACCACTACATTCCTTCGTACTTAGCATTGTATGGGATAACCTGAGGACATGCATAAGAAACGGGTGAGCTATAAAGCCTAGTAAGGGATTACACATGGAATAACATGAGGAGTAAAATACATGTTATACAATAGGCATATCAATAGATCATAAGAAAAACGTGAACATAAAGGCATGATAAAGCATGATAATCATAACATAGAAATGTGGCAACAACACTTAACATGGAATTAGCATGAGCCAAGGCTCATTGCACCTAGAGAATGAGTAAATCCTCATTTCACATAAATCATGAGTAAACCCTCATTGAACTTGAATTAGCATGATTCAACACTCATTTCACATGACGTATCATGATACTATACTTTACCCAATTCATTGGAGCTCTATAAGGGCGCACCCTTCTTAAACATTTTATTTCATGCATAAGTGTGCCACATGGATCATAAAACATGGATTCATAAAACATAATCATTTATTCCACGATAAATGAATGTGGAATTCATATATGAAACTTTTTAATCAATATGTAAAGGTGCATAAAGGTGGATACCCTTGATGGAGAAATGGGCATGGTATCCACTACACAATGGCATTGGCTTAGAAAATCGGTGCGATTTCGGCAGCGTAACGGCGTGACATAAGAATTCATAAAAATGGTTGATGAGAGAGAAATGCGTTCCTAATCATATTTATATGTAATGGAAAGTAGGTAGGTCATATATATACATGTCCCAACAATTGTAATGGAATTTAGATTCATGATACAAAATTATTGCTTGAATGTAAAAGAAGAGAGAGAAGTTCCTTTCGGAATTTTGGCATAGTAACAGGTGTACATGGGAGGCATTTAATGAGAGAGAAAGGGGTCTCCCATAATTCAAACAATAAGAGGGAAGTATTGGGGAGGTGCTAAACCATACCCCAACATTCATAATTTAAATTACAAGGGCAATACAACTTAAAGAAAATTGACAAAAATGAGAAAGGAAGAAAAAACCCTTACTTGAATGTGTGCTTCCAAAGGCTACAGAGAGGCTTGTGAGAGGCTTCTTGGGAGCTTGGGGAACCGTGGGAGGATTCTAGAGAGAGTAGGTCAGATGTTGGACAAACTAGAAGGGCTTTGAGTGAAGAGGAAGTGGGAGCTTCGGTGGGTTTATATAGGAAATGTGAGAGAATTCTTTATTATTTAGGTTTGGGTCCCCTTACATTAAATTAATCCAAACCACAAACCATCCCATAGTTTTTGCCCATGGTTTTTGGAAAAGGGAAGAGGAAAACAATATTTTATAAGGCCCAGGTCCTAACTTCTTAAAATAATAAGGTTTCTTATGTGGAGGTGAGTCACACTCCCATGGAAATTAATTTAAAAAGGCAAAGTGTTGAATATGTCTTGAGGGGTCCATTAATGCTTTGAAAAGTAAGTCAAACTGACCCAAAATCACATTATTTTAATGTTAAAACATATATTGGCCGAACATAAAGATTATTGTATTTTATTACATCACCATTGGGTCATTATGATGTCATAAAACACATTATATATTTAAACGGTATTAATTTTTACCCAAAAATTTGACTGTCTCAGAAAATTATGAAAAATTCACCGTTGGATAATTTTGACGTCCTGATTCCAGAAATGACATTTATTTTATCTAAAGAAATTCTAAATATGTTACTTTTCACTTTTAAAATAAAAACCAACATTTATCGAAAATTCACGGGTTTTGACAGAAATGGCTTTCAAACCTTAATATAAAATTTTAATTGCATTCATAAAATTATAAGATCATTTATATTTAATAAAAATTAATTTAATAATATTATTATTATTTTATTAAAATATTATTTAATTGAAAAATCCCTTAATTTAATAAAATAGATTTCTTAATTAAATAATAACTAAAAACACCATTTGTACTTTAAAAACTATTTACAATGTATCAAAAATGACTAGAAATTATAATCATTATTATATAAAAAAATAATGTACATGAACATAGTACTACTTATTTGTTACATAACCCCTTAAAACAGCCGCATAAGACCTAAGGATAAGGTGTGTGATGGTGACAGACTCTTGGGGTGGCTCGGATAACATCGCTCGAGTGGTAATCTCTATCAACTTCCACTTTTCCCATAGACGGTCTCGTTCGAGCTTGACATGGTGAAGCTCAACTTAGGCTTGGTCAAGAACGAAGCCCAATGATGCCACCTCTTTTCCGAGCTCCGAAAAATGGGCTTCGTATGGGGAAATTATACTAGATGAGGCCATCCCTTCTTTTTTCTGAGTAAATTGGATTTGTTAAAGTCTTATATTTATACTAATCATGTGATCACTGTTCAACAGTTATATTATCAACGGTCAAAATTCTTAACATAAAACCAAAGAAGTTTACATCTTATAAAAATATTTTGCATAAAGAGACATTTAACTAGATCAAGAGGGATTTTTCCTTAATGAAACTTTGGGTCGTTACAGTTATTCCTGAAATTCATCCTCTATATATCAGTAGAATTCAATCCACTTTCCTCAACTACTTATGATGAAACAAGTTGTATATTTTATTGATAGATCATTCACATATTCCTTAGTGAAATCTTCCATTAGTAGAATATGAATCTATGGTACTCTTACTTTTAATGGTTTTATCTTTTGGATTATGCACTTATTATAGAATAACCTTCCAAAAACCCATATACAAATTCATTTTATGTTGAATTACTTAGTGATTTTTCCATAATCCATTGACAAAAAATGCAATAATTCTTTATCATAATTTGATGCATACTTAAAATTTTAATATTCATTTAGAAATTTTAACTCAAACTCAATATCATCACTCAACATGTATCCCCCGTACTTTGTTCTTCTAGATACACATCAATTTACATCCACAACTCATATTACAACAATGTATCAACATATCAAAATATCTAAAACTATTACTTTGAGACCTTTATCTCTTTATAAAAAAATCTTGATCTAAAAATAGTTCTTCTAAATAGGTTAGGATCATTGATATTCATTAAATATATGTTTTATATTCATTTTTAGATTTACCAATAACTCATTTCTCCTTTCTTAATTCAACTCATTAGTTGTATTAATTTTCTATGTAATGTTCCTTTTCCAGAAATAGTTCTTCTATAATTACATCTATATATAGGTATGGATTCTCCCTTGAACTCATATCCATATTCTTAACTTCATCAACTCATAGATATATTCAAAAACTCACCAAGATATGATTGTAGATTGTGATTTCATCAACCATAAACTCTAATCCATCTCAATAATCAACATATATATATAAGTTACTTCCTTACATATTAAGTTTCAAAAAATAAAATTCATCCTTTTATTAATATTCATTGCTAACATAATAATATATCTCCAATACATTAATGGATCATAGTAACATACATAATGGAAGAGTGTAACACCACGAGACATTATAATATTTTCATTTATAAATAAATTTAATTTTGTTGCATGTTTGTTTTTTTATGCAACATCATGTTAAGATTATGCTATACACGATAATGGGTTGTGTTGCGTTACAAGGCCCAGTTTTACCGAACAACTGTATATTAATAAAATATTATTATTTAATATAATATATAACCAAGGCATTAAATTAGAGATTATGAATAGTATAAACCAAATTTTGAATTTTATTCCATATAATTTTAACATTCACCTTAAGTGTTTCTTTGTCATAATATCAGAACAAATTCAATTTTTTTAATGAAATAAGTATTTTTCAAAAAATGTTGTTTTGCCGCCTTTTGATGGTGCACACGTTTCATATCAAATATTTGAAACTTTTATATATTCAATTTGAAAAAATAAACTTGTTATTTGGAAGAAAGACATCTGAATTTAGTTTGAATAAATTTTTTGTGTTTTTCTGATAACTTTCATATTTTGATGAGTTGTGAAAAATACTAAATTTTAATTGAAAATCACTTTTTTAATCAAAATAATTTATAGTGATAAATTATACATATTAATAGTTTAAAATATAATTATATTATATTATTATCATTTAATATAATGTATTTTGTTGTAATTATTTTCACATTAAAATTAGATATAACCACATGTAAATATTTTGGTGGTTTTTACTTTTGAAAAACTTGTTTTCTCATTTTGAAAATAGGGATTGATTTTAAATTAATTATTAAAAATTTTGTGGTTTAAATTTTGAAACATGGATTCCATACTTGGAATAAGTGGTTCAAAATTATGTTAATAGGTTATTTTTATTTTTTGGACATTATGAATTGTAACTTTAGAAATTTTTTTATTACTGTGGAAAAAGGTAAATTTGGTAATTAAAGGTAAAAATAATATTATAAAATTACCTTAACACCTATAAAAATTATATTGCATGACTAAATTAGACTCATATAATCTATTATTTTAAATGTAATAACTTAATGGACACTTTTCCATGAATATGACAATAATATTATTAAAATTAATTAATATGACAAAATGTCACGCTCTCATTTTATATAAGTATATAAATTTTAATATAGAGATAACTAGGAGATAACATCGACTATCGGTAGTATATATAAATATAAAATAATTACATATATTATAGAAATTTAATTATAATTTTTAGATATTAAATAATTACCATTAATGATTACACAATAGTGGCGCGGAAATTATTTTTTTAATATAAATATGAAATAAATTATTTTAAAAATATTAAAAGAAATATAATTTAAATTAATTAATGTGATCCACGAATTTTTTAATTGAATATGACATTTTAGTAGTATATTCAATGTTTTCGTTCGAATTTATCTTCTTTTTTGTTTTTATTTACAGTCAAAAAACTGAATAGGGTCAAAATTGACACAATTGATATTTTATAAAAATAAAATTTTATTAAATTATTTAAAAGTCGTAAAAATATTTATAAACTACAAAGTAAAAAATTATAAGGTCTAAAATTTAATAAATTATCCAATTATGGACAATTTAACCTACATAGGTAAATATATATAACCATTTAATATTTAGAATATTATTACCACAATTAAACATAAATTGATTAAATAAATATAAATAAAAATGATAAGGTTTAAAATAAAATTAAAATATGTCTAAATTTTATAGGTTGAAAGTATTTCTACCCATCCTCATATTATATTCTAAATAATATACTTTGGAGCCATTTTAATTTAAAAATTAATTTATATTAATTTAATAGTTTTGGTATTTCCAAAGGTGCCCCTCCCCTCTCTTATAAAAGGGCATCTCTCCTTATCTTTTAATCACACATATAAATCCATTTTTCTCATCCAAACCTGTCTATTTCCTCTCAAAACATACCTAACTTCATTCTAGAGGCCACACTTTCGGAATAAATCCATCTTAAGGAGTCGTTTTTTCATACCAAAAGGAGATACAAGAAAAAGTGGTAATTGTTTTATCACCTCTTTCAAAGTTATTTTCTTCTTTTACTTCCTCTTTCTATATTGTTTCTGTTGTATTTGGTGGCCTAGAACCAACTACTTTGTACTTTATTCATTTATAAATACCTTATCACATCTTTATTGTTCTTCTGCGTGACAATGCATGTGATAATGTTCTAAGGATATCTATTTCACTAAAGGGTCATAGCGGATCCCTGCTATGATGAGAACCTGGAAGTGACATAAAACTATTCTTGAATATATGTTCTATGTACGGATGATGTTATTTGAGGGACACAAATAAACAAGGACATTAGGGGTTAGGACTCATAAAACATTGAGGCACCTACTCATGGTGTGCACCCTTGGTAATGTCCAGGAGGATATTTTGAGAACAAGACCCGCAAGTAGGAAATCTATATTTCATAGTGTCATTGGATGTTCCAATATGCAGACGTGTGTATTGGTCCTTCGACTTTAATATTATTATTAATGGGTATTACAACTCACGCACTTAGATGTATTGATGAAAACTATGACGACACACTGTTTGCAATGATGTAGGATACGTTGGGTGCGTCACAAGTGATATTGCATTAAAAGACAATGTGAGAAAGTATTTTTCCCTTATGTTCCCTAATGGAAGCCGATATCTCAGACCCTTATCCTAAATAAATCCATGTTTATGGTGAGGAATGGGCGAGTTCAATTCCAGAAATTCAAAGAAAGAATAATCGAGCACATGGGTTGATGGCACTAGCATGTAACCCGCTTGATTCGAGATATCATGACATAGAGATTACATTACATGGTAAGTGTTCGTAAGAGATGACACATCGTTGCGGTGTTAACTTATTTCTCTATGGGTGCCTTGGTGTGTTTCTAGATTCTAACCTTGGACTTTAGGTAGGCTCCACATAATTCCACTGAGAAAGAGGCCTAGAGGGTCACACACTAAGTTTGTCTATGTATCTCATTTAAATATTAATTTAACAAGTTGAAAAAAGATTATTCCCGAATGTGGTTTAATAATTATTCAAGGATGACTGATCACATTTATTTTGACACTAGTTATTCAAGAGAATACATATTGTGGGGGAAATAATATATTTATTAGCGAGTAATGTAGTGATATTTATTTTAGAAATATATATTCATTATTCAAGGTCTAGTAAATGTGGTGGAGGAAATTAAGAAAAATGGAAAATAAAAGTACATGTCGTGTATATTAACATATACACACTGTGTAGTTTTTCTAGGAATTTATGAGAAATAATATTATTTACTTAATTAAATAATATTAGGTGTAATTCATTGGGCGAATTTTAAGTAATAATAATAGTAAAACTATTACTAGTAGACATGGGGTATTACTAAGAATTAAATGAAATGAATAAATGCTTTTGGGTAATTAATTCATTTTATTGTTCTATGTAATTAAAAAATCTCAATTATATATTTCTCATTAGACTATCCATTTTGAGTGTTTGTACACAACAGATTTAGAAAAACTCTCAAGATAAGAGATAATTCTTTTTCTACCAAGTATACTCTCAAGTTGTGAGAGAGAGATCCACCTCCACCGGATCAAGGCGATCGAAGGCGGACATCGCAATCAAAGGTTCTTCTGCGCTAGCACCCGTAGATCCATTCTGTGACATCCAGAGATATGTGGAGAACATGTAGATAACCTCTAGAGTAATCCAACACTTGGATTCTACGATGCAATGACGAATCACATCGGATCGTGACCGGAGACATCAACAAAGAATTAATTCCATCAATGTAATTATTGTCAATTAATTAAATTAATTATAACCAACATATGATGATCATCTATATGGTTCCAGGACTCCCCTATTTCTTTTTCATTCTTCATTCAATTCTTAATATTTTCTATTTTATTATCATGATGGACCTCGGATTGATCGTTGTTAACGCTGAAATTAAATTTGGGTACACCCACCAACGCGCTTCCACTGTGCCCAGAACCTATAAGTGGTATCAGAGGGAGTCATATCATTGATTATAGTTATTTAGTTTTTTGTTGGTGATTTATGCATTTAATAATTTAGTTGTTTCAATTCAATTTAATCATTCTTTAAATCTAAATCTCTAGATCTGTTCCTCCTCTCTTGTTTCTTGTTCACCTTACAGAAATGAATTTTTCTTTAAATTTTGATTAAAATAAAATAGAGGATCTCATCTAGAGATGCCAAATGTTCATGGTTGTACAACACCAGAATACACAACGTGTATTCATAAGTACATGTTGTGTAGTCTAGGTTCAATGCATTGGACTGGTCCGCCAAATCAGGTCATGTAAATAGATCCTAACTAAGTCTTTAAGACTCCGTGTGTTGACCAGAAAAAGGTGGCACACTATTTCTGGATTACACGCCATGTGGCCCACGGAACATGGTGTGTAGTCCCTTCAGGTTTGGGTTGGACCATGTACCCCGTACATAGCTTTCCAGGATAGAAACCGTGTAACACGAATACTACATGGCGTGTGTCCCATTGAACACACCGTGTACTCTAAAAATTTCTGAAGTATATCTACACGCCATGTCCTTGGGTGTGTACTTCATATGGATGGTGAAAAAAATTACACACTGTGTAGTCGGAACTACACGCCATGTACTCATCCAAATTACACAAGTTCATTAAAATTTTATTATTATATTATACAAACCCTTGAGACGTGTACCATAGTGCAGGTGTAAAGCTGAGGCACAACACGTGATAAGTTTTTTATATATATGTGTTTAATTTTACATCTGTGTAATGTTCATTTCTACTCATTGGGTAGTTATGAAAAGAAATACACCAGGTTTCCTCCATGGTACAAGTTACGTACAAAGATAATTTAAAATAAATTTATTTGTTTAAAATTATGATGGATGAGAATCTCAAGGAAATTCAGAAAAGGGTTTGAGATAAAAAGATTGATTAATTAAAGATAATTAATTGATTCGAGCGTGATTTATCTTAAACAAGAATGATTAAATAATTGAATGCTAGTTTTATTTATGCTTAAATATTGTTGAAAGCATGGATGATCATGAGCTGGACCAAAACCTTTTATGTGAATTTTTTCATTTAATTTATTTATTTAAATTAAATCTGTTGGCCTGCGAACCTTCTCCTCATTAATATATAGGGCATGTGTGCCCAAGGTCTCTTTTATGTAAAACCCCATTTTACCCCTCACCTTCATGTGAGATAAGAGAATATGTAATGGATAGAGCTCCCAAGCTAGTGGAGGTGGCTCGAGTTAGGATCCAAGGTGAAATCAATCCAAGGAGATACAAAGGTGGAAAGGTAGAAAGTAGTAAAAACAAACCCAAAAGGTTCAAAGTGTTTCTCCCTCAAGTCTTGGTTTAGCTTATAAACTGCTGGATAAACTAACCAATATAACAAGCTCATGATCATACCATTTATTTTATTTTTTTAGTTTCATTGTTTATTTATTGTGGGTGTGTTTTCCAGATCACACAATTAATGAATTAAACAACCATGCTAGATAGAACTAAAATAAGACCTAGGCATAAAATACTATCTTAGACATGGTTAATCACTTAATTATATCCCACTTAATGTTAAAAAGCATGTAATTAAATATAATAAAATGTAAATTTAAATGTAAGTATAAAATATCTCAAAGAAATATTAAGTCGATATAGCCTTCCATAATATTAGTTAGAATCGAACCATAGTTCAAAGTGCTTCAACAACCCTAGTTGGGGTGCTTTCAATTATCAGGGAATTCAAAGTCAATGTTTTGGGTTGACTTAACTTGGTTTGCATCAAGGGTTGACTGCCAAAGCAGGACTTGGTGTGACCAAGAGGCAAAGGTTGAGGAAATCCAAAATAAAAGGATTTCAGGATTGGGGAGTCCACTCAACAGATCAAGGAGCTGTGAGTTAATGCAGTTGGCATTTGGAATGCCTACTTAAAACCCTTCAAGTTTCTTGATCAACCATAGTTGGGGTAATGTGAAGGGAAATATAAATCCCTGACACTAGAATATTCAGGCAATAGAATACTCCAAAGTCAATGGTGAGGGCTATTAGATTTCGATAAAATAGTGGGAGACTAATAAGTATTGATTTATTTATTTGTCTTAGCTTCATCATAATAAAGTACTAAACCTTTTCTCATATTAATTTGTAGAAATGACAAGAAAATGAATTCAAACATTTCATTATGGACCATACTCGATAAGGAAAACCTTCTCACTGTCACCAATTTGCAAGAGTGGCAGAGGCGTATACGTGTCATCCTTCGCCTTGAGAGGAAATTGTATGTGCTAGAAGAGCCTGTTCCAGTTGCAATGGAGAAAGAGGTCGGTGATGAGGAACTATCTCTCTATATGAAACATACAGATGATGCCACAAATTTTCAATGTTTCATGATATCAACCATGTCTAATGAGATCTTGAAGGAACATGAAAACATGGACATGTATAGCATGATTTCTCACATTTAAGATCTCTACAAAGAGCAGTTGAGATAGGAGAGATATGAGATTTCCAATGCTTTGTTTACAGCTATGCTTGGAGAGTCTGCGCCAGCTGGTACCCATGATTTCAAACTCATTGGCTATATTGAACACCTAGAAATCTTAGAGATTAAGTTCCCATATGAGTTGCGTAAAGATCTTATCCTATCATCACTACCCAATACCTTCTCTAGATTTATTATCAACTATAACCTGATCAACAATAAGAATAGTCTATCAGAACTTCTAACCTTAATTATCCAATTAGATAATGACATGGGGCATGACAAACCCACAGTCCCTATGGTGAATAAGAAAAGGAAGTAAAAGGAAAAGGGGACAAGGACTTATAAACGGTCTGAAGCCCTCGAGCACTGTCTCTCCAAGAAGGGGAAGATCCAGAGGTAGGGCAAGGAACAGGAGGTGGTATATTTTTCATGTGGCAAGAAAGGACACTGGAAGAGTAACAACACCTAGAAGAATGGGGACACTAAAAGTACATTCGTTATTGAGTGTAATCTTTCCATTTCTACACATTGGGTATTAGATATAGCTTTTGGGTCTCACATAATTATTCAAATGTAGGAACCAAGTAGATTTAGAAATATTTCCAAAGGAGAGGTGGCTCTTCGAGCTTCCAATGGTGCGAGGCTGGCTGCGTTAGCCATTAAAGGTTACTAACTCTCATTGACAACTGGGATGATTTTTTTTACATAACTGTTATTATGTGCCTATTGTTTCCAAAAACATAATACTTGTATCATGTTTGGATATGGATGGATTTATTTTCATGTTTGTAAATAAGGGTTTCTTCTTTTATAAAACCAAGTGTTGCAAATCGATAACAAAACAAACTCACATGAATCATACATCACCCTATTGTGGCATCACCATCTCGGTCATGTAAACGAGAAGCACTTGACAAAGTTCAGCCAAGATGGCTATTTTTACTCTACAGAGCTAAAACCACTTGATATATGTCATGCTTCTTTACAATGTAAAATGAACAAGTCTCCTTTCGGTGGATAGGGTGAAAGTGCTACAGAGCTTCTAGGATTGTTGCACACGGATGTGTGTGGACCATTTCCAGTAGAAGCTATAGGTGGATATTGTTAATTCATTACTTTTACTAATGATTTAAGTAGATATGTATATGTCAACATAATGAGGTATAAGTCGGAATCCTTAGAGAAATTTGAGGAATTCAATAATAAAGTAGAGAATCATCTTGGTAAGAAGATAAGGATGTTTCGATTAGATCGAGGTGAAGAATATTTTAACCAAGAGTTCATCGATCTTATATGGGAGTATGGGATTCTATCTCAGCTCACTCCTCCTTATACACCATAGTGGAATGGTGTTAGTGAAAAGAGGAACCGCACCTTGTTGGATATGGTGAGATCGATAATGAGTCATGCAGATTTTCCATTATCCTTTTGGGGATTTGCATTAGAAAATGCAGCATACACATTAAATTGAGTACCAACTAAGGCAAAAAACGGAATTCCCTCCGATTTATGGAATGGAAAGAAACCCCTTTTGTCGTACACATTTGTATGGAGATACGAGGAATTTGTTAAGGCCTTATTTGGAAACAAACTAGCACCTCGAGGCACGAAGTGTGTCTTTATAGGATATCCCAAGTAAACGAAAGGATATTACCTATATAACCCTTCAGACAAGAAAGTGACTGTCTCCAGACAAGTTGTCTTTCTTGAGAGGGAGCACATATTCAAAAAGGATAGTGGGAGCAAGATTGACTTCGAAGAAATTGATGCTCAAGAAACATAAGAGTTGTTACAGGAACAAGTTCCACAAGTCCCTGGGGAAGAGGTTAAAGAAACACAAGTACTGCATAGGAGCTCAATAGAGGTAATAGAATGAGAGTGATTTGGTTTCCTAGTCATCGAGGATGGTAAATCATTATTGTTGGACAATGATGAACCTCTATCCTACAAGGAAGAATTAGAAAGCTTAGAATCTATAATATGGCTAGAATCTATGAATTTTGAGATGGATTTTATGTATCAGAACCAAGTCTAGGTTCTTTTCGATGAGCCGGTTGATGTAAAGCATGTTGGATGAAAATGGGTATTCAAGAGAAAACTAGACATGGAAATTCAAGTTGTCACCTATAAAGTAAGGATAGTGGCTAAAAGATTCAGATAGAATCATGGAATTGACTATGATGAAACCTTATCACCAGTTTCCATGTTTAAATCCATAAGAATAATAATAGTCATAGTAGCTTACCATGACTACGAGATTTGGAAAATGGATGTCAAAACAGCATTCCTTAACGGGAACCTTCAAGAAGATGTCTATATGACACTTCTAGAAGTTTTTATGACACCAGGTGAAGCCAAACAGGTTTGAAAGTTATAGAAAACCATTTATGGATTAAATCAAGCATCCAGGTAATGGAACATTCAATTTGATGAAGCCATAATGGAATTTGGTTTCATTAATAATAAAAGCGATCCATGTGTTTATAAGTGGTTTAATGGGAATATTATTATTATCCTAGTAGTATATGTTGATGACATATTGCTTATTGTAAATGATATACCAGTCTAATAGTTAGTTAAGGATTGGGTGAATGACTGTTTCTCCTTGAAGGACTTGGGTGAAGTAGCCTAAATTCTATGGATCAAGATCATTCGTGATAGATCCAAGAGGCTTATTGGACTAAGTCAGGGTAAATACATTGACCAGATACAAAATAGATTTAGTATAGAACAATCCAAGAGGGGATTGGTTCTAGTGTCACATGGCCTACATCTTCATAAGAAAATGTGTCCTCAGACAAAATAAGAGGAAGATAGAATGAGTAAGATCCCATATGCTTTGGCTATAGGATCCATCATGAATTTCATGTTATGTACTAGGCTTGATGTAGCATATGCACTGAGCATGGTAGGAAGATATCAAGCAGATCCAAGAGAACAGCATTAGACTACTGTTAAGATTATCCTTATGTATTTGAGAAGAACTAAGGATTTTTTCTTGGTGTACGGAGGAGATGAGGAGATTGCCATCAAAGGGTATGTTGATGTTGGTTTTTAGACAGATCAGAATGATCTAAATTTGCAATCTGGATATGTTTTATGTCTCAATGGAGGAGCTGTGAGCTGGAAGAGTTCAAATCAGCCAGTTGTCTCTGATTCTACAGGAGAGTCTGAATATATAGTATCTTCGGATGCATCCAAGGAAGACAGCTATATTCATAACTTTGTCCAGAAGCTTGATTTGGTGCCTAGTAGAAAATATCCTATCATATTGTATTGGGATAATACTACAACTGTGGCTCTTTCAAAATAACCAAGGTCACATCAACAGACAAAGCACATACTCTGGAAGTATCATCTCTTGGGGTATTTTTATCAAAGGGGTGAAGTTGCAGTGAGAAGAGTGCCCACGAAAGAGAATGTGGTGGACCCCATGACTAAATGCCTATCTCAGCAGAAGCATGAATATCATGTAAGAGCTAGCGGGTTATAGGTTGTTAGTAGTTGTCTCTAGTCCAAGTGGGAGTCTGTTGGAGTTTCTGGCCTAGAACCAACTACTTTGTACTTTATCCATTGATAAATACCTTATCACATATTTATTTTTCTTCTGCGTGAAAATGCATATGATAATCTCTAAAGGATAGTTGTTGCATTAAAGGGTCATAGTGAATCCCTGCTATAAGGAGAACTCGGAAGTTCCATAACACTATTCTTGAATATATGTTCTATGGCCGGATGATTTTATTTGAGGGTCACAAATAATACAGGCCATTAGGGGTGAGGACTCATAAAACATTGAGGAACCTTCCCATTGTGTGTGCCCTTGGTAATGTCTATTAGGATATTATTAGAATGAGACCCGCTAGTAGGAAATCCACATTTTATAGTGTCATTGGATGTTCCTATCTGCGGACGTGTGTATTGGTTATTAGACTTTAATATTATTATTAATGGTTATTAAAACATGGCACTTATATGTATTGTTGAAAAATGTAATGACACACTTTTTATAGTGAGGTAGGATACGTTGGGTGCGTCACGAGTGATATTTCATTAATAGATAATGCGAGAAAGGATTTTTCCCTTCTGTTCTAGAAGGGAAGTAGATATCTTAGGCCCTTTGATGGAATTGATATATCCTAAATAAGTCCATGGAAACGGTGAGGAATGGGAAAGTTAAATTTCAGAAAGTCAAAGAAATAATAATCAAGCACATGGATTGATGGCACTAGCATGCAACCCACTTGATTCGAGATATCGTAACAAAGGGATTACAACACACGGTAAGCATTCGTAGGAGGTGACACATCATTGTGGATTTAACATCTTTCTCTATGGGTTCCTTGGTGTGTTGCAAAATGCTAACCTAGGACTTTAGGCAGGATCCGCCTAATTCTACTGAAAAATAGGCCTAGAGGGTCACACACTATGTGTGTCCATGTATCTCAGTTAAATATTAATTTAACAAGTTGAATAAAGATTATTCCCGACTGTGGTTTAATAATTATTCAAGGATGACTGATCGTATTTATTTCGACACTAGTTATTTGAGAGAATATATATTTTTTGTGAAATAATATATTTATTATCGAGTAATGAAGTGATATTTATTTGAGAAATAAATAGTCATTATTCAAGGTCTAATAAATGTGGTGATGTAAATTAAGAAAAATAGAAAACAAAAGTACACGCCGTGTATATTAATACATATGCGCCGTGTAGTTTTTCTGGGAATTTATGAGAAATAATATTATTTATTTAATTAAATAATATTATGTGTAATTCATTGGGTGCATGTCAATTAATAATAATATTCAAACTGTTATTATTAGACATTGGGTATTATTAAGAATTAAATGAAATGAATAAACGCTTTTGGGTAATTAATTCATTTTATTATTCTATATAATTAAAAAAACCAATTATATATTTCTCATTAGCCTATAAATTTTGAGTGGTTGTGCACAACAGATTTGGAAAAACTCTGAAGACAAGAGAGAATTCTTTTTCCACCAAGAACGCTCTCAAATTAAGAGAGAGAGATCCACCTCCACTGAATCGAGGCGATCGAAGGCGGACATCGCAAGTGAAGGCTCTTATGCACTTTCACCTGGAGATACCTTCGGAGAAATCTAGAGATACGTGGATCACCGCTAGAGGAATCCTATACTTGTATTCTATGACGCAAAGACGGATCACATCAGATCGTGACCAGAGACATCAACGAAGAAAGAATTCCATCAAGGTAATTCTTTTCAATTAGTTAAATTAATTATAACCAACATATGATGATACTCTATATGGTTCTGGGGGTTACATATTTCTTTTTAGTTCTTCATTATATTCCGAAGATTAGGAGTTTTATTATTTTGATAGATCTCATATTGATCGTTGTTAACGCTAAAATAAAAGTGGGTTACACCCACCAACGCGCTTCCACTGCGCCCGAAACCTATAGTTTCCATATCAAAGTAATAACTCCAATAACATCCATATACTTATAAGTTATTATAACCATGTTGCAACCATATTCCTTATTTCATCCGTCATATGAATAACAATATCACCATGTGTGCGTGTGTACGGCTTACCATCTCCACATCGTGGTGTAATTTTTTATTCAACACTACTTTAATTAGATGGATATAATGATGAGTATAGTGGATATAAATAATGAATATAACCTGATAATGATTCTACATAAATAATATATCACTATTTTCATACCATTTAACCATCAAGGTAATGATATCATCGCTTGTTCGTACATACGGCATGTCGTCTCCACAATGCGGTGAGAATCATTCTCCACATTAACAATTAATGAATGATTATAAAATTTATATGATGATTAAAAATAATAATTAGTAACTTAATATATTTCTGGAAATGAATAGAATACTTGTTATTCATAACAAACATGACTTACATTGCCAAATAGGAATTGGAAAATGAAGTAGTTAACACCCAAAATAATGGAAATATTGAAACACTATTAACAAAATGATATAATAGGATCTTATATGAAATAATAAATATGTATATATTTATTGTATAATTTAATAACACTCTTTAACCATTATATAAAAGTTTAAAACACCCTCGAATAATGAAAAGTACAAGGTAAGGGTTAATTTCACAATTTCTTTATTATCTAAGATTTCTTACATCCTTATTATCTATGTCCATATTTCTTAGAATGTAATTCAAAATGTTATGAAAAATTTTTTAAAGTAATTTTTACCAATGTTTGACTTTTTAAAAAAATTAAAAGGAATCTTTTTGCTGTTTTCCAAACAAGTTACATTATAACATTTTCGAAAAATTTAAGGAAAGAATGTTTTTTAACATATACGGTGCAATCGGATATTTTTTACCATTATGACACCTTAACATTTTGAGGATTTCCTTAAAATTTTAGATGGTTATTTTAAAAAAAATGTTTTCTTTTATAATTGCACATGCTTTTAAATGGTTTCAAAGTAAAACGAGCTATTTCTTTCAAAATGTATTAATGATTTTGTTTGATTATTTTCATCAATGTCAACATCATATGTTGGATTTTGTTCTTAATTGGGGATGATTTATTATGATACAATCTTACATATTGTATTGAAGGTTTTATGACATGTTTGACTATGGATGTGCTATTTGGATATCATTCACGTTTTATGGTTAAATTGTTAACATTTTGTATGCTAGTTTTAATACAAATGTTTATGTTATGTTTCAACCTTTTCATATGAGGAATGCATTGGACTTAATAAGTGATGGGTGGGGCCTTCTATAGCCCCTTGATGCATCGGTAGGTCTCATGAAAAAAACTAGATATGGACTTGGCTGAGGCATTTCCAATTTATTTTCATATATGGATTTGTCCAAGGACTTAACCAATTATTTTTAAATGTCTCGGTAGATGCCTTAACATTATGTTTCAGATGTCCATCATTTTGTATTCCCTCATTATGAGATTATTTATTTATATTACATGTGATTATTAGACAAGTAGAATATCCATGTAAATGTTTAAATGGAGTATTTTTATTTATTCTTTCTATATTATGTTCAAGTTTATGTTTAAAAGTCTTGTATTTCAATTTTATACTTGTATTAAAGTTTATGGTTATTTATGATAGCTTCCTCTATATTGTTTAACCTTAATGAGCATATGAGATCACCCCTTTCATATATTTTATTTTACCATGATTCCAATAATTGTTTTATGATTGATATTCATGGTTAAGATAGAAGAATAATTGTATTCTCAAAGAAGGGACTATGTTTCATATTATGTTTTGATTTGTAATGAATGGTTTTCCAAGACTGCTAAACTGGTTGGTCCTTTGGTACTTGATTCCTTGTAATCATTCTAACATATTAAAATATTGCACTGACTCTTAGATTCTAGGGATATGTAATTACATTTAGTATCAATGGAAGTTTAGCACCGACCTGGGAAATTAGATTTAGAAATCAAAGATTAGAAAACATAACCCTATGAATGAGGATATGTTTATGTATAGGATATCATCCTTTAGATTTGGTAATGAATAACCAAGATTAGTCCTATGGAATTTTTTATTGAGAAGAAGATGGAATAATTTAGAGATCCTATAAGTGATTCTTTCTTACTATATCACTGTGATTATAGTTTCTCACTTTATGCTTTGAGTTTTGATCAATAGTTATAATCAGAAAGGTTATACATGTAATGGTTATATCGCAGGTGATGAAGA
Source organism: Viscum album (assembly GCA_963277665.1). NCBI lineage: Eukaryota > Viridiplantae > Streptophyta > Magnoliopsida > Santalales > Viscaceae > Viscum > Viscum album. The sequence goes on along the minus strand of OY728121.1, from coordinate 755,836,906 downwards.
GATTAAAAAATAAAAATGAGATGAAGGAGGTATTAAAAAATAAGATGTTGAAGTGCAATTAATGGTTTAAGAGTGAATTGTAATGATTAAGGTTATTTTGTAATTGGATTCAAGAATTATTACATCAATGGTTCTATGGTTATATGATTCATGAGATATATAAGGATTGTACGGGAGTACTTCTTATTTAATTATTTGGAATCATAATAGTTTTCATTAAGGATTTAACGGTGATCAAATATTTGGTGAGTTAGAATAAGAGCTACTTTACATAGTTTGGGGAATCTAATGCAAATATTGATTTCTGAAAATTAGAGATTTTTTTCGATAGTGAATTTGGATGGAAGTATTTTGATCGAGTATTAAGGTTGGAATGGAGTACTTTGAAAACAATATATTATTTTTTGTGGATTAAGTATGATTAATTGGATACTTTTGGCTAACCTCTTTAGTTTTAGTAAATATTTAGAGGATTAAGGAAATAGTTGTGGGCCTTGTGATTTATCAAAAGTGATTCAAGAATGAAAAATACATTTTGAACATTCATTTATAGAAGTAAGGTATGAATAGAAAATAGATCAAAGCACAATCCATGAATGATATTGAGCTTATGACATGGAAATAAATCAATTAGGTTATTTTTTGAATAGTAAAATAATTATTCAACTCAAGGGAAAGGATATTGAATACAAAAATGATATCCTAGTCTTTTTTCTGATGAATCAAATGATCCCTTAGATCATTTCATATTTTTAGATTTGTGATTTTTAACTTTATCCTCATCTTTTTCTCTATCACTCTCCAACTGAACTTAATGGTTAGATTTTTCTTTCATGTCTATATTTTCCTACATAGAACCCTAGTATGCATTATCTCTAGTGACCTTTGTACTTTTGTTTATTTTAAAATGGAGGTCTCATTAATCCATCTTCCAATGTAGGATTTCCACAATGATATTTTGAAATGACAAACCCATAATTTTCAATCCTAAGTTTAAATTGTAAGGACGCAATTTATTGGAGGAGAGAGTGTAACACCCTAAGACATTATAATATTTTTATTTCTAAATAAATTTAATTTTTTTTATTATTTTTTTATGTAACACCATGTTATTTTTAAGCTACACACATAAATTATTGGGCTTTAGTTTCATGCATTTCCTAGTTTTACCGAACAATAGTATATTAATAAAATATTATTATTTAATATAATATGTAACCTAGATGTTAAATTAGAGATTATCAATATTGTTAACCATATTTTTAATTTTCTTCCATATAATTTTAGAATTCACCTTATGCGTTTTTTATACATAATATAAGAACAAATTCAATTTTTTTGGATAAAATAATTATTTTCCAAAAAATGCAATTTTTCAGCCTTTTAATGGCGCACCCATTTTAAATCAAATATTTGAAACTTTTATATGTTAAATTTGAAAAAATAAAATCCTTATTTGAATGAGGGACATCAAAATATAGTTTGGATAATTTTTTGGTGTATTCTAATAACTTTCATATTTTGATGAATAGTGAAAAATACTAAATTCTAATTAAAGAAAACATTTTTAATTGAAATAATGTATAGGGATAAATTACACATATGAATGGTGTTAAAGTATAAGTTGATTATATTTTTACCATTTAATATAATTTAGGTAATTTTAGTTATTTTCACATTAAAATTAGATATAAACACCTGTCTATCTTTTTGATGGTTTTTACTTTTGAAAAACTCATTTTCTCGTTTTGACAACGAGGATTAATTTTAAATTAATTACTACAAATTATGTGTTTTAAATTTTGAAAAATTGATTAAATATTTGTAATCAGTGGATCCAAATTATTTTAATAGGTTGATTTTATTTTTTTATCATTATGAATAGTCACTTTAGTAATTTTTTTATTACCATAGTTAAGGGTAAATCGGGTAATTAAAGGTAAAAATAATATTATAAAATTACCTTAAAACCTATAAAAATCCTATTATATGAATAAATTAGACCCTTATCATATATTGTTCTAAATTTAATCACTTAATGGAAACTTTCCCATGAATATTAAAATTAATATTATTAAATTCAATGAATGTGAAAAAATATCACACTCTCATTTTATATAAGTATATCAATTTTAATATAGAGATAACTAGGATATAACAATGACTATAGGTAGTATTTTAAAATATAAAATAATTACATAAATCATAGAAATTTATTTGTAATTTTTAAATATTAAATAATTACCATTAAGTATGGCACAATAGTGACGCATAAATTATTTTATTAATAGAAATATCACATAAATGATTTTAAAAATATTAGAAGAAATATAATTAAAATTAATTAAGGTGCTCCATGAATTTTATAAGTGACTATGACATTTTATTAGTATATTAAATTTTTTGGTTCGAAGTTATCTTCTGTTTGGTTTTTATTTAAAGTCAAATAATTGAATAGTGTCAAAATTGACACTTGAAATTTTTTAAAAATAACATTTTATTAAATGATTTTAAAAATCATAGAAATATTTAAAAATTTAAACTTTAAAACTATAAGGTCTAAAATATCATAAAGTATCCAATTATTTATAATTTATCCCACATAAGTAAATATTTATAACCATTTAATATTTAGAATATTATTACCACAATTAAAATTAAATAGATTAAATAAAGATAAATCAAAATTATATGGTTTAAAATAAAATAAATTCATGTCTAAATTTATTGGTTGAGATTATTTCGTCCCATAATCATATTAGATTATAAATAATCCAATTTTGGGAAATTTTAATTTAAATATTAATTTATATTAATTTAATAGTTTTGGTATTTCCAAAGGTGCCCCTCCCCTCTCTTATAAAAGAGAACCTCTCCCTGTCTTTTAATAATGCCTCTAAAGCCATTTGGCTCGACTAAACCCTACTCATTTCCTCTCCCAAAATCTCTCACCTCATCCTAGAGGCCAAAATTTGGTAATAAAACCATCTTAAAGAGTCCTCTTGTGCATACCAAAATAAGATTCCCGAAAAATAGATAATCGGTTTATCACCTCTTTCAAATTTCTTTTCTTCTTCTACTTACTCTTTCTATGTTGTTCCCATATCAGAGTTATAACTCTAGTATCATAAATATAATATTATTTTATTATAATCATGGAACAACTATATTCCTCATTTCATTTTCATACTAATAACAAAATCACCACGTGTGTGCATGTACAGCTTACCGTCTCCACATCAGGGTGTAATTTGTTTTTCAACACTACTTTAACTGGATGGATATAATTATGAGAATAATGGATATAAATAATGAATATAACATTAAAATTACTCTTAATAACTAATATACCATCTATTTCAAAATCATTTAACCATCAAGGAAATGATATCGTTGCTCCTACGTACGTACGGCCTACCGTCTCCATGACGCGGTGAGATTAATTCTCCACATTAACTATTAAAGAATGATTATAAAATTCATATGATGAGTAAAAATAATAATTATGAAATAAATGTCTTTATGGACATGAATATAATAAATTTTATTCCCAACAAACATGACTTACATGGCCAAACAGGAATGGGATAATGAATCTAAAACACATGAAATATTGAAAATATTGAAACACTATTAAAAAAATGATATAATAGATTCATATATAATATAATAGATATTTATATAGTTCTATTATAATATAATAACATACTTTAACCATTATATATGAGGTTCACACACCCTAGAATAATGAAAAGTACAAGGTAAGGGTTAATTTCACAATCTCTTTATTATATAAGATTTCTTAGACGTAAGATTCTACTGGGACATCCTTATCATCTATGTCCATGTTTCAAAAAATTTATTTCAAAATATTATCAAAAAAAATTAAATTCATTTATTCCCATGTTTTACTTTTTACAAAATGTTTTGAAATGAATCTTTTCATCTTTTTCTAAATGAGGTACTATATAACCTTTTCGACATATTTAAGGAAAGAATGTTTTTTAACTTATACGGAACAAGTGGCTATTTTCTACCATTATAACACCTTGAAATTTTGAAAAAATTGTTACAATATTAAAAGTTTATTTTTAAAAAATTATTTTATAATTTCAGAAACTTTTAAATGGTTTCAAAGTAAAACAAGAAATTTCATTCAAAGAGTATTAATGATTTTGTTAGATTATTTTCATCTATGTCAACATCCTTTGTTGTATTTTATTATTAATTGAGGTTAATTTAGAATGATACAATCTTCCATATTGTATAGAAGGTTTTATGATATGTTTGAATTTGGATGTGCTATTTTGATACCATTCATGTTTTATAGTTAAAGTGTTAACATTTTATATGTTAGTTTTAATATGAATGTTTATGTTATGTTTAACCCTTTTCATAAGAGGAATGAATTGGACTTAGTAATTGATTGGTAGAACCCACTATATCCCCTCTATACATTGTTATGACTCATGAGACAAATTAGATATGGACATGGATGAGTCATTTCCCATTTATTTTTAGATATGGATTTGGTTAAGGCCTTAACCATTTATTTTTAGATGCCTTGGATGAGGCCTTGATAGTATGTTTCAAATGTTCAGTATTATGAATTCCCTAATTATGATATTAGTTATTGATATTATATATGATTATTCAAATAGTATAATATCTATGTGAATGTTTAAATGGAATTATTTGATTTATTCTTTCCATATTATGTTCAAGTTTATGTTTGAAAGGATTTTGTTTTATTTTTATACTTTCCTTAATGTTTATGGTAATTTATGATAGCTATCTCTATATTTTTTAACCTTATTGAGAATTTGAGCTCACCCCTTTTTTATGTTTTATTTTCCTAGGATGCCCAAAAGTTTTTTATGATTGATTTGTATGGTTAAGATAGAATAATAATGGGGTTCTCAAATAATGGAATATGTTTCATATTATGATTTTAATTGTAATGAATATTTCATGTATGAAATATATTTTCCAAGACTACTAAATTGATTGTTCATTTGGGACTTGATTCATTTTAATCATTTCAATGTATTAAAATAATACATCAGCTCCGAGATTCTGGGTTGGGGAATTACAAAGAGATAATGGGAACTCCAAGCTATATCTAAAACTAATGAGATCTTCAATATCCCATTTAAATGAAATAATCATCAAACATGGGGTTCCTCAATATCCTTACCCATTTCTCTAACTCTTTCATATAAAATCGTTATATATTAACTTTAATGTTTTAGAAAACAAATAAATCATTTTATCGCAATCCATTGGGTTATTTAATCCCCCCTTTGGAATTTTTTCCAATACCCATTGTAATATTCATCTAAACATAAAGTCAATATGCATATATTCTCTCCCTTATTGACAATAAATATAAATTTTCAAGATTAAATTAAAGTGGACTTCATATAGTGCTTCAATCATGATTGAAATTTCATCTTCTCCACATTATTGTAAGTAAACCCTAAAATACTTGTGAGAAGTATTCTACTACATATCTTAAGGAAATTGGATATAAATTAATCAAATAAAAGTCTATGTGTGTAATAATCAATGTATAAAATAATAGAGATTAATCTAGACATCAAATGTGATCACAAATATTTAAAAATGTAATACTGACTTAGAATTTTTATTATAGGAGTTGTTAAAAAATCTAGTAATATACTATACTCAACTCTTCAATAAATTAAATCTCTAGAAATTATGGGTCTAGAAAACACATTATTCTTGATTACCATTTTTGAAACCTCAACATCCAAAATCTCAAATTTTCCTTCTTTATGTTACCTATACTTTTTCATTAAATATAATTCAATATTTTCATAAAAGGAAAGGGTAATGTAATCAATATTCCTCATACTACATCTAAAAAATATATCATCTCCTATAATCTGAAACTATAATCTCGTCTAGTGATTATTTCTGTAAGTAGATCCATAATTTTCTTGTTTTTGAATGGTATATTTCAAATCTTTATCCACTTACTTCACTAGGGATAGTCTTTATTAAATTTATATCAAAGTAGATCTCAATTATATCAACTAAAATGTTATATTGAAGCAATAGGATACCAATTAATGAACTCCATAATGGGAATCTCACCTTGAGGTAAAGTGTTCATGGATTTTTATTTCTCTTTATGTCCTCCCCATGGATTTAATCACCTCCAATTCCTTGAACAATGGGGTAGTGACTGATGATGTATTGTGGTTCAAACCCTATTTATATATTTCATTTAGATACATTTTTGGGGGTTTGGATTTGAATGTGTGATTCACTTGCATAGGAGGTAGACATGTTGGCATCAACTTAAGCCATCAATAGATGATGCATGGGGTAAAGACTATGATGAATTGTTTTCATTGATTGACATTGTAGGTGGTTAAAAAGGACGTGGTGGGTGGATGACTCTATGGATGGTAAAGAGGTTGTGGTGGGGATTTATGATTGCTAATGCGGGAGGGGGTTCTTAGTGACTACCAAGTGTGGGGAATAACAATTATGATGATTCATGGGAGAGAACATGATTGAGGGGTGTGACAGTGCTTGTGCACTGTAAGAGGATGGAAGCATAAGAGGTTAGTGAATGATATAAAGCGGTGGTGCTAGCTATCACAGATTTGGATATTGGTGGTGATGCCCAACTAACATGAGTGGGATGGCATAGAGTGGGAAAGTATAAATATACAATGATGTTTTCTATTGTGGGAAGGCTGGTATGGTATTTCATTTACAACTAGTTTTCCTGAATTTTGGTATTTTATTACATTTTAAGGGGATTTTAGGATTTTAAATTAAATGGATTTTAAGGCTAGGAAAAATAAGAACTGCTAGGGGTCAAGAATAAAAAATGGCCTTTGGTATTGAAAATAAAAGTGCCTTTAGAGATAGATAAAAATCAACGGCTATTTGGATTTAAAATCAAAAAGTGACTTCAAGGATAGAAAAACATAGGGAATAAAAGGTCCAAGAAAAAAATAAAAAAGTGCCTTAATGTTGAAAAATCAAGGTCCTTATTTATAATCAAAATTTTGGAATTTAAAGGAGAGAAAGTTATGGTATTTTAGGCCATTTAATCAGGGACTTAATTCAACTAATTTATAATAAAATGGGTTTAGTGGGTGTTTTCAAATCCTTACAGAGAGGGATGAGGCATAACCAACTAGGTACCAATGTGTGTTTGTGTGTGTGTGTGTGTTTTTGGTTTGAAATACCCTCAAACTAATATAAATTTAAACAAAAATCATTAAATAGTGAAAATAAACACAACATATATGGGAGTGAAGTGGTTTCTATACTATTTCTTAGTGAGATAAACAAGGTTGATATTTTCTTCTCAACCCAGAAACTCCTTTCAATTCAACTCTAACTTTGTCAGAAATATTCATGCTTTCTCCAACTTTGATTTTCTATATATGAGCTTCCTTGGGCTATATGGTCTTATTATTTTCTTCAAACTAGATCTTATTTTGAATTAATATTTTCACATCTACTAGAAAGGAACATTAATTATTTGGTGTTTTATTCATCATTATTTCTAATTCAAACTAATATAGGCAAAAAAATCATGCATTATTTAGGAGAATTCAAAACTTTATTCAATTTTCCACATGGTTCTCCAAGAATTTTTCAGTTTACCGTATTTGGAAACCTCTCATGAAATTTAAAATCTTCTTCATATATGTCTTTCAACAAAACAATACTTTTGTTTATTTCTCATATTAGTTTAATTTTTTGTTCCTGATTTCTTATATTGACGTTAAATTTCCTGGATTTCATGAAACTATCCATGACGTGCCCTTTCCATCAACAATATAAGAAACTCTTCCTTGGTGTAGAATCTTTCAAAACATTCTTATTAGGTTTTCCATGTTTAACTTTCACCTTGTTCTTACACCCTAGGGTCAACTCATCACTATTATTCCTTTTCCTTCTATATATTTAGTAGAATTACCTCGTCAATAGTAAATGAATCATACTTGGTATGTATAAACCAACACTCATAACCATAATTACCACGTTTATTAAAACTTCCATATAAGTTATCAATATATTTAAATTGTTTTTAAGTAAACCAAGTTACCATATTTTGTGAAAACTTCTTGAACTCGGTAAGATTTCTCTTGCCTTTGAATTTACTCCACCTTAATGTAGGATTTATTTATCATGAATCAACTTGAGATACCCTTGAACTGGGCACTCGAGTCAGACTATGGAAAGGCCCAAATGGAATTTCTGATCCCCATAGGTTGTAAACTATTTTATGGGAATCAATAATATTCTTGAAAATGGTTTTCTTAATAAAACACCAAGTGGGTTCAACCTAATAACCTGAAATGACCTCTCCATAACTTGCACATTCATGGTCCCAAATAAATGAAACTAATAAAAATAACTCATTGACATTCCATAATAAAAATAAAATTACAAACAAAATAATAACCTCCATGTGATGTATAATAAAAATAAGGGTCAACCGTGAATATATACAAAAAGGATGGGATGATAATTCAAATAGACGATACAATAGTATTCTATAAAAAAATAAAACAAAAATAAATCAAGAATCACTACCCATATTTGGTGATATAAGATCTCATCCTCACCTTTTCACCATCATAAATCCCATGATCCACTAACATGAATATTCACTACCTCCAAAATATGGCTTAATTTTTCCGGTATTTATCAAAAAAGGTTCTAAATACACCCATTGGGTGTATGTAGGTTGTAAGCACAACAAGCCCAGTGGGATCCCAATAAGTGTTTCATAACCACCCTTTTTTATACAAAATCAAGAATGTTAATTTTAAAATAGACCATATGAAACTATTCTTTTAAAAAAATTTAAACAAACAATAAGTATATATATATCTTTATAAAATTTTAAAAATGGAATTAAAATCCATTTAAAAAAATTAAACATGCACCATGGGAAAGCCTAAAGGTATCTATGGTCAGGGGAAATCTATGATCCTCATACTATCTCAGTTTTTAAACCAATCAAATTTATTGTGTATAGTCGGCTAAGAGAGTAATATAAATACTTAGAAGAAAGGGGAAACCCCCAAAACTGAAACCTTATAAATATAATAATTGTTTTTATTTAGTATTGTAGTGTAATACAAGGTTTGTTATGGAAAAGAATGTTTACCTGTACTTTTCCTAGTCCTCCCACCAAATTACCTCGACTCCCATTTACTATTCCACTTTTCAAGAGTTACCATTTCATCATTTGAATATATTTATCACCTCAACAGGTCATTTCATTAAATAAAACAAGTGAAAATATCAATGTCATATAAAAATCATGTCTTTTTAGTCCATTTGATATTCAATATTAGGAGAAAATAATTTACAAACAATTTAATTAAATATATTAACTTTTAATGATTCTATAACATGTTTTAAAATGTATATAAACATTATTTAAAAAAATAATCACTTAATGTTCATAAAACAAAGTAAAATTATGAAACCACTTACCTTCACCAATTAAACCGGGGTGAATCTAGTAAAAAGTTGATAAAGGGATCCTTAAAAGTCAAGAGAAACCCCTAGAACCAGAAATCCATCTCATTAGGGTTAGTGAAGAAAACTCTAAGCCATTATGGCCTTAGGGTAAAGATAATACCATGGAGAGTTTAAGATTATAACCAAATAAGAGGAGAATTGGTACTTACTAAATTATTCTATTAATATTATTAACGAAATTCCTCTTGAAAAAAATAAAAGGGAGGGGAAGAGGTTTTTTCCATGTTAAGGTGGTATAAAAATATAAATAGGGAGAAAATTAAGGGATTGAGGATTTAAATGAGTGATGGATAATAAGGTAATTTTACATTTTTAATGAAACTAGGTAATCCATTTATTTTGTCTATATAGTTTCCTAAAAATGTGTGCCAACTATGTAGTTGACTATATACACAAAGTGGAGCCACATGGTTTGGCCTCATGATTATTAAAACCATGAACCAATGACGTGAGTACCACTAAAATGTTTGCAGACACTTTTTGGTTGATCCACATGGTTTTCACTAATCATGCGCAAATCATGTGACTCCCACTATGTTCCCAAATTCATGAATTTTATATAAAAAAGTCCCAAAAAAGGAATGACAAAAATAAATAAACAAATAAATCTATACCTAAAAATGAAATTGTGGGTGTGATAATTCTCACCAAAATGTCACTTTTTTCCACCAAAAAATTATCTCAAAGACTGTTTATCTAAAAGTGGTGAGGCAAATTCTCCCTCATAAATGATTCCCACTCACAAGTCTCGTGAGAATCACTCACATGTTTCTATAACACTCAAACCAAAAATATTTATTTCCTATGAATCACTTTCTCTTAAGAGTTAATAATATGAAATATTTTCTCAGTTATCAATACATTTGGATCTAATTCTATCTCTTCTAATTAAAAATTTAGGATCATTCTAGGTTTTACATCATTATCTAAGAAACATATAACACATTATGAATTGATGTCAACTTAGGAGATAACTCTAATTGATAATCCACCTTTCATACCCTCTCAATGATCTGAATGGGTTCCATATACCTTATATTAAGTTTTACCTACTTCTTGAGCTATTACTAACTTAGTCAAGGTGATACCTTTAGAAACACCTAGTCGATAACAAAAAACTCCAAAGGATAATTCCAAAGTTCTATATAAGAATTGTGGAAACAATAAGCCAACACCAATCACTTCCAGATAGTTTAACTCTTACTCATAATCTTCCAAACAATACTCAACCCACCAAAGAAGAATCACCAACCTCATTCCAACAAAGTGGATACCGATATGACTGGGCATACAATCCCTAAAAAAGATCCATCCTAATAGAATAGTGATAGCTATTATCACAAGAAAATTTAACCAATCCCAAATTGACATCCCACAAACCTATGAAGTCTAAGGAGTGGACAAGGATCATGTCCTCTAAGATTTATATCACCTAATCCATCGATCCATTTTTTGGTGGATGATAGGCCATACTTATATTTACCTAGGATACCATCACATCTTGAAGGACCTTCTATAACTAGGAGTTTAATTCAGTGGAGTTATCTGTTGGATATGATAGTATAAATAACCCCATGAAATGTCACAATTTTCTACATGAAAAAATATCCTTGATCCACCACTTCTAAATAATCCTTAATTTGAATAAAATGGGCATATTTTTTCAAATGATCAATCAAAAACCAAATAGATTTTTTCATATGAAGAGTATGATATAATCTAATAATAAATTCAATGGATGCCTCATCCAACTTTTAGGAGGGTATATGAAGTGGTTGAAGTATACTAGAGGGATTATGGTGCTCGGATTTAAAATTTTGATGGGTATAGAACCATTATACAAAATATATTATTTCAGGTCTCACAACTAGCCACTAGTAACAGTTCTTCATTTCATAATACATCTTAGTGGTACCTAGATGCATGGCCTGTTAAGAATGATGGCAATCCAATATCAGAACCTTCCTCATAGAAAAGGGAACTAAGAAATGTTTCTTAAGGAAACTAATTCCCTCGGATGATAGATACAAATAATTGGTGATCTCATACTATTCATGATCCTCCTGACCTACTAGAGTTCATTATCTCATAGCTACTCCTAGTGAATTATCTCAACAGGATAAGGTGTTAATTGAATGGTAATAAGAAACACATACTATTTTTCTTATTTTTCCTCTCTATTAATTCAAGAAAAGAGACCCTAAGATTCCATTCATTATTGTAATCCTTCAAATACTGGAAAGGAAACTTCTTACTAAGATATTTCGAAAACACATTCCCTTTTCGAGCTTATAGATTATTCCAAAATAAAATTACAAAAGGTATTCCACCCATTTAATTCTCTTGAGATTAAGACTTTTCTAGGAGAATATGTAACATAATATTTTATGGTTGAAATACATAATGTTTTATTCCCTAAAAAGATAGGTCACTAACACTTGATGGAGTGAATAGCCTCTATGAGATCAAGTCCATGGGTTGGGTAATTCTTCTCATGTGATTAGGGTTACTAAGAATCATACATTACCATGTGATCACCCTATAAAAGCACATAGCCCAAACTCACACCTGATGAATTTCAAAAAATAACATTTCTTTGACTGACATTAAGTTGAATTATAATAGAGAATAAGTTCATTCATCACTTTAATTCCCCAAAAGTTTCTTGACACTCAAAGATCAATAAAAATATCACCTCATTCTAGTTAATAGCTTTCAGAGGTGGTAAAATCCAATAAAAATACTTGAAAATCCTCAGTAACATCCTACTACACCCAAAAAATATTCATATCTCAAATAAATTCTTTAGTTCTTCCCAAGACATGACAACTCTCACCTTTTTAGTATCAACTAATACTCCATATTCTAATACAACATACACTAAAAAATTGACTTATTGGATCCATAAATTAATCTTTTATATATTAGAATAAATTAAATGGTCATGAAAGTTCCCCAATACAATTATTAGATGATGATCAAGCTCCTCCTTGATCTTTGACTATACGAAGATATCATCCAAAAACACCATGATAAATAATTTAAGGTGTAAATGGATAATTATATTCATGAGTGCCATGAATATTTATAGGGAATTGGTTAACCTAAATAAAATTACTATATACTCAAAATGGCTATACCATCTTTGAAAATGATTTTTAGGTATATCAATCACTTTCACCCTTAGTTGATGATAGTCTAAATGAATTTCAATCTTGTAAAACTATCTCACCCCATTTAACTCATCAAAAAGGTCATAAATATGAGAAAAATGATAGTTATTATTAATACTCACCCAATTTAGGTTAATATAGTAAACTCAGAATTAGATATTTCATTATCTTTCTTATAAAAATACCAGGGATACCCAAGGGTACATGATCAAATGAATGAATCCTTTTTATTAAAAATAATACAACTGAATCTTTAATTCTTTAAAAATTTTGGGTTTTATAAAATATTAATTTAACAAGATACATCACATTCTAGATACAAGATCAATTTAAAACTCAAATACTTACTCTAAGGTTAATCCTGATAAGTCATCTAGAAAGACCTCTAGAACCCCCTTACTACCAAGTAATATTATAGCATCCCATTACCCTCTTTAATGTAATTCCATTTCTTTAAATTTTTCTCTATAATTGGGTGTGTCTTAAGAGTCATGAGGATAGTGATAAGTTGTTGTGAAAATTCATTAATGTTCAGGGATGTATGTTTTTTTTTGAATTAATGGTGTCCATTTATATATGTGTAAATGGAATTAATGTGTTCTCTCTGAGTTCTAAGAACACCTGAGTTTGTTTGAAATTTTTTTGTAAGAATATATAGTTTTTGAAGTCTATAGGAAAAATACATTTCTGGTAATTGCATTACATGAAGTGAAAGTTCTTTAGGGTGTATTTTTTGAACCTAGTACACTGAGTGAATGGAGTATGTGTAGTGTATACATTACATAACATGTAATGTTAAAATTTTGATTTTTATTAAAAATGTGATTGGTTTTTTGGTGTATTTGAGTCTTGAGGATTACATGATGTGTAAAGGTATTACATTCCATGTAAATGTTGAAGATAGGTATTTTAGTTCACCATATGAGTGATATGTTATTTCATTCATCTACACCTTCTTTGGTTCTCAACCTAGATCCCTTATCTGGTGATTTTGGGAGTATCCATTCGATTTAGATCAATTCTTTCAATGATTGATCACCTTTGATATTGGTTTGTGTCTCTCTGGGTGAGTAATACTTTCTTCTTCTTCATTACTTTGATCATGGTATAACTAGTTCATTACATTATCATAAATATTGAACCATAGTGATGTTTCTTCTTATTTCCTTCTAGCTTTGTGTATGATCTCATTTCAAGGGTCATTTCCATTGTTGGTTATAATGCGGAGGGTGTACCTTCTTGAGGTATGTATTTTTTTCCTCTTCTCTGCAAACCCTTTTGTTGAATTAAATCAATTTTAATATTTTTATATTGGTTCTAGGGCCTCCATTATTTTTGGAGTAATCTTCTTGTTGGTGGATCCTTTGTGGGTGTGTGCGACCCCGAGTTTTTCATAGGTGGTTCCATATATAGCTAGTATTTGATGAACTATATTTCTCATGTTCTTATAAATTAATTTATAAATAAATTTGGAATGATTTTTTTTTTGTGTGAATATATTTTAAATAAAAGGTGGTCTTTCTTTGGTTTTTTTGGTAAATGGAAAAAAGGGTTATTTTCAAGGAATTGAAATGGTTTATGAAATGTAGCACATGTGAATCCTTGGGTACATATGTGGATGGTTTATTTTAGGTCCATCATACATATTACCATCAGGAGGTTACATCGTGGTGATTTTCTCTACTTCCAAGGCCTATTATTCTTGGGACATATTATTGAAATTATATGGGGGTTCACTCTTGGGAAGTTCCTCTACTCTATAGGCCTTTTTTATAAGGACTTATTATTAACTAGTCATTTATTGTGGTATTAATTGTTTTCTAGACAAACCTATGGAGTTCCTTGGTATGATTTACCTATTATTTTCATTGTAATATTTTGGATTTGAAATGAATAATTTGGATTTTGATAAATGATAATGAAAATTATGCTTGAAATTGATAAACTTATCTTTATTTTTGGAATTTTTGGAAAAGGGAAATATTTACCACACTTTTGATAAAATTACTTTAATGATTTTAATTAAATGTTTTATTTAAAATGATAATACTTGAGTTTTTATATAGAGACTTGTTATAGAACAACTGGGTGAGACCCTACTGAGCCTCTTAGCTCACACCTTGTGTACCACTTTTTCGGTGTGTAGACCTGGTTATGTATTTTTATGTTGGGAAAGGCAAGGTGCCATAGTGAGGTAGTCAGGTTTTCTATTATTTGAGTTGAGTAGTCAATGGTGAGATGGTGGGAGTCTACCCATTTTATCATAGGGAGTAGTCATCTTATTTCCTGTTTTAGAAGTCCTTTGTGGTTGGACCTATACTTTGAGATTATTATACTCTTGAGTTGTTTGGTTTCTATTTTTTTCTTTAAGTTATGGTATGTATGTAAATTTATATATATCTCAAAACTATTGTTGTTATTATTATATATATGTGACATGTTGTTGCTTCCAATTGGGAAAAATCATTCCTTATAGTTGTTGTTTGATACCCAGATGCTAGTCACCAGCCCATAGGGATCAGGAATTCCCTTCAGGTATGTGATAGGGCGGGTTGGGTACCATTTTGAGAGGGTATTTTGTTTTTTTCATTACGGTTTGGTATAAAAGGTGGTTTATCCTCAAGAGACCTTGTCTTGGGACATTTGGTATATGGGAGATAGGATTCTCTGGACTTGAGAGGTATATTATGTTGAGTGTTTGTCCAGTTCTTACCATGATGAGACTTAATTTACCATGGAATATTGGGATGTGTATATCCTTTTTGACTTCTTTGTTTTAATATTAGTTTTTTATTATGGGTTTTCTGGTTTCAATTGATATTTTTCTATTGTCTGGTTGTTTTATTTGTTTCTATGTACAATAGTATGCCTTTAATACATGCTCTGTGAGTTCCTCGGAAGGGTGTAGCTAATGCTCCTCAAGGAAATTTTATGATGGATCAGAATGTTAACAAGGATTTTGTGTGAGAAGTCTACGTTGTTGATCATAATATGCCACAAGTTCATAACTTAGTCATTGAGGTGCAACCAGGAGATGTATGAGACATGTGTTGATCACATGAGTTATTTCATGATAAACCATTGACCTTTAAGGGTATGAATGAACCTAAAATGAATAGTACTATCTGGATAAGATTAATTAAATCATAGACTTATTGGATACACCTGAGAGTAACAAGGTGAAGTGTGCAGTGTTTAGACTTGAAGGTCCTATAAAGCATTGGTGGGATTCAATGATACATGCAGATAAGCATGTGGGATTACACTGCAAGGGTTTCAAGAATCTCTTCTTCCATATGTTTTTTCCAGAGTGGTTAATGATGGATAATTCTCTAGAGTTACTATCATTATTGTATGGAGAGTGTGTGGTGTCATAATACACCAATCGATTTGCTGAGCTAGTTCTTTTTTCACCATAGTTTGTGAATAATGACCATCTAAAAGCTTAGAAGTACCATCAGAGTTTGTGACTAGACAAAAAATCACATGTATTTATGCTTAATATTTAATCTTATGAAAATATAGTGGATAGTTCTATGATGGTAGATGTGAATATGGAAGGAAAGTTTGGATATTTTTTCCCTTCTCTTCCACCTAATGGCAACATTAGTGGAACAACGGGGAAAAAGAATAAGTGGAAGGATCATTTCAAGAGTGGTGAAGGTGGTTCTTGGTAGTAAGCCTCTTCATCACCTCTAGTTACATCAAGTAGTGTGCCTCTAACTTTCTTCCATTGTGGAAAGGTGAGAGATGGCAGGCGATCATGTACTTCACCTACAAAGATGTTTAATAGTTTTAGGCATTATGTTAATCTTCAGTGTTTCTATTAGGACATTTCTACTCCTCGATATGGTCAAGGACTATCAACTTCAAATGCTAATATGGAATATTTAGATAATTAAAAGACTATAGGGCTCTATCCATATGCCACAAGAGTGAATCACCTTCACGCAGTAAATGAATTTCCAGTAGAGGTAGACATAGGTCCAGTGACAGTGAGAGGTACCATTTTTATTTCATCCTTAGTAGTGATATATTTATTTGATATTGGTACTTCCAAATCATTTATATCTAGCCATGTTTTTGTTATGTTTAACCTTTCAATGGAACTCGTGTCATTTTTTGTAGAGTTAGTGAAACCTCTTGGGAAGAGGAAAGAGTAGGGGTTGCAATGTCCTTTTTGTGTGTTATTGGTATCTGATGCAGATCTAGCCTAGGATTTTCTTTTTCTAGATCTATACATGTTTGACATCATCATCGGGGTGAATTGGCATGTTCCTCATCATGCTAAGGTTGATTTTTTCATAAAAATGTCTCATTTCTTGTGACCAATGGGAGATTATAGGTGTTTCAGGGAGAATGAGATTGGATTTCCTTCTATGATGGACCTTCCCACCCATAGATAAGGAGTTTTTTATCTACTGTTATATTTAATCCTGATGATGTTTCGTTTGTTTTTGATCTTATCACCAGTGTTCGGGGTTTTCCTGAGGTTTTCCTTGATGATTTCTCTAGACTTCCTCCAAAGAGGGAGGTAGAGATTGTGATTGACCTTGTTCTAGGGACTCAATAAAAATCAATACCATCATATCATATGGAACCATTAGAGATGAAAGAGCTCAAGATTTAGTTGAGATACATGATAACGAAAGGTTTTGTTCTCCCTAGTGTTTCACCTTGGGTAGCCCCAGTGTTCTTTTCTAAGTAGATAGTTCACTCTGATTGTGCATGGAATATTAGAAATTGAATTGGGTAATGGTTAAGAAAAAGGTATCATTTTCATCATTTAGATGATCTATTTGATCAGTTAAAGGTGAAAAGGTGGTTTTTGAAGATTGATCTTCTATCGGGTTATCATCATCTAAGAGTTCAGAACTATCATGTGCTGAAGATTACTTTCAAGAGTAGGTATGGACATTAAAAATATCTTATGATATTGTTTAGTCTCACTAAAACTCCTTTAGTTTTTATGGATTTCATGAATTAGATATTCCATCTATATCTTGACACTTTTTTGGTATTATTATTGGATGATATTTTTGTTTACTTGATATCTAAGTGTGAACACGCGAACCATTTGAGTTTGGTTTTGGAAATATTTAGAAGTCGCTATATGTATGGAAAGATATCACAATTCACTTTATAGATTCAAGAAGAGAATTTATTAGGTAATGTGATTTCTGATCATGGATTATCAGTTGATCCTGAGAAGGTAAATTCTATCTTTTCATGGGAATAGTGATGGAATGTATTTGAGATTTGAATCTTCCTTGGTCTTAATGGATGAAATCTATGTTTCATCAATGATTTCTCAGAGTTCGAATCACATTTAACTTGTATTACCAAAAAAGGGTTGAAATTCATATGGGATGAAAAGTGTCAGTCTTCTTTCAAGTAGATGAATTTAATTCTAACATCAACTCCTATTTTGATCTTACCTGAGTCTGGTAAGGGGTATGTGGTTTTCATTGATGCGTAGGGCAGTTGTTTGGGTTGTGAACTCATTAAGAAAGATCATGTGGTGTCTTATAGTTCTCATCATATTAGACTGTATGATAAGAATTACCCCACTCATGATTTATAGCATTATGCATTTATTCATGCGCTTAAATGTTGGAACCATTATCTATTGGGGTAAATTTTCACAGTCTTTTCTGACCATAAGAGTCTTAGTTACATATTTTTAAAAAAAAAATAATCTCAAGAGGAGATGATGGGTGGAATACCTTCAGATGTCTAACTTTGATATTTCCAACACCCCAGAGAAGGGGAATGTAATTATATATGCTCTTATATAGAAAATACCATCGCAGAATGTTTTGGAATCGAAGGAAGAGTAGAACCTTATGGGGTTTTTTCTCAGTTGCATCTAAATTTTTAGGATGATGTTTCAGGTATGGTTTTGACCAGTTTTTAATTATCTTCATCTCTACTTGAGTCTATTTTTTAGATTCAGTAGTAGGATGATGAGTTCAAATTATTTCTAGAAACCCTATATAGTGGGGAGACAGTTTGGACTAGTCTCTATCTTCGTATGGTATACTCTATTTTGGGGATTGAGTTGTTTTCTTAGTACGAGTAAGGAGATCAGTTTTTTTTATTGTCATATTTCTTCATGGCCCATTCATTCAGACACAGTGAATTTGTATTATGACATGAGACATAGATTCTAGTGGTTGGGTACGAAGTGTCACATTTTTTATTTTTTGTCCCACAATTACACCTACCAACAGATAAAGGCAAAGCATCTAAAACATTCTGGTTTTCTTCAGTATCTTCTAGTATTGGTTTGGAAATGGGATAATGTATCCCTGGAATTTGTTTTCATATTACCATAGAATCCTTGAGGGATTAATGATATAAAGTTAGTGATTAATCAGTTGAAAAAGTAGGCTCATTTTATTCCAATCAAATACAATCAAAAATTAAAGATCTGGGTAAGCTATATATACAAGAAATTATGAGGTTGCATGGAGTTCCATATTCAATTGTTTTAGATAAGGATTCAAGGTTTACATTGAGTTTCTGGAGAAGTCTCCAATAGGAAATGGGGACTTAGGTCAAACTCAGTATATCTTGTCATCCATAAATAGATGGTCAGATGGAGCATGCTATTCAAATCATGGAGGATATGCTTCTTTCCTTTGTCTTCGATTTTGGTAGATCATGGGATAACTATTTGGGACTGGTTGAGTTATCTTATAACAATATTTATCAATAATCAATCATAATGGATTCCTTTGAGGCTTTATATGATGTCATGTGCAGGTCACCTATTTTTTGGGAAGAGGTGGGTGAAGCTTATTTGGTGGGACTGAGTTCGGTTTAGGGTACGTCCTCGAGGATTCATGACATACATCTGTATATGGTTACAGTACAGAGCTGACAAAAATATTATGCATATCAATGATGTATTCATTTGGAAATTTCCGTAGGTGACCAGGTTTTCTTACAATTTTATCCTTGGTTGGGTCACCGTAGGCTTGGAAAATAGGAAAAATTTTCTCTATGATATGTTTGACCATTTTAGGTCACTGAGGAGCATGTCCAGGTTTCTTATCATTGGCATTTCCAGTTCAATTGAAAGTCATTACTGATGTTTTCTACATACCATATCTTAGAAAATATCATCCTAACCCCGATCATATTATAAATTGTGAAGATATTTAGTTAGAGAAAGTTGATTTTATTATGTAGTATCAATTATAGATCATAGACACTAAAGTGAAAGTCTTATGTGGGTAGTCTATTATGTTGGTCAGATTGTTATAGAGGCACAGATCAGATTCCCATGAGAATTGGAAGCATGATTCATTAATGATGGATCAATGGTCTCACCTATTTACCAAAATTCATTCTTCCACATGGCTTCCTAGGGACATAAATTCTAATTGTGGGGAGTTTTTAACCTCATTTTACACACTTTCAGGTAATTCCTGTTATTTTACTTGTTTTTCTCAATAATTGGGTATGTCATGGGACTCTCGAGGATAGAGATATTTTTTTTGGAAAAAATGACTTAAAGTTTGGAGATATATGTTTTTTTTAATTAATAGAGTCTAGGTATAAATTTTTTAATGGTGTTGTGGGGTTATCCATGAGTTCAAATAATTCCAATGTTTTTTCAATGTTTTTGTGTATGAATATATAGTTTTTATATCTTTAGGAAAAATACATGTCATATAATGGGAGTAAAATACATGTAATTTATGAACGGTGTATTTCATAAACCTGGTACATAGCATTAAATGGGTACATTCCACATATACATTACACATCATGTGACGTAAAAAGGTTAGTTTTTAATAAACATGAAATGGGTTTGTTACCACATCCGAGTCTTGGGGGTTACATGATGTGTAAAGGGATTATACACCATGTAAATGTCACAGACATGGATTTTATGGTGTCATATAAGTGATATGTTATTTTATTCTTATGTATCTCCTTTTTCTCTCAACCTAAAACCCTTATCTAGTGAGTTTTTGAGTCTCTGTTCAATCTGGATTGATTCATTTGGTAATTGATCACCTTTGTGATTGGTTTTTATCTCTTAGAGTGAGTAATACTTTCTACTTATTTGTTTCTTTGATCATAGTAGTTTTATTGTGTTGTGTTATCAGATATTTTGATCCATGGTGATGCTACTTCTTGTTTCCTTCTAGATCTGTGTGTTATATTGTTCTAGGGGTCATTTTCTTTGTTGGTTGTCGTGAAGATGGTGTGCGTTCTTGAGTTATGTGTTGTTTCTTTTTCTCTTCCAACCTTTTTGTTTAATTAAATAAATTATGAGATGTGTATATTGGTTATAGGGCTTCCTCTATCATTATTTTGATCTTCTTTTTAGTGGATCCTTTTTGGGCATGTGCTACTCCTAGTTTTAGGTAGGTGGTTCTATCTTTAGCCTGTGTTAGATGAACTATATTGCTTCAAATATTGTAAATTGATTTATAAATAAATTTGGAATGATTTTTTTTTTGTGTAAATGGATTTTTTATAAAATTTGTTTTTTCCCTGGATTAGTAAATGGAAAAAGGGG
Organism: Viscum album; assembly: GCA_963277665.1. Taxonomy (NCBI): domain Eukaryota; kingdom Viridiplantae; phylum Streptophyta; class Magnoliopsida; order Santalales; family Viscaceae; genus Viscum; species Viscum album. The sequence continues at coordinate 755,815,642 of OY728121.1, read as the reverse complement.
TATGTTTAATGAATTGAAAGTATTTATGAAATTCACTACATTGGATGACTTGTGTACGTAGGTGGAAGGATTATCATAGGGGCATCATCCATATTACTATTGGGAGTTTTGATCATGGTTATTTTATCTTCTACTTAGGACTATTGTTCTAGGAATATGTTCTTAACATTGTTGAGGGTTCACTCATGGTTTGAGTAGTTTTCTATCTATACCTATTGAGTTCCTTAGCATGATTTAATTCTTCTAGGCTTTGTACTGTTTTGGATTTTATATGCATGATTTGGATTTTGATAAATAATAATGGAAATTACTCTTGAAATTGATATACCTCTCATTGTTTTGGAATTGTTTGAGAAGGTAAATATTAACCATTCTTTTTATTATACTTATGTACTAATTTTCATTCCATGTTTTATTTAAAATGATCATACTAAAATTTTTATACAAAGCCTTCTTATAGAACACCTGGGTCAGATCCTGATGATCCAGTTAGATCACACTCAATGTATCCCTTCAACGGTGTGTAGACTATGTTATGTCTTTTGATACAGGGAAAGGCAAGGCAAGGCACCGCAGTGAGGCAATGGGGTTTTCTAACAGCTGTGATGAGTATCTAGTGGTGTGATGGTGATATTCTTCCCAAGCTATAACATGGAGTAGTATTCTTCTTTACTATATTGGTAGTCGTTTGTGGTTGGACTTATACTTGTAGATTGTTATAATATTTAGTTTTTTAGTTTCCACTATTTTCTTTCAGTTATGGAATATATATTTATATTTTATTATATTTTCCCTATTATATATATGTGTAATTTTGTTTCTTCTGGTTGGGAGAAATCATTCCCTCTAGTTTTTGTTTGATTCCCAGGTGCTAGTCGCCAACCCGTGGGGATCAGGAATGCTCTTCGGGTATGTGATGGGTTGGTTTGGGTACTAATTTGAGATGGTATTTGGGTAGCTTCATTACAAAGATCATTACCAACATTTCCCTCATTAGCCTCTTCCAAACTGGGTGATACCTAACATATTGATATTCTATCCTTGGGAAGAGGAGGTCTTGCCTGACTAGAACATGGGTCCCACTCTCCTAGAAACACATGATATCTTCCATTGGTGGTAGTGAAGGTATCCCTATGATGATATCAATCAACATGATCCTTAAATGTAGTCATCTAATTCATTATGATAAAAAGAATATCCTTTTCAAGAACTAAGAAATATCATGTTAACTACACTTATAATATTGAGATAACATATGAAGGGTAGCAAAATATTTTCACTTTATTCTATCGAAGAGGTGTCAATATCTATATAAGATAAGGAATGAGTTCATATGGTAGATTCAATAAATATATAACATGATATATATAAATGATTTTGAGTCACAAGTATCAAATAAAGTAGTCTCTGTAGATAAAAAATAAGGATAGTACCTCTAAAATTCACTGAACACACCTCAGTTTCCATAATATTTTCCTCTGTGATGTTAAACTACCTCACCTATGAATGGGTATAAGATATTCCACTAACCTAGGTCTCATTCCCTATCTTATTCTAACCACATGATAAACCATTCCAACCTCCCCACCTCTGAGTTTGAGACCCTTCTACCTTCAATACATCAGACTTTTTATTGGATATACTTGAAGTTGAAGAACCTAACCCACTTCAAGGAGTGGAGATGTCTCTACAAAATCTTTTTATATATTCTAAGCACCCACAAGAGTGATAGGAATTTGGGGACATTGGGCATGAAGGATTTATATTCCTAGTATTTCTATATTGATAATAGGCAAGAGGCCCACTTCCCCTAACTAATAATGAAAAAGACTATGATGAAATCTTATAGCCAACTCAACTACCCTTTCTAGCCTCATCTCACTTACTTTTCTTCTCTAAAGAGTCATCTTTAAATCCACTAGGCATTGAAAGAATCGTAATCAATCCTGACATGCTGACCTAGTAAATTTATAGCATCAGGTCTAATAAACCACCTTAGAATAAGTCTTAAACTTGAGTAAGAAGACTTGAGATTAAATGTTAGGTTGAAAATCCCTTTCAAAATAGTAGGCCTTTAGTTTTTAATTAGAAACGATCTTAAGAGTGAAATGGACAAGCTTTGTGAATTAATTAATATACTCCTTGATTTTATGATCAGCATACTGAAGGCACACAAACTCTTGAGAATTTTCTAGAACATCATAATCTAGGTAGAAGTTCTGAGAGAAAATAACCACGAAGTATTTCTACTCCATGTTCTCATGTTTCAAATCTTGAATCATTGTATCCCACTATTTTTAGTTGGGCCCTCTAGAATAATGGAATCTCATCTCATAATGATATCCTCAAAAGTCTCATAAAATTAAAATATACTTTCAATATTTTGTAAACAATCCTCTATTTCTTAAGGATAATTGTTTCTTAAAAGGGATAAAGGATTGTGATGAAATGAATTCTTAAGCATGTTACCCATATCCATTCGATCCTAAATATGCTTCCTTCACCTAAACTAATCTCGGTCCCACTCTCGGGTCTATATCTAAAACCATTTTCACTACCACTTCAATTTAATTCCGATCCACTAAGGGATTAACTTATGTATATTTTCTACATAATCCTCTCAAGGGTACATATGAGTCCTTCAAGGGGCATGACACTATATAACCAAAAAAGAAGAAATAAAACCATTAAAACTAATAAATAATCTCAATTAAGTTAAAAAATATCCCTTAAACAACTTTAAGAATCATAAAAAATAAATAAGGAAAGGAAACCACAAGAAATAAAAAAAAAATTCATTATTTAGCCATAGGGTTTACCAAACCAAACGCCAACCATGAGGATTAAAAAAGATAAGTGGAATTAGTCACATGGTTTGGAAGCATGGTGTCATAAACCATGCACCAAGTGTACCGATCATGAAATAACTTATCCACTTGGTTCACAAGGTTTGGATGCATGGTTAGAAACTCGTGACCCTTAATAATGTGCAATATAAAAGTTCATTAGACCTTATATTTTTTAACTAAAATCTCTCAAAATTCCAAACCAAATCAAAATACACATTAGATACTCATTTCCTAACATCGCATGGAAAATTAAGTATTTTTTAAATTGTTTCTGGCTATAAACTCAATCACAATATACCCCACAAGTCCTAAGAATCATATGTGTTATCTACTAGGATATCCCAAATGACATATATAAAAAACCAGTCACTAATTCGATATTTTCATGAAACAAACTTGGATAACCCTAAACTGAGCACCTGATTCAATCCATACAAAGTTGTAAATGGTTTTCCTGATCCCCATGGGTTGTAAATTAGTTCCTTGTAAACAATAACATATTTTTTAATGGTTTTATCAAAAAAACATCAAGTCAGTCCAAACAAAAAAACCAACATGAACTCTCCATAACTTGGCGAGTCACGCTCTCAAATGAATAGAACTAATAACAATAACACATCAACATAAAATAATTTAAATAAAAATTAAATTGTAACAATAACATCTACATGATTAATAATAAAAATAATGGTTAATCATAAACATATTAAAAGAATAGAGTAGGAATATTAATAGGTAATACAATAGTATACTGTAAAAAGACGAATAAAAAATAAATTAAGAATCGCTACCCATATCTGTGTAAGATGTGGGCTCATCCTCACTATGTAACCATTACCAATAAAAATCACTGCTAACATGAATATGTGTCTCCCCTAAGTGGTGACTTTATTTTCCCTGTATCATCCAAAAAAGGTCTACATACCCCCCCACCATTAAGTGTCTATAGGGTACAGGAACAACTATCCTAGATGAATCCAACCATGTTTTTCATAAGATATGTTTTTTATAAAAAACCAAGAAAGATAGTTTTCAAATAAACCATATGAAACTGTGATTTTAATATTTTTAGAATAAAAAAAAGTATATCAAGATTTATAAATGTTTAAAATATAGAAGTAAAAGCTATGTAAACATAAAAAATTAACAAGAATCATGTTAATTACCTAAGGTATTTAAGGTTATGGTAAACCTAGTATCATTACACTATCTCATTGGTCAAACTAATAAAATCCACTATGTAAAACCTTATAGGAGAGTGATCTAAATTCCCAGTGTAAAGTGGACACCCAAGAAAATGACACCCTATACATATCATAGTAGTGTACATTTAGTATTGTATCATAATTCAAGGATAGGTAGGGCATGGAATACCTACTGGTACATGTCCTAGTCCACTAAACTATATACCCAGGCCCCCATATTATATTTCACTTTTGAAGAGTTTCCATTTCATTATTTTCAACCATTTATCACTTAAAAGGGGAATTTCATCAAACACAATAAGTGAAACCATCAATTTCATATACAAATAATTAATTTAAATTCCATTTGATTTCTAATATTAATAGAAAACAATTCTCAAAAAATTTCTTCACATATATCAACTTTTAAAGATTCTATAAAAAATAAAAATGACTATAATAATTTTTTTAATAAGAAATCACTCAAGGTTCGTGAAATAAAGGAAATTAATGAAACCACCTACCTTCACCAATGAAACTATGGTGAATTCACATAAAATGTGATGAATATATTATTAGAAGAAAAAATCAAACTATAAAACCAAAACTCCCTCCCATTTCGGTCATCCAAGAAAACCCCCTAATTCATCATGGATTTAGGGTAAAGATAAAACCACGGATAAGAGAATAAGATAACCAAAAGAGATGAGAAAAATCACTTAACAAGTGATTCCTTGATGATTCTGGAAGAAGTCCCACATGAAAAAAAAATAAAAGGGAGGTGGAGAGTTTTTTGTCACTTAAGGGAGTCTTTGAGTTTGAAATTAGTAGAAAATGAAGGGATTGAGTTTTTAAATGTGTGAGGGGTAATAAGGGAACTTCACATTTTTAATGAAACTGTGTCATCCATATGGTTTGGTCACACATTTTTCTAAACCACACACCAACCATATGGTTGATGCTAGATACCAAAAGAAGATATGCATGGTTAGGTTGTATAGTATGAAAAATTATGTAAAAACCATGTCAAAATGAAAAAAATGGGTGCATAACCCTACATGTTTTATTCCCATAATTTGAAATAACTATGCACAAACCATAGGACAGCCACCGTCTTCCCAACTTCTTCAATTTCAAATGTAAAAAACATAAAAACAAAATATAATAATAATAAATAATGAACTTCATGCCAAAAAATTACATCATGTGTGTGACATTATTTATCTTCAAATCATAAAAATGTTATACCTACATTAAATGGCATTTCATTAAAAAAATTTATTACACCAATAATATTTAATAAACTTGGTTTTCTTCCTTTCTGAAGTAGTCTAGAAATTATGAGTACCTTTAAATTTTTTATAAAGAAGCCTTCCTTTTGAGATCCTTTTGGGGTAAAAAAATTCATGTTATTATTCACATCCACCTTTTATGAAGATTCATTTATCTCATAATTTTTATTCACCTATATACATACAGAATTTAAATTGTAACATGTATTTTCATAGAAATACTTTTAGTGAAAAATATCTTTTAGAGAAATGGTTACCATTTCCTGTGAGCTTATAATTGATTTATCCATAGTTAATTTCATGTTCTTCTTTCCATTTGAATAATTATTTTTAGAAGTAATAATCTTTTCTAAAACATTCATGGTAGAAACTCTTCATTCAACATCTTGGGATGACTTAGATTATGTTACTTCTTGATTTCTCACTTTTACCTCTAGATCAAGACACTTTTACTTGAGAGTATTTTTCTTAACCAAAATAGAAATAATTTATTCTCACTACTATTTATTTATCTTTTCAACATGTCCTTTATGAATATTACACATTTATTATAGATAATTATCAAGATCCTTCACTCTTTTATCCATTATATCTAACTAATAATTCTTTACATTGACAATAGATTTATAATTTTTTTACAGTGCATGGATCATTTTCTAAAAGATGTTTCTTATCCCATCTTTCTTATAAAATGCTATACAATTATTCTTCATTCAGGTAGTGTTTTATATTTGTAGAAATGAAGTATTTTCTTTGGCTTCAACAATTTTGAGGTGAGTGTTTCACTTTTATAGCTTTCCAGTCAGTTCTTTCTCTATAGCATCTGCTTACATCTCAAGCTATGTTTTTTATTCATGTAGATCCCTGAAAAATTCAAGTATATATGTTAAAAATTCCAGAATTAACTTTTTCAAATATTATTTAACTTAAAAGTAGAAATAACTAAGTGATTCTATTTTCACATACTCTTCATATCCTAAATTAGATTATTCAATAAGATAATTATCAATTGATATAACATAAATGTTACCACTTTGATTACATTTAACTACAGATGTATCTTCTTTCTCCTTTCCCAATGGGGTAATCTTCCTTAACTTCTCAGCTTCCTTCTTCTTCCTATTTTTTAATATTCTATAAGAAATATTCTATTTGCCAAGGATTCTTTCCTTATTTTTTGATTGAGGAATATCACTATTTTTTTCAAATCTACACATTGTGTATAACTATTAAAAACAATTGAGGGGGTGAAAAAATCTAATCGGATGTATAACCTTATTCTTGGATGCCATTGGATATGTCTAGTAATCTAGTGTAGTCACACTTAGATGGGGGTGAATCAGTGTCAACCAATCTAAAGGAGTCTTCAAAAAATAGTGTTTCTCAAGATTGGACTAACTAGACCTTACATCACTCTTGCAAGATATTATATACTACGACACACTGTCTCACAACTATGTTCCCCCTAGGGATCTCAACCCATAATAGGAAAAGGTCCTTACTATTGAAGGTCCCGGGTATAGCGGAAGCTCGTGGGTGGATGTGCCCACTTGACTTTTTGTCATTAGTAATGATCAATCCGGGATCAATACGATGATAAACACCAGACTCCACAGATCAAATCATAGAAATAGATAGAGAAGAATAATATTCCCTGAACCACAAAGGAGGATCATCACAGCATGATTATAATTATTTTAATTAATTGACCGGAAGTACATTTTATGGCGTTCTTTCTTCATTTATATTTCTGATCACGTTCTGATTTGACTCATCGTTTCATTACTGAATCAAAGTGTATACTTTCGCTAGTGGTGATCCACACGTGCACCACGTATCTCTAGATATTTCCAAATGAATCTCCAGGTGCTAGAGTGGAGAAGCCTTTTCTTGCGTTGTTCTCCTTAGATCACCTTGATCCGATGGAGGACTATCTCTCTTGGTCTTGAGAGCGTTCTTGGAGGAAGGAGTTCATTCGGCCCTGAGATAATTCTCCAGAATTGTTGTGCAAAATGATTAGGGAAAAGTGTTGGGGTTCTGAGGATATTTATAATCAGGTTTGAGGTTATAGAGTTATGACAATAAATAAATGCATTACGTGTTTTATTTATTTCATCAACTCTTATGGAAAACCCCCATGTCGAATCATTAATTCCCTGACATGCGCCCATGCTGATTATAATAAATATCATTTAATAAAATGATATTATTTCCTCAAAATCCCCACTGGAAAAACTACACGGTGTGTAATCATTAATACACGATGTGTACTCATTGTTCATTTCCTTTCCAAAATGAAAACTGCACAGCATGTACATTCAATGTACATGGTGTGTATATCTTGTTTTCATTTTCTTTCCAAAATGAAAACTACACGGAATGTACATTCAATGTACACGGCGTGTATATCTTGTTTTCATTTTCTTTCCAAAATGAAAACTACACCCGTGTACATTCAATGTACACGGTGTGTATATCTTGTTTTCATTTTATTCTTAATCCAACATTAAAACTAATTAGGCTTACTTGAATAATTATTAAACCACATATGGGAATAATATTTATTATACTTTTGATACTTAGAAACACTTAGTGCGTGACCCTCTAGGCCTCTTTCTCATTGGCATTATGCGGGCTTGCCTAAATTCCAAGATTAATATCTAGCAATGGGTCAAGGAACCTAATAGAAAGAATTTGACACTGCATTGACGTGTCACGTCATAATAATTCTTACCGTGTAATTTAATCTCTTTGTCTCAATATCTCATCAAGAAGGCTTTATGGCAGTGTCATAAACCTGTATGCTTGATCTGTTATTCTTTGACTTCCAGAAATAAACTCATCGTGACACCATTGCCATGGAATTTGGGAAACTATTCTATTTCAATCAAAGGGTCTGAGATATCTACTTCCATAAATATGTAAGGGAAAAATTCTTTCTCATCTTATTAATTAACAACATGTCATTTGTGACGCACCCAACATACCCTACTTCCCGCCAACTATCTTCATGACGGTTTTCATCAGAAAATCTATTTGTGTGAGTCATGACATGTGTTAATGATAATCTTAAAGTCTATGGACCATTACACACGCTCGTAGATAGAAATGTCTGATGACACCAAGACATGTGGAATTTCTACTGGTGGGTCTGTTCTCATAATCTCCCATCTTGGAGATTACCAAGTGTGAACTCCATGAGAGAGAGTCTTGTCTTCTTATGAGTACTCACAAATGATGGTATGTATACTATGTGTCCTATCATAGTGTGTCATCCAACCGTAGAACTTTATTTAAGAATATTCTTATAGCATTTCAAGGTTCTCATCATAGAGGGGGTCTTCCATGACTTTATTAATGCAACAAATATTCTAGGACATTATTATATTATAGTCATGCAAAAGAATGAAAAATATATAATAAGGGCACATTCATGTAATCAATGTAAAAAATAGTTGGTTCTCAGGACCCTAACTCTAACAAACTCCCACTTGGACTAGACCCAATTGCCTATGTCTTTTAGTCTGCTATACCTCACATGATGATCATGTTTCTGCTATGTCAAAGCTTTTTTCTAGGGGTCTGCTGCGTTGTCTTCCGTGGAAATACTTCTCACTGAAAATTTACCTCTCTAAGAAGAATCCCTCAAGAGATGATACTTCCAAAGTATGTGCTTTGTCTGCTGATGTGACCTTGGATCTTTTGAAAGTGCCACCACTACAGTATTATCACAATAGAGTGTGATAGGATCTTTACTGCTAGGTACTACATCCATCTCTTGGATGAATATTTAGATCCATACTACTTCTTTAGCTACCTCAGAAGTTGTGATATACTCAAACTCTAATATAGAATCTATGAACACACCTTTCTTTGAGCTTTTCCAACTCACTGTACCTCCATTCAAACTGAAGATGTATCCAGTCTACGACTTCATGTCATCTTGATCAGTCTGGTAACTAGAATCTAAATTTCCTCTAATGAATAGTTCCTCATCTCCTCCATAAACCAAGAACATAACCTTAGTACGCCTTAGATACTTAAGTATAGTCATGACTACCATCCAATGGAGGTATCCTGGATCATCTTGATATCTTCTTACCGCACTTAATGCATATGCAATATCTAGCCGTGTACATAGCATAGCATACATAATTGACCCAATCATAGATGTGTAAGGGATCTTTTCCATTTTTTTTCTTTCCACATGTGTCTGAGGACACATTTTCTTGGAAAGATGTATTCCATGTGATACTGGCAACAATCCCCTCTTGGACTGTTCCATACTGAATCTCTTCAGTAACTTGTCAATTTAAGTACTTTGACTCATGCCCAGCATTCTCTTGGATCTATCACGATGGATCTTGATCCCAATAATATATGCTTCCTCACCCAAGTCTTTTATAGAGAATTATTTATCGAACCATGCCTTAACTGACTCTTTAAGACAGGTACTTCATTTTCAATTAGTAATATTTCATCAACATATACTATTAGGAAAATGACTGCACTACCTCTAAAACTTTTGTAGATGCAAGGCTCACATTTGTTCCTAAAAAATCCAAATTCCATTACAGCTTCATCAAAATGAATGTTTTGTGACCTTGATGCTTTATTTGATCCATAAATGGATTTCTGCAACTTGAATACCTTGTTGGCATCCTTTGGAGTCACAAACCCAACAGGTTGTGTCATGTAGACATCTTCCTGGAGGTTCCCATTAAGGAATGTTTTTTTTACATCCATTTTCCAAATTTCATAGTCATGGTAAGTGGAAATGGCCAATAGGATTTTAATGGATTTTAGAATCGAAACCAGTGAAAAGGTTTCATCATAGTCAATTCCTTGATGTTGTCTAAAACCTTTTGAAACCAGTCATTCCTTGTGGGTGCTGACTTGTCTCTCCATGTCCAGTTTCTTCTTGAATACCCATTTACTACCAACAGGATTTACATCAACTAGAGGATCTATCAAAATCTAGACATGGTTTTTGTACATGGAATCCATTTCAAAATTCATGGATTATTCCCACTTGGCAATGTATGTGCCTTCAACTGCTTCCTTGTAGGTAAGAGGATCATCATTTTCAACCAATAATGAGTCACCATCCTCGGTGACAAGAAAACCGTATAGTTATGGTTATCTTACCTCTCTCGTGCTCCTACACAGTTCTTGTGTTTCTGGAACAGATTGTTCTTCCATGGGGAGTTGTGGAATATGTTCTTGTACCAACTCCTGTTTATCTTGAGCCTCGACTTCATCGAAGTCTATCTCTCTCCTACTATCTCTTTTGGTGATGTGCTCCCTCTCAAGGAATATGGCGTGTCTTACCACTGTAACCTTTTTATCTGAGGGTTTATATAGGTAATATCCCCTTATTCCTTGGTATATCCTATAAAGGTACACTTTGTGCCTCGGGGTGTAAGTTTGTTAGCTGAAGAGGCCTTAACAAATGCTCTGCTACCCCACACATGTAAATTTGATAACATGGCTTTGTGTCCACTCCATAACACGTATAGAATACCATTTATCAATTTAGTTGGTACTTGGTTTAGTATGTGTACTATTGTTTGTAATGCATATCCCCAAAAGGATAATGGAAGACTCACATGACTCATCATTGATCTCACCATGTCCAACAGGGTGTGGTTCCTCCTTTCACTTACACCATTCCACATAGGCGTGTAAGGAGGAGTGAGTTGAGATAAAATCCCAAACTACCGTAAGAAATCAATAAAGTCTGGATTAAGATATTCTCTTTCACTATATAAGTGGAGATTCTTAATCTTCTTACAAAGCTGGTTCTCAACTTCATTCTTGTATTCTTTGAACCGATCAAAAGAATCTAACTTATGCCTCATTAAGTAAATATATCCATAACTACTAAAACCATCATTATAAGTTATTAAGTACAAGAACCCACCCCATGATTCAACTAGAAATGGTCCACACACATCTGTGTGAACTAGTCCTAGAATCTCTTTAGCCCATTCACCTTTCCCACTACATGGGGCTTTGGTCATTCTTCCTTGTAGACACACATCACATGCACCAATTGGTTTTAGTTTGAAGGAACATAAATACCCATCTTGATGTAATTTTGTCAAATGTTTCTCATTGAAAAGACCTAGCTAGTGATGCCAAAGTTGGGTGTGGTATGATTCATGTGAATTAGCTTTGTCATCGATTTACATTACTTGGTTTGTGTAGTCTAACACATAAAGGTTGTTATATAAATGTGCCCTACCAAAACAAATTCTATATTTATAAAAGTAGAAACATACATTTCCAAACATGAAGATGAATCCATAAGTATCCAATATAGATAATGAAATAATGTTTATGGTTACAGAGGGTACATAATAACATCCTTTTATTTCCAAGACCATCCCAGTAGGCAATGTGAGGTTGTAGTCTCTGAAAGCTACAACAGCGAGTCTGGATCCATTGGCTACTCACAGATCCACCACACCTTGGTCAATATTTCTTAATCTAATTGGTTCCAATATTTGGATACATATGTGAGAACCACAATTAGTATCTAATACCCAATTGGTAGAAATAGATAGATTTCATTCGATAAAAAATGCACCTGAAGCTTCCCCTTGCTTTCTTGGTTGGGTGGAGTTTTTCTTCCAGTGTCCTTTCTTTCCACATGCGAAACAAAAATCCTTCTATTCTCTTGCCTCACATTTGATCTTCCTTTTCTTGGAAGGCCTTGAAGAAGATTTGGGATTAAAGCTCTTAGCCTTCCCTTTCCCTTTATTCACCATAAGGATAGAAGGCTTCTCACGCTTCATATCATTTTCTACTTGGTGAATGAGGATAAGAAGATTAGATAGAGACTTCTCAATGTTGTGAATATTAAAATTTACAACAATGTTAGAGAAAATCTGGGCGAGTGATGCAAGAATGAGATCGGTACCCAGTTCTTCGGGGAATTTAAACCCTAAAACCTCCAAACTCTCAATGTATCCAATGAGCTTGACTACATGAGGCCCAGCTAGGTCACCCTCTCCAAGCAAGCTCTAAAATAGAGCCTTGGAGATCTCAAACTTTTTCTGTCTACCTCTCTCCTGGTATAGACCACGGAGGTGCTCGAGCATGCTATATGAATCCATATCTTCAAGAGAATTCATGATCTCACTAGACATTGATGATAGCATCAAACATTGAACGTTGAGTGCATCATTCAAATTTTGATTATAGACCAGGAAATCTTCATCACTCGCCCCTTGGGCTGGAGAATTAGGAAGTGAGGACTCCAGCATGTAAAAATTTCATTCATGGCATAGGATAACCCGAAGGTGCCTAAACTATTCATAAATGTTACTTCTGGTGAGGATATTGTCTTTATCCAGAATTGATCACAGAGAAAATGTGGTTGAAGATTTTTTCATATTGATTCTACAAATTAAAAGAGAATATTTATCAGTTCCTTTTATAGAATTTTATCAAAAATAATAAATGAATTTATTAATTCTCCGCCTATTTTATCATATCCCAATGGCCCCCACCATTGAACTTGGAATGCCTAGTTTAAATGACATTCTAGTGGAAAGGATCCATATTCCCCTTCGCATAACCCTAACAAGGGTTGGTCAAGATATTTAAAGGTATTTAGGTAGGCAGGTCTTTTCCAATTGCGAGCTTACAGTTCCTTGATCTGGTGAGTGGACCCCCCAATCCTAAAATCCTGACTTGGATTTCCTCAACACTTGCCTCCATTTTACAACAAGTCTAGCAAGGGCTACTCCTCTGGATGTAAAATTTTTAAGTCAACCCTAAAATTTCATATGAGCTTCCTTTATAAAAGTAAGTGTCCCAATAAGGGTTGGTCAAACACAAAATTTTTTTCGGTCTTTCCCTTAATAAAGTAACGAAAGACTTGGTCTGACTTAATATGGTATTTGAGGGATTTCAATCATTTATGCATAGTTTCGCATTATCACATGCTTGATAATATTAAGTGATGCTTTCTTAAGTGATTAACCATGTTATGATAATGTTTACGCATAGTCTGGTTTTTATTTTATTCCATCTTTTCATGCTTTTTTATTTCATTAACTATGTGATCATGAAAACACAAACATAATAAATAAACCCTAAAATCAAACAGAAATAAAATAAGAAGGCATGATCATGAGCTTCTATTTGTTATCTTATCTAGTGGTTTTGATAAGCTAACCCTGACCTAGTGAAAAACACCTTGAACCTGATGGTTCATGTTTTGTAGCACCCACCTGTCCACCTTTATATCTTCTTGGGTTTGTTTTTACCTCATCTTCAGATTTTGAATTGTCTCCTACATCTTGGGAGATCCTCTATTACATGGGGTTTCCATTAAAGAAACCATGGGCACGTAGGCCCTAAATTTTATTGGAAGAAGGATTGCAAGCCAACGAATTTAAGTTAAATAAATTTAAATGAAACCATACACAAACAAAGGGTCTTTGTTCTAGATCATGATCATCCATTGCATGCAACGACATATACGCATATTTAGTATTCAAATTATTTTAATCTTTATTTTATTCAAGATAAGTCACACTTGAATTTAATTAAATATGATCTTATAATTAATCAATTAATTATCTTAAATTCCTTCATGAATTTCCTTGAGATTCTTCTCATCTATATTCCTTGTACGGGTCTTTGTACATTGTAGGAAACCTGGTGAAATTCCATTTCTGGAAAGTAAACGGTGTGTAGGCTATATTACACAACGTGTATTTGTTTTCACCCTTTATCCAAAGTACATGCCGGGGGCTTTGTAATGTTTTCTGTACTTTGTAAATTTTGGAGTACACGGCATGTAGATTAATCTAACATGGCATATACTTTCTTGTTACACAGTTACCTGCCTGGAAATCCCATGTACGTTGTTACCCAACTTCTCCTTGTACACGGTTTCACCTGGGCTGGATCGGACTACACAGTGTGTTGATTCCACATACACTCCGTCTATTTCAGTTTCCACACTCCATTCAGTTCGGGTCAACATAGTGTACTAAAAAACATAGGTATGCTCAATTCACATGGAGTGGTTTGGAGGACCAGTACCAGTTCGTTGAACCTAATTACACGGCGTGTATATTTCACTATACGTTGTGTATTCCTGTGTTGTACAGATAGAATGAGAGGCTCCTCTAGATGAGTTCCTCATTTTTATTTTAATCAAAATTAAAATTAAAAGGTCATTTCTGTGATGTGAATCGAGAAACGAAGTAGGAAGAACATATCACGTTCATTCAGTTTTATAGAATGATTTATCTTGAATTTAATCAAATATAAATGCGTAAATTTTCAACAAAAATTAAATAACTATAATCAACGTTGTGACCCACCTGATACCACTTGAAGGTCCCAGGCGCAGCAGAAGGTCATGGGTGGATGTGCCCACTTGAATTTTTTCATTAACAATGATCAATCTGGGATCAATATGGCGATAAGTGCCAGACACCATGGATCAAATCACATAAATATAAAAAGAAGAAGAATAGTCCTAGAACAACAATGGAGGATCATCACAGGTTGATTATTATTAATTTAATTAATTGATAAGAAGTACCTTTTATGGCATTCTTTATTCGTTGATATTTTTGATCATGTTCCGATGTGATTCGTCATTGTGTCAGAAAAGCCATGTGTAGACTTCCTCTAGTGGTGATCCACACGTGCACCATGTATCTATGGACACTGCCAAAGGAATATCCAGGTGCTAGCATGGAGAAGCCTTTGCTTGCATTGTCCACCTTAGATCGCCTTGATCTGGTGGAGAAGGATATCTCTCGGTCTTGAGAGCATTCTTGGATGAAGGAGTTCTTTCAGCCTTGAGAGAATTCACCAGAATTGTTGTGCACAACGATTAAGAAAAAGTGTTGGGGTTGTGAGGATATTTATAATCGGGTTTGAGGTTATAGAGTTATGACAATAAATAAACACATTACGCATTTTATTTATTTCATTAACTCTTATAGAAAAACCCCATGTCGAATCATTAATTTCTTGACATAAACCCACGTAGATTATAATAAATATCATTTAATAAAATGACAATATTTCCTCAAAATCCCAACTTGAAAAACTACACAGCGTGTAATCATTAATACAGGGCGTGTACTCATTTTTCATTTCCTTTCCAAAATGAAAACTACATGGAGTGTACATTCAATGTACATGGAGTTTACATTCAATGTACATGGAGTGTATATTTTTTTTTTATTTTCTTTCCAAAATTCAAACTACATGGAATATACATTAAATATACATGGCATGTATATCTTGTTTTCATTTTCCTTCCAAAATAAAAAATACACGGTGTGTACATTCAATGTACACGGCGTGTATATCTTGTTTTCATTTTATTCTTCCTCCAACATTAAAACAATTTAGGCTTCCTTGAATAATTATTAAACAACATACAGAAATAATCTTTATTCTACTTGATATACTTTGATACACTTGGTGGTTGACCCTCTAGGCCTCTTTCTCATTGTCATTAAGTGGAATTTCCTAAAGTCCAAGATTACCGTCTAGTAACTGGTCAAGGCAGTCAATAGAAAGAAGTTGATGTGGCATTGACATGTCACCTAATACGAATGTTTACCATGTAATTTAATCCCATTATCTCAATATCTCATCAAGAAGGTTTCATGGAAGTGTCATAAACCTATATAATTGATCTGTCATTCTTTGACTTCTAGAAATAAACTCGTCATGACACCATGGCCATGGAATTTGGGTGAAATTTCTATTTTAATCAAAGGTCCGGAGGTATCTACTTCCATAAATATGGTAGGGACAAATCCTCCCTCGACTTATTCATTAACAACATGTCATTCATGATGCACCCAAATTACCCTACTTCCTGCCAACTGTCTCTGTGACGGTTTTCATCAGAAAATCTAAGTGTGTAAGTCATGACATGAGTTAATGATAATCTTCCAGTCTAAGGACCATTACACACGCTCATAGATAGCAATTTCTGATGACACCAAGACATTCGGAATTACTACTGGTCAGTCTGCTCTCATAATCCCCCATCTTGAAGATTACTAAGTGTGAACTCCATGAGAGAGAGTCTCATCTTCTTACGAGTACTCGCACATGACGGTCTGTATACTATGTTTCTTATCATAGTATGTCATCCAACCGTAGAACTTTATTTAAGAATATTGTTATATCATTTCAAGGTTCTCATCATAGTGGGGATCTTCCATGACCTTATTAATGTAACAAATATTCCAGGACATTATTATATTATAGTCATGTAGAATAATGAACAATATATAATAAATGTACATTCATGTAATGAAAGTAAAAAACAGTTGGTTCTTAGGACACCAACTTTAACAGCTATGGGGGTACTTCTATATGATATTATATATTATACATGAAATCAACTCAAGCCCGATGTAGGGAGTGCTGGACTTTGGTTCCAAGAAATATAAATATGTAAAAAATATTAAAAATATTATAATAATATATATAACAATATCAAAACATATAAATAAAATGTGATGTAAAATAAAAAATGTTAAAATATATATATAAACATTAAAATACTTAAATAAAAAATGTTAAGACATTATAAAAAATGTTAAAATGAATTCCTTAAATATATAAATATAATAAATGTTAAGACATTAAAAATGTTAAAACATTATAAAAAACGTTAAAATACATGAATACATATATATGATAAAAAAATTATAAAACATTTAAATATTAATATATATAAATACATTTAATACATTATTATAATATATAATAACATTAAAATAAATAAATAAAAATATTAATATATATATATTATAGTTTTTTTATGATAATTATTGTTATTCTATATATATATATACACATATATAATCACTATGAATATATTTATTTAATATTAATTATTATAGGTTAGGATATTTATTTATTATGAATTAATATAGATGGAAACATTTTATGGATATAATATTTTGGAAATAATAATTAGGAATTTATTATAATTTATTATTACATATAAGAAAAATAAATTGTCATTTTACACATTTAAATACATATTTACACATTAAATTGATAAATTTCATAGTAAATGACAACATACACTACTAAAAATAAAGTAAACTTATAAATGGAGAATTTATTATATTAATATACATAATAAATGAAAAAATAGTAAATCAAATATGTTAATTTATTTTTTAAATATACATAGTATATGGAAAATAAAAATACATAGTAAATGAAAACATTTTAAATTTGAATTCAATGTAGCAAATATTCTATGTAAATATATTATGTAAATATACAATGAAAAATAATTTATAATATAAAAATATACATATTAAATGGAAAATTATAAAGTCCTGTATTTTCTCAAACCCTTCTCGTTATCATTCCTCAGGTTTCATCAGTTCCTGGGGATGTTTTCTAGTAGTTTTGGAATTTTGTGGGGTATATTGATTTTAATTGATTATATAATTTTTTAAGTTAAATCTGTTTTTAATTTTTTGGATATGTCCAAAATATTATGCATTGTAGGGTGGCTTTGAAAATATATTACAAGTTATGTTTTCTTAAGAATAAAAATTTATGTTTTAAGTTTTTATTCCAAGTGTAATAACATACGTATTGATTCAGTTTAATGAAAATATTAGGTATGAAGTAAATTTCTTACATATTGAAAATTTGGATACTTAATAAATATTACATATTATAATGGGTCTATAAATATTATATGCATGGATTTTTATCAAAATAAAAAATGTTATGAATTAAAAAATATCTTATGCA
Organism: Viscum album; assembly: GCA_963277665.1. NCBI lineage: Eukaryota > Viridiplantae > Streptophyta > Magnoliopsida > Santalales > Viscaceae > Viscum > Viscum album. Next base: position 755,797,531 of record OY728121.1, on the reverse strand, counting down.
ATGAATAAAAACTTTACATATATATTTTATCTTAATTTAAATACCTTATATTTGGAGAAACAACTTACATTTTGAAATAAATATCTTGTATATCAATTTTAGTTAAAGGAAAAAGCTTCATGCCCAGGGAAAATATATTATATGTTAGGAAAAAAATGTTATGTTACTATTTTTGAAATAGTGAAATTTCTTATATACCAAAATTATAAAATGTATTAAAATTTCATAAAGTATAAAATCTTATGAATTAAATAAAAAATTAAACATTGAAATAAAATCTTACTCATTGATAGAATTTATTATGTATTAATATTTTCACTAAGTAAAATATATTACATATTGAAATATATTATGTATGCTTTGAAATTTATATTAAATAACATAGTGGGAGTATTCTGTTAATCTAATTTTAGACTATCTCTCATTGGTATATATAAATATATTATATATTCATACCTTTGCTGCATTTCCCATTAAATCTAAGAATTTCTTCAATAACAAATATATTACATAGATCATATACTACATATCAAAGTATGGATCTAACTTTTTCCAATTCTTTGATTCAAAGGAATATATATATATATATTATGTATTTTAATTTCTATAATAAGTATATACTTTGGTTTAAGTCATATTTTATAGTTGGTGAGGTTGAATTATCAATTGTAAGCTATAGTTCTCTGTGGACCATATTTTATGATTGATAATGGAATTATGAATCACAAAATCATAACATTTGGGATTTTATTTTGAGATAAATTATAACACCTTGACTCTAGTTACCCATATATAATACTTTATTATATTGCTACATGATAAAAGGGATCACACTACCCATGATTAATCAATTTAGTAGTCTTGGAAAATTAGATGCATACTTGATTCTAATATTACATTGTAAATATAAAAATAATAGCATAATAAACATTATTTTATCTTTGAAATGATTCATAAAATCTTTAATATCCTTTATCATAGCTAGGGGAAAGGAAAAAAATAAAGTTTGAGCTCTAATGCATAGTAAGGGTTACGTGCAACATAAGCTATCATGAGTAAATAAGGAATGATCAATGTGGTAGAGTAGATAATTAAAACACATTTCATTCAATCAAAAACCAAAGTTCAATGAACATATATGGATAATATCAATATATAAATAACATGGATAATAGAAATTTCATTATTAATAAAGGAAATTCATAAATCTAAATATTCATGAACTTCTCATCAAGGCTTTTCAACAACGATATCTTGAATCTCGCTGTTAAGGCCTCTCAACCAAGACATAATTCTTAATAAATGGGTATTTGTAAACAAAATACACATCAAATATTGCCACATGTTTTGTCTCATGAGACCCATTGATACATTAATAGGATATCTATAAATAGACCCCACATGTCCCTTGCTTGTCCAATTAATTCCTCATATTTTGAATGATCAACATAATTCATTCTCGAAATGACTTATAAATCAACATTTATCTGTATTGAATCAATAATTTGTAATATTTCCATAGTCAATGAAATAAAACAACCTGGTCATAAGTCATCCAAAGATATAAGATAGATTCTATTATTAGATTTTATCCCCAATAAATCATAAGAATCATCAAAGGATGTTGATATAGATGAAAATATAGTTAAATAATATTCTAGGATTTATTTGAAAACATGAGAAAGATATCCTTTTCTTTGGATAACATTCTAAATAAAAATTTCCAAAATATTGAAATGGATTATAAAATAATTAAAAATAATATTAATTGATAATTTTATAATTATTTGTAGTGACCCTATCCTTTTACATATAACATTACATGTTTTTAAGAATAATTATACATCATAGTACAAGTTAATGATTGTTAAGTCTAGTGTCTTGGAAGACTAGGTACATAGAATTTAAAACATGGGGATAAAGAAAACAGTTATTTATTTAATCTCCATAAAGAGCTTATAACTTCTTTTGAGACCTTACATCTGCATAGGGTACCCTGGGGAACACATGAACAAAGGGATGAGCTAAAATTCCCAGTAAGGGAATGAAAATAAGGATACATCTTAAGCACGTGAGTTAGGAGGCATGACATAATGATATCCAAAACATGGAACATATGAAATAATATTATATAAGTATGGATCATATAAACAAGGAATCATATAAATGTTGAAGAATAAAAAAACTTTTCTTTAGTACGGTTCAAAGCGAACTGCCAATCATGTTTCCCGTTTTAGTATGGGTCAAGGCTAACAGCCAATCCGGATTTCGAGTTTAGTACGAGTCAAGGCTAACCGCCAATCCTGTTTTACATCGCATCTCATGAGACTTAAATTTACCCAATGCATTAGAGTACTATCTAGGAGAAAACATCTCAACATTTTCAGGAATATTCTTACCATATAAATAATCATACATAATCAACCATACATAAACATAAGGGTACCCATGGAAAGAATTGGGTACCACAATCATGACATAAAGCATAACCAATGGGTGTATCATGAAAGTGTCCATGAAAGGAAGGTATTAGAACATAAATGGATGATAATAACTTAAAATAGTAATATAACTTGTTAAGTGATGTCAAACATAATTGAAAACATATAATAAATGTATTTTAGAAACATTAGCATTAAAACATTTTTGTGAAGTTTTATGGAAAATACTATAGAGATTTTAAAAGAGAAAAGAGGAAAATCTTTTATATAAAACTATAATTGAACCAATAAGGTTTTCATAATAAAAATTATGATTTTATAAATACAATGGTGGATTAAATTAGAGGATATAGTTCACTTGAAATTGGGTAAAAATTCAGGAAGTTCCCTTAAAACATGTTTTCTTATCGGAAAGTTATAAGGAGTGAATCCTTTTAAAAACATGTATATCCCCAAAATAGAGTGGTTAAAGGGTATTCATAAATTAATTTTTTAAAATAAAACATCATTTAAAATATGTACATAAATATATAAGATAACTCCATTTTGATATAAAGACAGATTACGCAACCCGGAATAACAAAGATGGTTTGGGTAGAATTCATTACGGATTATCAGCATGGTGTCGAGTGTACCTAAGAGGTCTTTATGAGAGATAAAATGGGTTTATAATCACTTATAAATCATGAGGTAAGTAAGTTGGTGATAAATAATACCCCATAATTTTAGATTACACATGAAAAGGCATATCATAGGGAACAATCTTGATTAAGAGTGAAATAGAGAGGATCCCTTACCTTAAATCTGATGGTGTTCTCCACTTGTTATTAATGACATGAATAGACAAATTAGGTTTATTAATTAATAAATCCAGAACCTATTATATATGTAATTGATTTATTATAACCCTTTTTGGTTCATTCCAAGACTATTTTGATAGGTTATAAGGTTCCATTTCATTGTTCAGGATTGTTTTCTTACTCTGTTTTAATGACTGGTTTGCAATTATTCATGTTTGGATAAACATGTAAGATGAAATTTGTTGTAAAAAAAGTAAAGTTATATGATATTAGTGAATATACAGGATATTACATGGTTTCAAATTTAATTTTGTTACTCAAAGTGAAGTCGAATTATTATATAAAACCTTAGTGACAACCATTTTTGTTAAACGGTAGGTTTGATTACAATGAACATGTTTTGATTTATAACATAATACCATTAGTAAAAAGGGATTACAGAAACATAACAAGGTTATATTAAATATATAATAATCTGTTTCAACCATAACACAAATGGTTTCAGGACCATAATTAAATATGATAGAAGAAATTGATAAACTGTTGTCCTTGAATATGCTAAATTAGCACATCTCAAACGGTGCTTTCATTTCTTTCAAATAAATGATGAGGAAAGGAGAGAAGATAATGAATTGTCCCATTATCATAATATAATTACAATAAATGTATGTTATTGGAGTTATCATACCATTTGGTTGAATGTAGGTTAGGAAAGAAACAAAAAGAAATGAACTTAAAAGAAATGAAAGAATCGGAAAGAGGAATTTACCTCTTGAGTCTACCTCCTTTGAGAACCTCTTAAGGACAGACGTTTTTGTATTTTTATGACTAGGGGCCTTTGGAAGTGGGGGATTAGATTTGGGAGAGATTTGGGAAGAATATTAGCTAGGCACAAGGCTTGATAGTAGTGAAGAGGGAGTGAGGGGAGGGTTTTATAGTGGAGGAGAGGAGGGTTTTCCTAATTTTATAATCATTAGTTTATTAATATCCCTCAAGAAAATAAATAGTGATTATTACATGACCAAAAGCATTAATAAATTCATGTGAGTTTGAGATTTGGGTGCTTACATCACTTGTGATGTCAAAAATAGTGGATTTGAATTATAATGTATTTATACGGTAAATTAATGTATTTTACTATTCACTAAAAAATCAAGTATTTCAGAAAAATCCCAAAAATTCACCCTAACCATTTCTCTACATGTATAATCCAAAAATTAAATCCTTTTTTCAAAAATTATTTTCTAAATGTGATTATTTTAATATTTAATAAAACTCATAATTTATTATTAAAAACCCAGTTTTAAAACATTCATTTACTTATTCTAAAATATAGGTAAATCATACTTTCACATGAATATTACTTTTATACTATCATAGGTAAGGTTATTATTCCTTAGGTAAAATAACTATTCATAAGAGTATGTTACTATTCATAAGCGTAGGTTACTATTCACCAAAAAATTAAGTTTTTCTTATCGGACTCTAAATAACTAACTGATCACAACTGTGTATGTCAGATTTTCAAAATTCCAAAAACAGAAGTGACAAACTTATGTTTAAAGGTCACATATCACCTAGTAGTTCATTATGTTTTGATTTCATGTGATTATATTAAATATTTATAAGAGATTAATTTCCATTTATAAAGCATTTAGTCATTACATTCTTCCCCCCTTATGAAATTTTTCCCACAAAATTTTATTTTACATTTTAAGCCATAAATAGGTGTGGGTAATTTTCCATCATTGCTTCCTCCAGTTCCCATATTTCCTCTTTGTACTTAAGGTTTTTTCACAGTTACTTGACCAGATGAGTAGTCTTGTTGTGTAGAACTTTGCCTCTATGATCCAGTATCTTCACTGGATACTCCTCATAGGAAAGATCATCCTTCAACTGTACCACCTATGAAGAGAGTACATGTGAAGTGTCTAGTATGTGCTTTCTTAAGAGGGATACATGAAAGATATCGTGTACTTTTGACATGGTAGGTGGAAGTTCCAGTCAATAGGCCACAGCCCCGATACTATCAAGAATCTCTAATGGGTCGATGTACCTTGGACTTAACATCCATTTCTTTCCAAACCTCATGAACTTATTCCAAGGAGATATGTGTAGAAATACGAGGTCTCCAACTTTAAACTCAAGGTCTTGTCAAAAAATATTTTCATAACTTTTCTGTTGAATTTGGGATTCCTTGATACATTGCTGAATGGTTTTCACCTTCTCGACCATTTCATCGACCATTTCAGGTCCTAGCAGCTTAAACTCACTGACTTCATCTCAACATGCCAGTGTTCTGCACATTTTCCCATAAAGGGCTTCATATGGTTCCATTCAAATGCTCGAGTGGAAACTATTGTAGTAGGAGAATTTAACTAGTAGAAGATGTTGGTCCCAACCTCCTTGTAATTCTATAGAACATGCTCTCAAAATTTCTTCCAGTGTATGAATAGTCCACCTAGATTGGCCATCGGTTTGAGGATAATGATCAGATACAACAGATAGTGGTACTCCTTGTAGCCTTACCACTTCATTGATGTAAATATCTCCAAGTTGATCCAATTAGAATTCCTCTTGAATTGCGATAAAGTGAGTTTACTTTGTAAGACTATCCACAATGACCCATATATCATTGTTTCCTTTGGATGTCCTTGGAAGTCCAGTGAAAAAGTCCATGGTAATTTTCTCCCACTTCCATGCTGGTATGGGTAGTGACTGCATCATCCCCTTATACTTTTTCCTCTCAGCCTTCACTTACTAACATCCCGGGCACTTTGAGGTATATTCAGTAATCTCCCTTTTCATATTGTCCCACCAAAATCTTTCTCAGAGATCTCGATACATCTTTGTGATCATTGTGTAGATAGAGGAGATCGAGCTATGTGAGTCATTCAAAATATCCTTCTTTATCTCTGGATTGGATGGTACAAATAATAGTGACCCAAATCATACAAATCCTTCCTTATCAATCAAGAACTCAAAGGATTTCTCATTTTTAACATCTTCCACCCTTTTCAGAATTTCCACATATCCTTTCTTTGAGAATCCTTTATTTTGTCCATGGGGGATTGTTGAGAAATAATTTGAGAAAGGATTGATGATGTTTCTACCTTAATGATTCCCATTTCCATCCTTTTCAAATATAAGAATATTGGATCCTTTTCAATTCTCATCATTGATAAAGATATGGGATCCTTTCTACTTAGAGCATCGACCACCTTATTTGCCTTACCAGGATGGTAGTGGATTGAGCAGTCATAATCCTTGATGAGATCTATCCATCTTCGTTGGTTCATATTAATCTATTTCTATGTGAATATATATTTGAGACTCTTTTGGTCAGTATATATCTCACACTTCTCCCCATATAGATAATGTCACATTATTTTCAATACAAAGATCATAGCATCCATCTCCAGATCATGCATGGGATAGTTTAGCTCATGGACTTTTCAGTTTCCTTGAGAGATAGGCTATCACTTTATCATTTTTCATTAGCGCACATCCTAAGACCTTCTTTGAAGCATCATTGTACACCACAAAGAGTTCTCCACTCATTGGGAGTGTGAGCACTTGCATAGTGATAAGACATTTTTTCATCTCCGTGAAACAGTCTTCACATTCCTGATTCCAGACAAACTTTACTCTCTTCCGTGTCAGCATGGTCATTGAGTTTTAAAATTGTGAAAATTTCTTCCCAAATTGTCGATAATACCTAGATATACCCAAAAATATGCGGATCTTCATTATAAAATTTACCGAGTCCACTCTTCAATTGCCTTTTTCTTGGAAGGGTCTATATATATCCCTTTGCTAGTGAGAAAATGCCCCAATAATGATACTTCCTCCATCCAAAACTCACATTTATTGTACTTTTCATACAACTTCTCCATTCGTAAAGTATTTAACACAGTATTAAAATGCTCCTCATTTTCTCCCTTGTTCTTGGAGTATATCAGAATATCATCAACAGAGACTACCACAAATTTGTCGAGGTAATCTATAAAGACTATATTCATTAAATCCTTGAAAATTGCTAGAGAATTAGTGAGTCTGAAGGGAATCACTATGAACTCATAATTTCCAAACCTTGATTGAAAGGTAGTCTTTGGAATATAATACTTCCTTGCCTTTAATTGGTGATATCCTGACCAAAGATCCACCTTTGAGAAATAACTACCCCCACAAACCTGATCGAACAAGTCCTATATCCGTAGAAAGGTATACTTGTTCTTTATCATGATTTTATTGAGCACATGATAATAAATTCATAGTCACATTGATCCATCCTTCTTCTTGATGAAGAGGACTGGTGCACCCATTGGTGAAGCACTCAGGCGTATAAAACCCTTCTCTATATTCTCTTGTAAATGATTCTTCAGCTATTCAAGCTCTATGGTGGCCATTTTTTAAGGTTTCTATGAGATAGGCAGATATCCAGGGATAAGTTCAATTGAGAACTCAACATATCGGTTAGGAAGAAGACTAGGAAACACTTCAGGGAATACATAAGTGTAATCCCTCATGATGGGCATGTCTTCAAGCATGATTCTCTCCTTTGTCTCAATCATTTCAGCTAGATATGCTTGCTCACAAGGAAGCAATATACACACTTGATATGATGATTCTAAAGGAGATTTATCTTCCTCCTTGCACTTCTAAAGAATCGAAGGATGCTTTAGGATGTGAAGAGTGATCTCCCTTTCCCTATAGTTGATGTTGGGTTTGTATAAAGATATCCAATCCATTCCCAATATAGAGTCAAAATCCACTACAGAAAGTATGAAGAGATTTTCTGGGAGGTTCAGTCCATAAATATTAACTAGGGAGTAGTTATAAACCATGGTTGAAATAATTTCCCCATTCACTTTTCTCACAATAACTTTTCCCCAAAAATTTTAGGTGGTGTTTGAATAGATTTACTAAACTTGCACGATATGAAAGAATGTGTAGAACCAAAATCAAATAGTACATTCACTATTCATGAATGAACAACTAGAATACCTATCACCACATATTTTTCAAGATCAAACTCAGTAGTAGTGATAGAATAAGTCCTTCCTTATTTCCTTGGAGGTTTTTGTTGATTTCCTCTGACAACCCTCATCTTAGGGAAATTTCATTCATAATTCCCATGATTCTTGCAGTTGTAACACTACACTATAGGTTGAGTATTGATCTGAACCTCTCTTTTTTATTTCATATTAGTGGGATTATTCATTTCAAATCTGTAGTTTTTAGCTAGATGACCAAACATTCCACATTTGATGCAATTCGTGGTTCCCTTCAAACAGTTCCCAGGGTGCTTCTTCCCACATCTTTTACAAGGGGAAAAGTCAGGCTTCTATCCATCATGGTATTTTTTTATCAAACCACCCATGTTGTTCTCCATTTTCCTAATCTTGTCGCTGGGACCATAATACCACTAAGAGTCTCCAATCTCCATTTCAAACTTAAGGTCATAACATACAATATTCTCATAACTATCAAAGTCTCAAATCGCCAATTCTTTTTGTAGAATTGGCATTACTCCACTAAAGAATTGATCCACCTTGCTTTCAGTGTTCATGAAAAATCTAGAGGCCTACCTTTAAATCCTTGTGAATTTTGCTTCATATGCCTCGATGGACTCATATTCCTTCTGCTTGAGTCCAAGGAAATATATTTCCATCATGAGATTGAGGGTTCAAGGAAAATATTTGTTGAAATACATCCTCTTTAATTCCTCCCAATCCATGGAATCAATTTCCTCTTAGTACTTTTTATTATTGATCAGTGTCCACCACTGATCAGCTTCCCCATCCAAAAAATAGACCACCAGTACAAATTTATCTTATTTAATCTCCATAAAGAGCTCCTAACCTCATTTGAGCACTTACATCTACATAGGGTACCCTGGGGAACACATGAATAAATCGATGAGCTAAAAATACCAGTAAGGGAATGAATATAAGGATACATCTTAAGAACATGAGTTAAGAGGCATGACATAATGATATTCAAAGCATGGAACATATAAAATTATATCATATAATCATTGGGTTTATATAAACCTGGAATCATATAAATGTGGTAGAATCATAAAACATGTCTTTAGTATGGTTCAAGGCTAACCACCAATCTCGTTTCCCATTTTATAACGAGTCAACGCTAATTGCCAATCTCAATTCCCATTTTTGTATGGGTCTAGGCTAACTGCCAATCTTGTTTCACATAACATCTCATGAGACTTAACTTTACCCAATGAATTGGAGAACTATATGGGTGCACCCATCTCAACATTTAAATGAATATGCTTTCCACATAAATAATCATACATAATCAACTATACATAAACATAAGGGTACCCGTGGAAAGAATTGGGTACCACAATCATGAAATAAAGCATAACCAATGGGAGTTTCATGAAAGTGGCCATGAAATAAAGGATTATAACATACATGGAAGTTTATAGAGTAAAATAGGCATATAACATGGTAATTTATTTCAAACAAAAGTGGCAACATATAAGAAATTTATTTGAGAAACATTATCATTAAAACATTTTTGTGCGGTTTTAAGGAAAATACTATAGAGTTTTAAAATAGAAAAGAGGAAAATCTTTTATATATAACCCTAATTGAATCAAGAAGGTTTTTGTAATAAAAATAATGATTTTATAAAGACAATAGTGGCTTAAAAAGAGTATATAGTGCACTTGAATTTGGGTTAAAATTCTGGAAGTTCCCTTAAAACATGTTTGTTTATCGAAATGTTCCAAGGAGGGAATCCTTTTAAAAAATGTATATCCCCAAAACAAAGTGATGAAAGTGTCTTCATAAATGAATTTTGTAAAACTACACATCATTTAGAATATGTACATAAATAGATAAGATAACTCCATTTTGATATAAAGATAGATAAGTCAACCCGAAAGAACAAAGATGGTTCAGGTAGAATTTGTTACGGATTATCGGCATGGTGTCGGGTGTACCTAAGAGGAATTTATGAGAGAGAAAATGGTTTTCTCATAACTTATAAATAATGAAATAAGTAAGGGGGAAGAAAAAATTAATACCCTATCATTTTTTATTACACAAGAAAAGGCATAGCATAGAGAACAATCTTGATTAAGAGTGAAATGTAGAGGATCTCTTACCTTAAATCTGGTGGTATTCTCCACTTGTTATAAATGACCTGAATAGACAAATTAGGATTGTTAATTAACAAATACATAACCTCATACACATTTAATTGATTTTTTATAACCCTTTTGGTTCATTCAAGACCTTTTGGATTGGTTATAATGTTCAATTTCATTGTTTGGACTCATTTTCTTACTTGGTTTTAATGACATGTTCACTAATATTCATGTTTATATAATCATGTAAGATGAAATTTGTTGTCTATAATTGAAGTTATATGTTATTAGTGAACATACATGAGATTACATGGTTTCAAATTTAATTTGGTTACTTAGAGTGAAGTCGAATTATTATATAAAACCTTAGTGACAACCATTTTTGTTAAATGGTGGGTTTGATTACAATGAACATGTTTTTATTTATAACTTAATACCATTAGTACAAATAATTAAATAACCATAACAAGGATATATTACATATATAATAATCTAGTTCAAACATAACACAAATGTTTTCATGATCAGAATTAAATATGATCAAAGATATTGATAAATTGTTGTCCTTGAATGTGCTAAATTAGCACATCTCAAACGGTGCTTTCATTTCTTTCAAATAAAAGATGAGGAAGGAGATAATATAATGAATTATCCCATTAGAATAATAGAATTATAATACATGTATTTTATTGTAGTTATCATACCATTTTTGTGAAGGGAGGTGACAAAAGATAAGAACATAAAAGAAATGAAAGAATTGGAAAGAGGAATTTACCTCTTGAGTCTACCTCCTTTGAGAACCTCTTATGGGGATAGGTTTTGGTATTTTGAAGAGACTAGGGGCCTTTGGATGTGGGGGAGGATCTTGGGGAGATATTTGGGCAGAATATTAGAAAGGAATAAGGCTTGAGAGTAGTGAAGAGAAGAGGGGGTGAGGGGGGTTATAGTGGAGGAGAGGAGGGTTTTCATAATTTTATAATCATTAGTTTTTTAATTTCTCTCAAGACCATCAATAGTGATGATTCAATGACCAAAAAATGTAATAAATTCATGTGAGTTAGATATTTGGGTGGTTACATCACTTGTGATTTCAGGAATAGTGGATTTGAAATATAATGTATTTATACGGTAAAATAATGTATTTTACTCTTCACTAAAAATTCAATTATTTCATAAAAATCCCAAAAAATAACACCATAACCATTTTTCGATGTTTAGAATCAAAAATGAAATCTATTTTTCAAAAATAATTTTCTAAATATGATTATTTTAATATTTAATTAAACTCATAATTAATTATTAAAAAAATAGTTTTAAACATTCATTTATTTATTCTAAAATATAGGTACATCATACTTTCACTTGAATATTGTTTTTATAATATCATAGGTAAGGTTAATATTCATTATGGTATATCACTATTCATAAGGGTATGATACTATTCATAACAGTGGGTTACTATTCACTAAAAATTATGTTTTTCTTATCGGACTTTTAATAACTAACTGATCACAACTGTGTATGTAATATTTTTGAAATTCCAAACACAGAAGTGACAAAATTATGTTTGAAGGTCACATAGAACTTAGTAGTTCAATATTTTTTGATTTCATGTGATTATATGATGTATTTATAAGAGAGGAATTTCTATTTATAAACCATTGGTTCATTACATTATTATTGAGTAATAGTCATTTAATAACAATTGGATGATATAAAAATTCAATAAATTAATGAATGGTCTAGGATAAGTTGAAAATGTGACTTGAACATCAAATAGTCGTAATGTTTGATTTGGGTGGTTTTTTGGGTTATACTACATATCGAATAGAATGTTATGAAAAAAATCATCGATATGGTGACTTAGGAGGGGGTCGGTCAACTTTTTTTCAAGGTAAAAAGGCCTGGAAGGCCTCTAATACTATATTTTTTATTGTATGCCTTCATTTTTGAACATTTGATAAAATTTCAACCTCATTTGAGGAGGTATTCTTGACTTTTTTCAATGGAGACTAAATTTATTCTCAGATCACATGTTTTTATTGATATTATAGTGTTTAAATTTTACTATTTTTAATATTGTAGTGATTGTTTTAATTAAATATATACATATTTTCATATAGTTACATATAATAAATCAATTATATAAATAAATATTTAAACTTATTTACAAAAAATGTTTTTTAAAATATATAAAACAAATCAAAAAAATATTTATTATTTATTTTATTCAAAATAAAAAATTGTACATTTTATTTACCTTATAAAAATTTATTAATATATATATATACACCTATACAAGTATTTCATAGGATTTAAGGCCATGTATTACAAAGGATTATGTTCCCCTAGGCCAATAGGCCATGTAATGGCTTCTCTCCCAACCCAGTTAAAAGGGGGGTTTCTTTCCTTAATAAAAAAGGGGATTATACCTCATCCTAATTCAATACCTATAAAAGTAATTTTTATATATAAATATGTGTGTGTGTCAATAAACAAATATATATTTATGTATGTATTCTAATATATGTAAATAAATACATATAAGTAAATATTTGTGTGTGTGTGTGAAATATAAATGTGTATGGGTGTGTAAATGTGTATATGTATCTATAAATATCTGAAAGCATGTTTGTGATAATATTGTATAAATGCATCACATATAATTTTTTTGGATAAATATATCATTAACATTAAATAATATATATAAATGTATTTACAATAAAAATTGACAAATGTGTTAAAAAAATTATATATAAATATACAATTATATGTAAATATGTATACATGTAAATATATATACATATAAATATATATGTAAATATTGATAAAATTATATATAAATATAGAATATGTAGTCATATTTTTAAAATGTATTTAGAAATAATTATATAAATGTATACAATTACATGAATAAATATATAAATAAAAAATAAATTATGTATATATATAAAAATAAATATATATATCATAAAATCATATGCAAATATTGATGGTGAATGGGTAAATTTGTTATATATTAAAGGCAGTGGTTATAGGTCTGATTATAGGTATGAGAAAGGATGAATGGAATGAAAAGCCCTGATAACAGGCTTATAAAGCGCTAATAAAGGGGGTGGGCTCCAGAAAAGTTGTGGGCTAGGTGTGCAGGGGAAACATAGTGCTGATAAGGGGGTCAGATCACCTGTAAAAGGTCTCAGTTGAACATAAAATTTAAAAAAAACATTTTTTCAATTGATCAGTGCTAAATAAAAGTGTTGATAAAGCCCACATTTATCAGTGATTTTGTTTTAGCACTGATAGATGGGAAATTTATGAGTGATTTTTTCAATGTAGATAAAGGCCATAAGATTTTAAGGGTTCTTAGCTTGTTAATGTTTTTTCTGCACTAACAAAACTTGTTTCCACCCTTTTATAAGCATGGGGTGTAGTAGTGTTTGGGAAGATGGAGTGGAGTCTAGTATATTTTTTTAATTTTTTCTATTTTTTGTATCAATTTTCATGTAATGAAATTTTGGGGATTATATCATTATCTTTATGTTATTTAATTATGGATTTTATTGGTGGATTGCCTTTATTTTTTCCAGGATTTATGGAGGTGGGTTATAACAAAAATAAATATTCATAGTAAATGGAAACTTAGTAAATATGAGAATATAACAAAATAAATAACAACATAGTAAATTTTCATTCTATATAATAAATGGAAACATAGTGAATTTATAATGTAAATTTATTATGTAAATATACATAATAAAACAATTAATATTATACATACTAAATGGAAAAAAATATACAAAGAAAATTATGACATAATGAAATTGTAAATATAATATAGTAAATGATAACGAAGAAAATTTGCATCTAACATAGTAAATGAAAAAATGATAAATTTATTGTATAAATTTATTGTATAAATTTATTTAGTAAATATACATAATAAAATAATTAAGAATATACACGGTAGATATACATTGTAAATGGAAAATGAGTAAATATAGAAAATGATAGCATAATGAAATTTTAAATATAATATAGTAAATGATAACAATGCAAATTTGTATCCGATATTGTAAATAGAAACATAAAAAAATTATTATATTTAATTATTATGTAAATATACCTAATAAAATAATAAATAATATAGATATTAGATATACATAGTAAATGGAAAATAAATATACATATTAAATTTTCAAATTTAACATTGTAAATAACATAAAGGAAAATTTTCATTCAACATAATAAATAAAAACACAGTAAATTCATTATTTAAATTTATTATGTAAGTATAGTAAAAATAATGAATAATATAACTATTAAATTTGAAATTTTAATATGAAAATATAGATAGTTAATGGCAGAATGATAGATTTATTATATAAGTTTATTATAGAAATATAAATAATAGATGGAAAAAATATACATAGGCAATAATAATACAGTAAATTTTTATTTGTGTCTGGGGTGAAAAATTATTATGCAAGCTATTATTTTATATTTAAATTTTTAATTCACTATGTAAGTTTCAAATTGACTCTCTAAATTTATTTTTGATAGTGTATGTTTTCATTTAATATGTAATCAGTTGATTTACTATATAAATTTAATTTTTTTTTTATAAATTTAATGCTCATAATTCTGTTGATGGAATCTTGACATGTTTTTAGGAGATCAATGCATATATTAGAAGAGACATCCAGATAACCTATAAATTTAAAAAAAGGAACTGGGAATAATTTTTTGGATGACCTAATTATCACATGTTTTCTTGGTGTTACTTTCTCACCCAGGAAACTACCAATTTACAAGTATGTTCAATGGATACCACCACTACCACCTTATATTAAGGTCAATGTAGATGGTGTTTCCTTATACGTCCTGTGATTAGTTGGTTGTGATGAGATCTTTAGGAACAACTATAGTTTCATTAAGGTATCCTTCTCTTTTATTATGGGAGATCACCCTGTTTAAGAGAAAGTCCCCATAAAATAGACCTGGATATACTGGTTATTTTGGTTCATAAAAATATTAAATATAAAAACAATGTTTATTTACTATTTATAACATAAAACTGATAAACAGCGAGTAGGATGTTCAAAATTACTTTTATAAACATTAGGAATAAATCAAATTAATTTCAAGAAATAAAAAAAAATCACATACTATCAGTGGAAATTACACCAATTCAAGACATACACAAAGGAAGTGGTAATTAAAAAATAAGGCTTCTAATTAATTATAATAAAATATAAATAAAAATTTGAAAATCATGATTCTACAAACTAGAATCAATAAATGAGAATTACAATCTAGAATCCAATATATTTCCAAAATTGAGAAACCAACATAAAAAAGGTTTGACAATAAGAAATAATTAAAGTGTTAATATCCAACAATGATAAACAACCCACATAATGCTAAAACTACTTCTACATAAAAAAATTAAACCATAATTAAAATTAAAATTCATGAAGCAGCATTCGAACAGTGAATCGCATGTTGAATAAAAGTGGAAATAAATCTGTAAAAGGGACCCCAATATTTACATGCTTCATCTAATTATCCTATGTGCATGGGGAATAATAATTATAGTTTCATTATGTAATGGGAAAAGGAGTACAAAAACAAAGCACAATAGCAGCACACAAGCAAAAATAGATATGAAAAAAAAAGATTCATGCGACGAATAAACATGTAGAACACACAAATAATACAAAAAAATGAAAAATAAAAAACTATAAAGGGACGGAGACCCCTTTATCAGAGCTAGGTTTCACCTTATCAATGAAAAAGATTATCGAAGGGTTTTAAAATAATCATCTCTGAGTCCAACAGGTCTGATATAACATGATCAAAATTTTTGTCTAGGTTCGTCACCATGAACCAATTCCTCTCTCCTTGAGCATGTTGCCCTCTAGTTCTAAGAACAAGAAATTTTATCCATGCACGGTGTTACAATCGAAGGTGTTTTCACTAATTATTCATTGTCATTGTTCAATTCTATGTCATGGATCCTCTATGGGATCTCCACGCAAACCAAGAAAGAGACTTTTTTGTACATCAAGTATCCCCATTACAATAAATGATCATCCTTGTGCATTAATATCAATCATATCACTTCAATGACCCAATGTGTCACTATTATCCAAGTTTGGTGTAAACCAAAACTACCTTCCAAAGGTTGTGCACCTCACTATACTCTCTTTCTATCACTCTCAGCAAAGATGAGCCCCAAAGACCATGAGATCTTTCTAATCTCTATCTTATAAGGAATTTATAAACTAGTTCTATAATGGATCGAACACTGATAATCCTTCCCTTTGTGATTTTTGGGTATTGAAGGTGCCCATGGAAAGTAATAAGGATTTTGAAGGAGGAAGGGGTAGAAATTGGGTAGACTGCAGGGTGGGGCCTTGGGTTGTGCCATATTGTAGGCCTCTATGGTGTGTAATTTTCATATTTAGTGTAGGATGGATCTAGGGAGGATAGTATGGATAATACCTTTTTGTAGGTTTCTATACTGATGTGGTTAGATATGATTTTGGACCTCCCTCGGTGTTTTGCGTTGAGCATGGAAGAAAGTGGTTGTGTCGTAGTGGTTTTTGAGGCTACTTCCAATTCACAGGTGGCTACATCATTTGATGTAGGCTACATTTCAGTATCTCCCCTAGTTTATAGTACCTATGTTATGGATCCAGTCATGGATTGTGTATGTATATTTGACCGGGGGATGGGGTGTGGTCATGGGGGTTTCTTCATGGTCCACTAAAATTTAGCCTCCCTATAAATTCCCCCAAGGCCCTTGACCCCACTTTTCTCCCAATTAGTTCAATAGAACACTAGGAACCCAAGAGTGGATTTTAAATGCTTTAATTACCCCTTTTTCTAGGGGTCAATCCCAAATTCTGGAGATCAACCCATGGTGATCTAAGGTTGGTTTTTCCTCTTTTCTTATAGTTTTTCCTTCATTAGATCTTGTTTTCCTCTCATTATTCTTTCCATGATTTTTAATTTAATATATATCATTCTAATGGAGTTTTATTTTTATTTTTCCAATTTTGGTATGGAACAACATCCTTGGTGTATTTTAGTTTCCTTATAGGATAGGTAATCAGAGATCCACATTGGTGTTCCTTTTATATTTCAAGAACATAGGAATTTTGAGGTAGGGGATTTATTGCTTCTCCTTTATTTTATATGAAATTTTAATTTGACCATGGTTTTTCCATTTTTATGGTCGTGTAAATAACCTAATAAATTTTAAACTACTTTAAAGAATGTAATTGGTTTATGGTTGTAGCGATCACATGTTGTTGCTTTCCACCATGATAATGGTTTACCTCTAGATTTACTAAATAGTGTGATATCTTTGTGTCACAACCCCCTCCCACCAAAGATGCCCCTCCTAAGCTGGAAATGGTGAAAGGGGGATAATGACCCCTGAGTCACGCCTCCAGTAGGTCCTGGGGTGGCGACAAGCACCAAGGGTATGAGTTTTCACAAATATGGGAGGCATTACCCATTTTATTATTTAGGATCGGGAAATAGGACAAGTCAACCACCAAAAAGGAAAAGAACAAGTGTATATAAATAAACCCAAACCAAACCCACATGCATGTTTAAACAATTTTATAACAAGGTACAAGTACAAGAAAGATCAAAGTACAATACCAAAAGAAAACAAGAGTACAGCAACAGCAACAACTCCAACTGTCTGACTAGTAGGGTCTCGCACGGCCATGGTAGTCCTCCTGGAAACCTGAAAGTAAACGTAGGGGGAGAATACATGTATAATCAGTAGGGAAACCTAAATCTCTCATGAACAAGTGGGGAGACATCCTAATTTCCCATGAGAACAATAGAAGAAACCTAGCAAGGAATTCTATCCACCCAACCTCACTAGCCACACTCACCAAAAACACAATCACAATAGGAAGTAGTATATAAGAACAATAGTATTTGGGTACCCCGCACCATTTCCCATTAGTTAGCTTCTCTTCCTAATGTCGAACGTCCTGACGCTACCACACTCTCCCTGCCCGCACACACCTGGGCCTCACAACCACATATCCCGCCCGCACACACCTGGGCCTCACCACCACGTATCACGCCCACACACACCTGGGCATCACCACCATGTATCCCGCCCACACACACCTGGGCCTCACCACCATGTATCCCGCTCGCACACACTTGGGCCTCACCACCACGTATCCCGCCCACACACACCTGGGCCTCATCCCGAAGATTCTTGGGAAACAGTAGAACCTGCCTGAAGAGTCTTGGGCTAAAGCCACCCCAATCGAAACCTACCTGAAGGGTCTTAGGTGTAAGTTCGCCTCAATCCATCACATCCTAGGGGAGAAAGAGTAGGAAGGATCTAGTAACTATGGGAAAACACCCTCTCCCGTGAAATGGGAGTGTTCGGCACTAAGTGCTCAACATGGGTGGGGTGCATCAAAACACAAAGATACAGATATATATATATATATAGCAACCACTCAGCCCAACCTATGTCTTCCAAACAGAGAAACTGAGCACGTGCCTCGGCACTGCTACCACGAAGCATGCATACAACAACCCCAACCCCATTTAGGTTTTCACGTTCCAGCAGAGTTAATTTATTTAGTTCCTTAACTATTGGGCAA
This sequence comes from Viscum album, assembly GCA_963277665.1. NCBI lineage: Eukaryota > Viridiplantae > Streptophyta > Magnoliopsida > Santalales > Viscaceae > Viscum > Viscum album. Next base: position 755,778,516 of record OY728121.1, on the reverse strand, counting down.
CTATCCACAACCAACCACATCGATCATTCGTAAAACATATCCCTGCCATCGACAAATCAAGTTAGGAAAACACAAGCAACACAACCAAGTCCTTCTTATCAACCAACCAACCCATTGATTATTAATCCCACTCCATTACCATGACCCACCATTTATTAACTCTTCCACTTTTTATTTATTATTCACAACCCACTGTTCGTTCACAAACATGCACATCCCTGTAGCCCCACTGCCAAACACCATAACCACAACACACCGAAACCCATACATCAATATCCCTTTAATACCATTTATTGTAGCCCCACTGCTCGTTACCAACACAACATTCACACCAACCCACAACCAAGTCAACTGCAGCCCCACTGCTCACCCTGTCCACAACAACCCACAAAACACCCCCATCACATGCCACGTATCCAAGCCAACACCCATATGTTCATTATTCCATTTTGTTTAACCGGGGTGATCACACAAGGGTTCCAGATTTTAAATAGCCAACTCTATGTGATTAACCAATTTCCACATTCCACAAAGTTTCCATCCATAATAAAATATAGAAGGAGAGGGAAATATTTAATTGCGTAAGCAAAGGCCCCCAACGACCATGATTTTCAGTAGGCAGCAGCTCATTCACAACATAATATCATAGGATATAAATAATGTAACTGCATTCACAAACTTCCCATCCCCGTTATATAAGCCATTTATTATCTTTATTTATTGGTTCAATCGTATATCGTGAAAACATGAGGATACCCACCCCGCATGATGCACAAAAGAGAGAGACAAAGGTAAGATCCCTACCTCAACAGGTTCCGATCGCAATGCTCCCCCGGATCAACCTTAGAAGACGTCCGTCGGCGTCCGTCACTTCTGTCGGGTCTTGGAAAAACCTCCTCAGGTGGAAGTCGGAAAGGAAAGGCCGAAGGAAAGAAAACAGATCCAAGTTCAGAAGTTCCGCCTCGTTGTTACGATCTCGTGGCCACTGACGGATCGTAAATCGGAGCTCAAACGAAGAAGTTATGGAAGAAAGAGCCTTCGAGTCTCTTGGGAGAACTCTTCTCAGAGGAATGGGGAGGAGAGGAGTGAGTTGAAAAGGAGGAGGGGCCCCTCCTTTTATAGGAGAGAAAAGAAAAAGTACACGGCGTGTACTTTATGGTACATGTCGTGTACTCAGTTATTTTACACGGTCTCCGCACGGCTTCTAACATGGCTCTGTGGCCATTGACTGGTCAACACACGGTTTGAGGGTAATGCATACGCGGGGAGGGACTACACGGCGTGAAGTTTGGACACACGGCGTGTACCCATTTATTGCACACGGCAAGGACACGGCTCCAACACGGCACATGGCCATTGACTAGAAATGCGTACGCAGGGAAGGACTACACGGCTTGTAGTATCGGACACACGACATGCACCCATTATTCCACACAGCAAGGACACAGCCTTCAACACGGGGTATACCCGGCAACGTGGTACACTTCATGTAGTTACACTACACGGCATGTACTCATTTACTTCACATGGTGAGGACACGGCCTGCGACACAGGGTATACTCGAAAAGGGGGTACATGGCGTGTACTTAAACTACACAGCGTGTAGTTTCAAAATTCTGGAAAGCATGGGAAAAGTCCATTTTACCCTCCAAAACAATTCTTGACCTTCTTTTTGACAAAGGAATGGGCCGGAGAGGTCCGGGCCATTACATCAGATACCTCTTAAAACATTCTCGCCCCCGAGAATTCAAAAACCAACCAAGCGGTAACCCAACAAGATACCTCTTAGGGTTCTCGTTATAACAGGAACCCAACCAACAACCCTAATCATATGTGTTAGGAATTCCTTCTCCTATGTTGAGATATTATCTGCTTTTGGCGGAACTGACTCACCTGCACGGGTTTAATCGCATCCTCATTAATGCATCTCGATTAATGATTGGGTCTTCCCACTTTCATATATTAGGATTTTTCAACTCACACAACCCCCAACACCGTACAACCAACACACTGCCCGAACATGTGGTTTGGGGAAAATTACTTCTCCTATGTCAATATATTATCCACTTTAGGCAGCACTGACTCACCCGCACGGGTTCAATCGCATCCGTATTAATGCTCTCGATTAAGGATCAGGTGTTTCCCCTTTCCCCACACATCCGGACAAGTTACACATTACCAGGGAACAAGGAAACAAAAAGGTCTCACAACTGACAAGACAAGCATTCCATAATATCAAAGGTACAGAGTAAAAAATCAACACAAAGCTCAGAAGAACAAAGGAAAACACAAGTAAAAACAACTCCGGGTACTGAGCTTGCATCTGGGTCTCCCGCTCCCAAGTGCTCTCCTTGAGGCCGCCATGCCTCCACAACACACGAACCAATGGAATGGTTTGTCCACGGAGCACCTTCTCTTTACGATCCTCGATTCTAACTAGTCGTTCCTCGAAGGTCGCATCGTCTCCCATATCTAACTCTCCCCAGTCGATAATGTGGGAGTCGTCGTGTAGGTACCGACGAAGCTGGGAGACATGGAAGATGTCGTGAACCTTCTCCAACTGAGGTGGCAGGGCCAGCTGATATGCCATCTCGCCAACTCGCCTCAGCACCTAAAAAGGTCCAATGAACCTAGGTGATAGCTTGCTCCCTTTCCCAAAACTCTGTTTCCCCCATCGAGGGGAAACCTTCAAATACACATGATCTCCCACCTCAAACTCCAAAGGCCTCCTCTGACGATCAGCATAAGACTTCTGTCGGTCCTGAGCCACTTTCATCCTTTCACGTACAAGCTAGAATTTCTCTGTGGTGCTCTGCACTACCTCTAGCCCAAGAGGACCTGTCTCACCAACCTATGCCCAGCAAATGGGTGAACGACATGACCTTCCATACAAAGCCTCAAACAGTGCCATGCCAATAGTAGAGTGGAAGCTGTTGTTGTAGGCAAACTCTACTAAAGTCAAGTTTCGTACCCATGATCCTCCAAAATCTAGAACGCATGCTCACAACATTTCCTCCAACGTCTGGATAGTCCACTCTGTTTTCCCATTGGTCTAGCGGTGGAAAGTAGTTCTTAGGTGTAGCTGGGTGCCAAAAGCATGTTGCGACCCCCTCTAGACTCGTGAGGTAAACCGAGTATCCCGATATGAGACGATTGTCTTTGGGACTACATGCAACCGCACAACCTCGTCTACGTAGCTCTGTGCTAAGGTACTCACTGGGCCTGACTCCTTAATTGCTAAGAAGTGAGCTGATTTCGTCAGTCGATTCACCACTACCCAGATAGCATCATAACCACCCTGAGCTCTGGGTAGTTCTGTGACTAAGTCCACTGAGATGTCATCCCACTTCCACTTGGGGACATCTAAAGGATGCAAAAAACCACTGGGAACATAGTGTTCATCCTTCACTTGCTGACACACTAGGCATTTAGCCACAAACTCCGCCACTGCCCGTTTCACCCCAGGCTACCAAAACTGTTCCCTCAGGCCTCGGTACATTTTCGAAACTCCTGGATGTACCGCCAAGGCTGAGCTATGGAACTCACGGAGAACTCCCTCATGCATTGTCTCCGGGACAAACAACCTTCCATGGAAAAGCATCTGATGTCGGCTATACTCTGACCATATTTATGGAGCGTTCCCTTGATCGACACGATCCCGCATCACTTCCTCCTCGGAGTCCCCCCACTGAGACTCTTCCACCTGCTGCAACAAGGAGGAATGCACCGTCATCTGAAACAAACAGCCTCTAACACCTTCTACCCTGGCATCCAAGTGCAAGGCAGCCAACTCTCCCATCACTTTACAAGAATTAGTGGATTCCCGAACTACTTCCTAATGCGACTTCCTGCTCAGGGCATAAGCCACAACGTTGCCCTTACCTTCAGTGTAAGAGATCTCAAAGTCATAGTCTTGAATAATCTTGACCCATCTCCGCTATCGCAGCTTCAGGTCATGCTGGGAGAAGATATAATGCAGGCTCTTGTGATCTAAGAAGACCACAAAGCGCTCCCCAAAGAGGTAATGTCGCCACAACTTCAGTGTGAACACTACTGTTGCAAGCTCTAGGTCATGGGTGGCATAGTTACGCTCATGAAGGTGTAACTGCCTAGACCCATAATAGATCACTCCCTTCTTCTACATTAGCACGCACCATAGACCAATGCCAGAAGCATCACAAAACACCTCATACAACAACCCTTCCTCTAGCAACCTGAGTTCGGGAGCACTGACCAACTTCTCCTTCAGGTAGTTGAAAGATTTCTGGCATTGCTCTCTTCATAGGAAGACCTGGTTCTTCCTAGTCAAAGATTTCAATGGAGCAGAAACTCGAGAGAAGTCCGAAACGAACCTCCGATAGTAACCTGCTAACCCTAGGAAACTACGAACTTATGCCACGCTCTTGGGTGCTTCCCAATAAAAAACTGCCTCCACCTTCGACGGGTCCACCGACACTCCATGCTGAGACACCACGTGCCCAAGGAAGTGTACTTCTTGTGTCAAGAACTTACACTTCGACAATTTCCTATAAAGCTGGTGGTGTTGAAGGACTTCCAAGACTGCCCTGAGATGATCAACGTGCTCCCCCTCTGATCTTGAGTAGATCAGGAAGTCATCGATAAACACAACGACGAACCAGTCCAGAAACTCTCGAAAGACAAAGTACATAAGTCCCATGAACACAGCCGATGCATTCGTAACTCCAAACAGCATCACTACAAACTCGAAGTGCCCATACCTGCACCTGAAATCCGTCTTTGAGATGTCACTGTCCTTTACCCTTAGCTGATGATATCCAGATCGTAGATCAATCTTAGAAAACCAACCTGATCCGCTCAGTTGGTTGAAGATATCATCTATCCTTGGAAGGGGGTAACAGTTCTTGATCGTTACCTGGTTCAACCTTCGGTAGTCTATGCATAACCTGAGACCACCATCTGCCTTCTTCACGAACAAAACTGGAGCACCCCATGGTGATATGCTGGGTCGAACAAAACCCTTCTCCATCAGATCATCAATCTGAATCCTCAACTCCCACAACTCCGAAGGTGCCATCCGATAAGGGGTCATCGAAATCGGACGAGAACCATGCTGTAAGTCTATCCCGAACTCAATGTCATGTCGGGGGGTAGAGTCACAACCTCCTTAGGAAAAATATCGAGGAACTCCCCAACAACCTACGGGACTTCCATCATCTCTGTATCAGCTGGAACCACTGATAACCCGCCTAACAAGGAAAAGAGAGGCTTCACATGACGACTTCCCACCTCATAACTCCTCTCGCCAACAAAAGATATGTGATGCCCATCCACGTCGGAGAACACGACTCTTCTCTGGAAGAAGTCTATAACAGAACTAACAGAAAACAACCAGCCGATGCCTAGGATGACATCGTATGGCTGCATCTATAACAGAAGAAGGTCCCCACTAGATCGATGTGGTCCTAACGTCATCCCACATCCCCGGAAAACACAAGATACGTTGTTATGGCCTCCAACTGGTGTACTCAGCACCAGTGGTACGGAAAGTCTCTCTATGTCTAGTCCCAAAGCATGGGATAGACCAGGTGCAACAAAGGAGTGTGAAGCTCCCGAATCGAACAAAGAAGAAACAAGAGTGATGAACAAAAAAATCGTACCTCGCACCACCTCCGGTCCTGCCGGAGCTGTCAAATCTGTTGAGTGCAACTATCCACACCCATCTTCTCCTCCTCTCTGATGTCGTGCACCTCCCCGACCATTCCTTGGTCGAGGTCCCTGAGGAGCACCCTGAGGTCGGCCTCCTCCCGCAAAGTCTTCCCCCGGAGGAGCATGGTCCTGCTGCTGCTAGAAGGGCCTCGCCGGCAACTGGTGCTACTGAGCTGGGCGCTGAACCTACCCACCTCCACCGTATGGAGCTCGGGTCGGGCACCGACTCTGGACGTGCCCGAAACCTCCACAATAAAAACACTTCAGTCCTGGGCTCGTGAAAAAGGGACGAGGACCTGAAGATCTGAACTGGAACTGTTGGGGCCCGCTCCCCACCGGCCTGAACCTGGAAGGTCTCGTCGTAGGGGACCTGCTACTGACTTCCTTCCCCTTATACGAGCCCGTCTGGATCCCCTCACATGGTGAACCTCTCAGTGAGTTCATCCTCTCTACAACCTTTTCCTTCTTCTGTACCGCCAAGTACGTCGGAAGGGTGAAGGGGGTGACAACAAACTGAAGCGAAGGATGAAGCGCCTCCTCCAAACGTCTCACCTGAGACTCCTCATCTAGAAAGAGATCTGGAGCAAAGCACAGGAGATTCTTGAACTTGATCCCTAGTTCTCGTACCGACATACTCCCATGTTGAAGGGAGAGTAACTCCTGCCGCTTCTCCGCCTTGATCATGGAAGAAATGAATTCCTCTCATAATTCCTTCTTAAATTCAGCCCATGGAACCTCTACCTCTATCCTCTCTCCGAGTTAGAGTTTCCACCACTGTCGTGCCGCACCTCTCAGCTGACTGACTGCTAGGGGAACCCAGTACTCCCTCGGAGCATGGATCAAGGTAAAAGTGATCCCTAGCTCCTCAAGCCACCCCTCCTTCTCCGTATCTGAAGTACTACCCACGTACTTCTTGAGGTTTTTCCGCTGGAAAGAACAGAGAGTCTTCTGCCACTGTCTATCTTCCTCCTCTTGGTCAATCCTCAACTGATCAACCGCCTGGATCTGCTGGGCCTCGGCCGTCTGAGCCACCCTGGGACGACGTCCAGGTGCCATAGTTGTACGGTAAACAAAGATCGCCTAAGCCCAAGTAGTAAGGAAAAACTCAAGGTTTTATTTTATCATTTTATTTCAATTTATTTCGCAAAACACCCAAATCAAGTAAAACACAATCATTATGATGCATGTACATTCCCTAGGGTCACTACCCTGCAATCAATGTAGTCTCACTTGGTCATTTAGTAGGCTCAGAGTCCTTGCATCGGATCATGGTAGGCCTTAACATCCCGTGTCCAAGCCGGTCTTCCCTGGGCTATGTCACGTAACATGATTAACTAACATTTTCGCCCTACCATCCCATGCAATCCTCACTGTGCCTAACTCCATACTTCATCCTATCTCTAACCATCAGCTCTGATACCATTCTGTCATGACCCCCTTCCCACCAAAGATGCCCCTCCTGATCTGGCAATGGTGAAAGGGAGATAATGACCCCTGAGTCCCGCCTCCAGTAGGCCTCGGGGTGGCGACTAGCACCAAGGGTATGAGTTTTCACAAATATGGGAGGCATTACCCTTTTTATTATTTAGGATTGGGAAATAGGAAAAGTCAACCACCAAAAAGGAAAAGAACACGTGTATATAAATAAACCCAAACCAAACCCACATGCATGTTTAAAAAATTTTATAACAAGGTACAAGTACAAGAAAGCTCAAAGTACAATACCAAAAGAAAACAAGAGTACAACAACAGCAACAACTCCAACTGTCTGACTAGTAGGGTCCCGCACGGCCCTAGTAGTCCTCCTCGAAACCCGCAAGTAAACGTAGGGTGAGCATACAAGTATACTCAGTAGGGAAACCTAAATCTCTCGTGCACAAGTGGGGAGACATCCTAATGTCCCGTGAGAACAACAGAAGAAACCTAGAAAGGAATTCCATCCACCCAACCTCACCAGCCACACTCACCAAAAACACAATCAGAACAGGTAGTAGTATATAAGAACAAGAGTATTTGGGTACCCCGCACCATTTCCCTTTAGTTAGCTGCTCTTCCTAATGGAGAACGTCCTGACGCTGCCACACTCTCCCCGCCCACACACACCTGGGCCTCACAACCACGTATCTCTCCTGCACACACCTGGACCTCACCACCACGTATCGCGCCCGCACACACCTGGGCCTCACCACCACGTATCCCGCCCGCACACACCTGGGCCTCACCACCATGTATCCCTCCCGCACACACCTGGGCCTCACCACCACGTATCCCGCCCGCACAAACCTGGGCCTCACCACCACGTATCATGCCCGCACACACCTGGGCCTCATCCCGAAGATTCTTGGGAAACAGTAGAACCTGCCCAAAGATTCTTGGGAAAAAGCCACCCCAATTGAAACCTACCTGAAGGGTCATAGGTGTAAGGTCGCCTCAAGCCATCACAGCCTAGGGGAGAAGGAGTAGGAAGGATCTAGTTACTATAGGAAAACACCCTCTCCCATGATATGGGAGTTTTCAGCACTAAGTGCTCAACATGGGTGGGGTGCGTCAAAACACAAATATATATATATATATATAGTAACCACTCAGCCCAACCTATGGATTCCAAACAGAGAAACTAAGCATGTGCCTCGACACTGCTACCACGAAGCATGCATACAACAACCCCAACCCCATTTAGGTTTTCATGTTCCAGTAGAGTTAATTTATTTAGTTCCTTAACTATTGGGAAACTATCCACAACCAACCACATAGATCGTTCGTAAAACATATCCCTACCATCCACAAATCAAGTTAGGAAAACACAAGCAACACAACCAAGTCCTTCTTATCAACCAACCAACCAATTGATTATTAATCCCATTCCATTACCATGACCCACCATTTATTAACTCTTGAACATTTTATTTATTATTCACAACCCACTGTTCGTTCACAAACAAGCCCATCCCTGCAGACCCGCAGCCAAACACCATAGCCACAACACACCGAAACCCGTACATCAATATCCCTTTAATACCATTTATCGCAGCCTCGATGCCCGTTACCAACACTACATTCACACCAACCCACAACCAAGTCAATCGCAGCCCCGCTGCTCACCCTATCCACAAAAACCCACAAAACACCCCCATCACAAGCCACATATCCAAGCCAACACCCACATGTTCATTATTCCATTTTGTTTAACCGGGGTGATCACACAAGGGTTCCAGATTTTAAATAGCCAACTTTACGTGATTAACCAATTTCCACATTCCACAATGTTTCCATCCATAAGAAAATCCAGAAGGAGAGGGAAAAATTTAATTGCATAAGAAAAGGCCCCCAACGACCATGATTTTCAGTAGACAGCAGCTCATTCACAACATAATATCACAGGATATAAATAATGTAACTGCATTCACAAACTTTCCATCCCCGTTATATAATCCATTTATTATATTTATTTATTGGTTAAACTGTATATCATAAAAACAAGAGGATACACACCTCGCATGATGCACAAAAGATAGAGACAAAGGTAAGATCCCTACCTCAACAGGTTCTGATCGCAACGCTCCCCCGGATCAACCTTAGAAGACGTCCGTCGGCGTCCGTCACTTCTGTCGGGTCCCGGAAAAACCTCCTCGGGTGGAAGTCGGAAAGGAAATGCTGAAGGAAAGACAACGGATCCAAGCTCGGAAGTTCCTCCTCATCGTTACGATCCCGTGGCCATTGACGTATCGTAAATCGGAGCTTGGATGAAGAAGTTATGGAAGAAAGAGCCTTCGAGTCTCTTGGGAGTACTCTGCTCAGAGGAATGGGGAGGAGAGGAGTGAGTTGAAAAGGAGGAGGGGACCCCTCCTTTTATAGGCGAGAAAAGAAAAATTACACAGTGTGTAATTTATGGTACATGGCGTGTACTCGGTTATTTCACACGGTCTCCACGTGGCTTCTAACACGGCTCTGCGGCCGTTGACTGGTCAACACACGGTTTGAGGGTAACGCATACGCGGGGAGGGACTACACGGCGTGTAGTTTGGAAACATGGCGTGTACCCATTTATTGCACACGGCAAGGACATGGCTCCAACGTGGAACATGGTCGTTGACTGGTAACGCGTACGCGGGGAAGGACTACGCGGCGTGTAGTATCGGACACACGGCGTACACCCATTATTACACACAGCAAGGACACAGCCTTCAACACGGGGTATACCCGGCAAGGTGGTACACTATGTGTAGTTACACTACACGGCATGTACTCATTTACTTCACACGACGAGGACACGGCCTGCGACACGGGGTATACCCAAAAAGGGGGTACACGACGTGTACTTAAACTACACGGTGTGTAGTTTCAAAATTCTAGAAAATGTGGGAAAAGTCCATTTTACCCTCCAGAACACTTCTTGACCTTCTTTTTGACAAAGGAATGGGTCGGAGTGGTTCGTGCCATTACATTATGTTATTCTTGTTAGTATGTTTTTTTTATATTATCATATTTAATTGATGAAATTGGTAAAGAATATAAGTTGATAATTTATTGTTTGGCTAAATAACTAGAAGAGGCATGTTTAATAAATCCTTTGATTCATGTAATTTGATATTAATATAATTGATGCTAAATGATTGTTTGTTTAAAGTTATTATTCCATGTGTTAATGTAATATATACATAACATGAAGTTTGAATTCTTGAAAATTATAAAAACAATAAAAAGTCGTGTTAATTGAGAATTATTCTCCTCAAATTTTGATGAAACTGGTCTTATGTTAGAGATCATTTTTAAATAATTTTATAGATTATTATAGATGATGCATTAGGTTTAACATAGTTGAAACCTAAGAAAAATTAATTGATTAATTCAAGATGGAATAAAAACTGGTTTTTATTTATAAAGATAAATCCTTGGGGCCGAGAGTTTCTGTTTCTTTATAATTGGTGGATGCCTTGTGTTGGGGTCTATGAGAGCTCATCTGTATGTGAAGGTTGAATGCCTTATTCCTAGAAAATAGATTTCATTGTTGACTATTTTTTATTGTTTTATTCCTTCTATGTTATCTAGATATGAGCCTTGCAATGTGATTTGATTTTGGGATGAATGATGGGATATGGACTGGGAGGCCCAAGGTTGGGATACCAGTCGATGCATGTGATAGCGAGATGCATGGGGATATACATGATGGTGTCAGGGATGGCACAATGATGAAGTAATGGGTTGAATCAAGTCTTACCCATTTTCCTGATACTAAGATTTGGGATGATTTTTTGTTAAATCTGTTGACAGGTTGGATGGTTAGTTTTCTTATTTATCTTCATTCCTCTCCCCACCGCTTGAGGTAGCTGGTTGTATTTGTTTTTGTCTCTTTAATGAATTTTTAGGATATTTTCCTATAGTACCTAGAATTATGGAATGCTAATAATATTTAACAAATGGATTAACCCATGGAGTTGGTGTTTTTGGAATGAAAACGAGATGATATTAAGGAACTGGGGACTCGATTCGGATTATCCCTGGAGGGAATGGACATCACTCTAATGGTTAATGAAATGTGACATTTGAAATAATGTTGTTAATTAATGGTTATTGAATTAATTAACATAAAAGGAATTATTTAAAAGTAAATAATTAATTAAATACAATACTTTTTAAATGAATCTGTTCTTATATTATATCTAGTCCCAGATGGTGGTAGTCGGGTGTTCGAGTGACAACAGCTATAGTGGAACCTAAGACTTGGTTATTCCCATAGTATGGTTGTGATAAATATTATATAAAATGTATTCTATGATTTCATATGCTACCCTGCCCATTTTGGTAAGGCTAATGACACCCAGTTCACTTTTGGAGGGTCTTTTCCACAATATTCAGGCTGGTGAGGAATAGATGGTTGACTACCCCCTCTTTCCCTACTCTCTTCTCTTGGTAGTATTATGTGATGGTATGCATAGTGATTAGTTTACCCTAAATTATAGTAGAGGTATGTAATCACTTATAGTTATTTCACAAACATTTATCTCTATATATAGTATATAAATGATTATTATAGGTATGATGTGTATTGGATGTGATAGTTTGAGGTACCACTACAACAAAACATAGGAATAGTGGTGGTTTTTTTTTGTTAATTTGGAGACGAATTAAATGGTCGAAAAAAATTTATATGATGGTTTTTTAAAACCACTAATAATGTTTGAATAAGAATCCAACTTGTGTAGGGTTATCCCATTTAGTGGATTTTTCTGGTAAGTGTCACGAAAAGTTTTTTTAGTAGCAATTATTTTGTTTTTAACGGCATTTTTTCCTCTAAAAAACTAACGAGGAGTTAGCGGTGATTTAAACCACTACTAAATTTTATAATATATATTAGTGGTTGAAACCACCACTTAAAAATTTAGTGGTGGTATTTCCTCTCATAAACATCCATGGAGTTAGTAGCGGTTTAAACTTCCATTACAAATATTTTGATAATATATAGTTTTGGTTTAAATAGCCATTATATAGTGATATTAAAAGAAATTAAATCTTCCAAAATAGGATCCCAAGAAAATCAATAAAAAATCATAACACAAAAAAACATCCATATTACATACCAACATAACATAAATACCAAGTTGAATAATAAATATAAACCAAAATCTCGTAATACAAAGTAGGCTAAATTAACCAATACATATATAGTATAATATAAGAGAAAGACAAATCCTTCATGTGAACCAAGGGCACTATCCAAAACTACCATTAAACACCCTCCCCAAGAGAGAACAAGGGGGATAAATCCATAAAGAATATATTATTAGGTATCTATGACTAAACTTATAAAATTCACTTGGTCTATATACATTAAATGGTATAAGTAGTGTGTGAACTAAACTACCTATTAGGTTCCCAACAATAAAGGAGTCCATGTATTTTTTTAAAATCATTCGATAAATGTATTTTGATAATAAATTACATGATTTCTAGGTTTAAGAATTTAAAAAACAACTCATAAAAATGTCTAACATTATTTTTCAAAATCCTGAACAATGATTTAAACAACAAATTTGGCTTTTCATTGAAAAAAAATACATATTAAAAAGGAATTTATAATAACTATTTTCTTACCAAATTTTAGATAATTTTAAAGAGAGTGCTGAAAATAATTAAACAAAAAATGAAATGAATAATTACTTCTAGAAAACAAGATATATAAATAGGTGGAAACTTTAATCAATATCAAAAGTAGTTATATCAAAAATAAAAATACAATTGAAGAAAACCTTAAAAGACATAAGGATGGAAATCAGATATAAGAAAAGAGTGATAATAGAAAATAAAGAAGAAGAAGAATCAAGTATAGTATTAGTGAATTCATATAAAGTATATGTAATTAGGGGAAACTCCCATGGTCCTAGTGGGATGATCCTAGATATACTCAGGTGGAACCATCTTCCAACCAATTAATGATGTGCCTATATAATAACCTCTCAAATTACTCCAATAATCCTCACTAGATGGCACTCTACAAGTGTTAGAAAAAAATCATATAACATAGGAACCTAGTCACAGTCTCATCATGACTAGACTATATCCATATCTCAATATCCCACTTAGATTTCAAGGGTTCCTATGATACTAGAGACCGATGATGGGGAAACATGTATCACATATCAGTCACACATCAATAACATGTCACAAAAAAACATATAAATTTCATAACTCATCCCTCCCCCATAAAACCTTCTTATAAATTACCCATATATAGTTTACATAACAACAAAAATAATCACAATTCTCTTATAGGATCCACAAAATTATATAAAATAAGTTTCTATTAGGGAATAAACCAAGTGTGTAACACATTTTGTGAAAAAAACATTGTATAAAGGGTCAAAGAGGAGTTTGGTTTTAAGATAATAAATATACATATAAAACCTTCTTAAAAAGAAACTTTATAAACCAAGTGCTATTTAAACACATTCTTTGAGTGTAATTTTGAAACCACTATAGAAATAAAGGGGAAACATCCCTTTAAAACCAGTAAATCCAATATATCATATATACATACAAACACAACCTCGATAAACAACATAGAAACCCTCATAAGAAAAATTTATCAATAAGAAAAATCATACCATATTAAAGAAACTAGTGGATCCCATATGCTGTTTAGAATAGAAATGGTTTTGTTGATAAGTGAAACTGTTGAAAATATTAGTTTTTTGGTATTATGGAACTATGTAAAGAGTTTATGCTTGGGGAAAATGGATAAGTAAGAAAATCAGGTACATGGAAAGAACTTGAAGAGACTATGAAGGATGGTTATAAGGTAAAATTTAGAAGAAAACATATAAAATCAACCAATCATATAGATTTTAGGCAATTTAAGGTAAATACTAATATCCCCCACCTCAAACCACAACATGGTCTCTCAACCATAGAAATGTTAGTCTTACATGAGTTTAGTTACACATCACCATCACTGAATCCAAAGTCAAAACTAATCACTACAAAAAAAATATCAGTAAAGGGGGTTATTTTTGGATATAGAAGGGGTTATAATCCCTTTTAAAAGCTTCAGTGGCAGTTATGGTGAAACGCCACAAAAGTGGTTGCCTACTGTTGTTAGAGATAGTTTTTGTGAACCATTGGTTAATGAAGTAGTGAATTAGCAGTGTTTGTATTAAATTAGGATTTAAAACTCTTCTAATATTGCTCTAAATTCACTAGAAACCTGAACTTTAGAAGGGATTTAAACCCCTTCTAATTTATTTTTCTTTAGAGGTGGTTGTTAATCAAATTTTTAGGGGCGGTTTTAACAACCCCTAATTTTTTTTTGAGAAATTAGCAGTGGTTGTGGAAACCACTTCTAATTTCCCATTTTTTTTGTGTGTGTATATATATACATTTATATCAAACACACACACAAACACAAATGTGTATTTATATATTTATTTGTAAATATTTATACTTATTTTCATACACGTATATATATTTATATATTACCAAAATATTATATATATATATATATATATATTATTTATATGTACACAATTAAAAAAATGTTAATATATATAGCATATTTATATGAGTACAATATATTATATATTTTATAAATGCATTTATATGTATACAAATATATATATATATTGTATATATATAATATTTATATTATATATATACATATAATATAATATAATATAATATTTATAAATAGATAGAATTTTATGCATATTTATACATATATACATATATTTATATTTATATTTATATAGTTATATCATGTATACACATATGTATTCAATACATCAATCTGAATACTTATATGTATATTAATATAAATTTATTTATTTATAAATACATATATAATATACTTATATATCTAATAATACCATATATATATAATATATATGAAATATAATATAATATAATATATATAGATATGTATATATATAATTATTTTCACATACTTACATCTATGTTTATATATATATATGAATTTATTTAATGTATTTATATAAAAATATTTATATAATATATTTATATAATATATTTCTATAATATATTTACAATTTATACAAATATTTATGTTATATATAATTAATCTTAATTATATGAAACACAATTTACCCAAATATTTTATATGAAATAAAATTTATAAAAATATTTATATAATATTATATAAAATATAATTTTATAATATATATAATTAATATTATATAAAATAAAATTTATACAATATTTATATGATGTATTTCAATACATATATTCATTAATATGTACATTAATATATTTGTATTTCAAAAAATATAATTGTATAATATTGGGTACATTAATATATATTTATTTGTATAAATATATTATTTAAAAGCATAAATATATTATTTAAAATTTTATTTATTATTATTGTTATATAAATTATAAAAACTAAAATCTTTGGTTTTTATATGATTTATTTTCTAAAATAAATTATATTTATGAATATATTTATATAATATGTTTATGCTTTTATATTATATATAATTAATATTATATGAAATAAAATTTATTCAAATAAACATATATATATCAAACTCCATAACCTTCCTTCGTAATAGGTTCCTTCAAAAACGTAAAAAAGGTCAAGCTAGTTACCTCAATTCTTCCCTCTAGCCATCCATTAGAAATACCTTTGTTAACGTCATGCATAACTCAAGATGGATGGTTAGTTCAGATTCCACTATGAAATTCTGGCTTGATAACTGGACTCGCACCCCCCTCATCTCTATGATATCTCTGGATGCTCCTCCAGATAACATCAATCCCACCATAAATTATGTAATACATTCTAGTCCATCTAATATCCCTAGTCACATTAGGCACGTTGTGGGCAATTACCCATTTAAAAATGGGGATGATTTCCTTACCTGTGAGCCTGCTCATAATGGTATTTTGGATTCCAAAAACTTCTATAATCACTATTTCACTAACTCTAACCCCATTTTCTAATGGTTGAAGTTTTTTGACAGACCTTGGATTAATCCTTCAAGACATAACCTTGTTTGGCGTATTGACCATAAACGCATTCCTACAGAGGTTTGTCTTCAGTCTTTTGGTGTCCAAATATGCTCTAAATGTAAATTTTTTCATCAACACAGGGAAGACACCAATCATATTTTCTTATCCTGTGCTACATCCTATGCTCTTTGGAATTATGTTACTGACCTGTTTGACTACATATGGTTATCCTATGACTCTATTTTCTCTATGCTAAAACATTGTGTGGAATTAGAATCTTCTCAGAAAATCAATAACCTCTTCCTTTCCACTATTTCTGAGATCTTACATGTCATCTGGTATGATAGAAATGCAATTATACACAACAATTACTCATTTAATCTTAATGCAGGTTGGAGGAGGATCCTTATTACCATTTGGGAAATAGCCTCGCTTCATAAATCCCAGTGTGACAATTTGGTTAGAGACTTTGTGATCCTCCATCGTCTAAAAATCGATGGCGTTTACTCTAAACCGAAGCATTCTCTCGAGGTTTTTTGGCAAGCTCCGACTCCTGGATGGATCAAGATCAATGTAGATGGAGCTTCCAGAGGAAACCCAGGTCCTGCAGGATGTGGCGCCATTTTCAGATATTATCTCGGGCGATGTCACAGATGCTTCTTTGGGAGTTGTGGAAATGCCTCTTCTCTTGAAGCAGAAATGTTGGCAGTGATCCAAGCCATTATTTTTTTCAAGTTAAAAGGATGGAATAACATCTGGATAAAAAGTGACTCTCTATTTGGAATGGGGTGATCCACCTTTCCTGGCCTCCCACTGCTCGCTAGATTAACTGCCTCAATTCTCTTCTGGAAATTAGATACATTTCCACCCACACATATTGAGAAGCAAATATGATGGCGGATGGCCTTTCCAAAAAAGGAGTCGACCATGATATGACCTAGAGTGATACGTTTCTGGTTCAAATTCTCCCTCACTTAGTAATAGATTGTAATAAGATTCCATCTTTCCGATTCATGTAACCATATCTCTCTTTTTTTAATAAAATTTTTCTTGATTTTAAAAAAATGTATATAATATTATACAATTATTTTTATGTAGACATAGAAATGAAATTAAATATAATCATATAAATATTTTATATAATGTTTTTATATTATGTATTTCAATTCATTTATATATAGTGTTTTAGTTATATATATATATATATTATGGAATTTGTTTTTTAAATAGTGGGGGTTCACAACCCCCTCTAATTTAAGACATTAGAGGGGGTTTTGAACCCCTTATAATTTAAGATATTTGAGGGGGTTGTGAACTGTCTCTAATCTCATTGATTAGCAGCGGTTATGAACCCCCTCTATTTTCTTAAATTAGAGGGGGTTCTAAGCCCCTTTAAAATTCAACCACATATTAAAGAAATAATGTTAAAAAATTTAGAGGGGCTTCATAACCCCCTTTAAATTCGATGATTAGTGGGGGTTGTATAAAAACATTTCTAATTTTATATTGAAAATGAATTTATAGGTGGTTGTGAATAACCCCTATAAAAACCCCCTCTAATCTACTTTATTTTGTAGTGAATCACTATCCAAAGAACCCTAATTAACCCTATCTTTGTCTCTGTCTCCACACTCAGCTACATGAACCTATATGAAAATTTTCTTGAAAATTAAATAGTGTTGTATATTTAAATTTAAACTTAAAACCCAAAAAAATTTGTGTACTAAATGATTATGAATTTTTGTGATTTACTTTCTCACTCATACCATCCATTAAAATAATATCACTAAGGACCAATCCAGTAATATTATGATATAATTCAACTAATGCATTCTATATAGAAACAAACTTTGCATCTTGAATCTTTATATGATCCCCTTATTGCTGGATTGTGATCCCTTATTGAATTGTGCTTTGCATTGAAATAAACTCCCTCAGGGCATCTCAAGGTAGGGAGTCACTATAACCAGAAGTAGATGTTGTTGAAATCCCTATTGACCTACCAAATACCTCATATGGTAATGGTCACAAACTTATCCCACACATGCAACCAGCAATCTCCTTCCCAAGGACTTGACCAACTGGATCATCCTAGGAGATCGAGAAGAATTGTGCGGGATTTTCATCCCAGATCTATTTTATTTTTATCTATAAATAAAATATTCGTCATATTTAAATTAATACATATTAACAAAGTTAAAAATGATAATAATTTATTAGAATGAAAAATAAATTCATACCCCCACTTATTTAGTAGGATCATTCACATAACTCCCATTAGATTTCGTATGAACATCCAACCAAGGTTTTATTTTAAAGACATGGTGACCTAAATTATTTGACTATATTAAACAAATTAAAATTAAAAAATTAATATATGAAATAGATAATTCTATCTTATAATTATTTAAACCAATGAAAACATTACCAAAGTCGATCTATTTCTTGAAAAAAGTTTTTGAAGCGGCAGTATGGGGGTGATTTGTTTAGCTTGACTTAATATATTTTTCATTTAAACATCCTAAAATAAATAACATGTAATTTAATATTAATGTTTATAACGTCATATTATTTTCATATGAAATTATATATGTAAAATGAGATTAAGATAAAAATATATTTGTTTAATACCATGTGATTCTCATGGTGATAGCTATCAGCAAACACCTTCTGCTACTCTCTAGGTACCCCTTCAGGTACATTATCATACTACTACAGAGTGATCAATGATGTATTGTTGAATTCATTCCATAACCATGATTTAAAATGTTTCATTTTCTTACCCCAAATTTTTCAATGTCCACTTTCATGCGACAAGATCAGCAATGGTAAATTAGAATAAAATATGTACAAATATATTCATTTATAAAATTTTATAATTTAATAACATAATAGAATTTAATTGATCCATAATTTATGAAAATTACCATTATCTAGGAATCAAATACTTCATTCTTCAAATATTAATGCATATACCTCCAATCAAAATATGTAATCGGAAGGATAATTAGCTCTACTTCTAACTGGACTAGAATTTGGCCAAATAATTCCATAATATCATCTGTGCGGACCTAATAACAATCAAAGGGGATAACTATCTTTAATTATTTTATATTCTAGAAATCTGAACAATTCAATTTTTTTCGGTATTAATTTTTTTTTCATATTTTATGAAAGAAAAGTTATTAGTATAAAAAAAATTCAAAAACTTTATTCACATTAAAATTTGTAGTAATAAATATCACCCTCTTGTATCCTCAGGAAGAAACCGGAGTGACGAACTATTCTCTCATTTTAAAGTCATCGAGTGCTAAACCTGCTGAATGGGAAGGAAATGTGCCATATTTTTATGGGACAGAGAATGATGTTGTGAAAGATACTGATGGAATGTAAAAAGACTGTGTGCTAGATATTGATGGGGGATAGATGGAGGATGTCCCATATGTTGCAGGGAGAGAGCCTGATGGATCATCATGTGTCTTTGTGTTTGAGGAACACCAACTGGGATTTTACTAGGATGAGTGAAATGCTTACTCCTTGGAATTACTATCATTTACACAGGTAAAATTAACTTTAGAAAATATATTTTAAAATTTTATACAGAAGATGAAATTTGAAAATGAAAAAAGATGAACAATACTGATAAGAAAAATATACATAGGTATGATAATGAATGACTTCACATAAATACAAATATAATATTTAATTTTTCAAAATTAAGAAACCCGTGCATAAATATCAATTTAAATATTATAACATATCAATGGTACTAGAAATTAATAACATATAACATAGGTGGTTTATAAATTGATGTGTGAATGCACATATTATCATTTTTTCCTTCAATCATGTCATTGTCCTTCTCTATCATTACTTCATATACTTCATCCACCCTTACAAATCTAATATTTTCAATATTATTATGGAAAAATAAATATATTTCTTGTTATTTGTAGGATTCTATGTGAGAAGTCAAATCTTCCACTTCATCACCCATATCATATAAGTCTCTTTGTTTTATGTGAATAACTACACTCCACACTTCATCCAATATATCTTTCATATAATATACCATTTTTTATTGTGATGAGAAGATAAACGATTCATGTAATTCACATTCACCAACATCCAACAAGCGATAGAAGTTCACAAAATTATATTGTAAGTAATATCTTTTAATACCCTTGGTAATATCGACCTACTTTCATTTGAATAAAACAACTGAAAATTGTCTATGGTAATTTAATTGGATAATATTAGTCAACTTTTCATAGTATTCCAATTCGGAAACTATAAATATACCATTATTCTATGTTTTTAAACCCTCTTCTTAATCAACTGTATGAAATTTAATTCCATTCACACTGTAAGAGTCAATACTATATCCTATTTTAGAGGACCTCAATCCAAAAACATGAAATATTATAACAAATCATTCTGAGTATCAATATTCAGGATCTAAAAAAGTAATATACATTATTAGATTTACAAAAAATATGTGTCAACCACATACGTTTATATTGTAATATCTCACCCCTGCCTCATTGGCTTTAGAAGGCGGTGAGATGATACTTTTCCTTAGGTGACATTCCCAAGGCGCCAAAGGCTGGTAATAAATAAAGGGATTCAAGAAAAATTGTGGAACGATTTTTTCTTAGAATAAAACCAACAAACCAAAAAAGTAATAACCAACCACAACAACATGATGCATGTAAACAAAGTAAGTCATGATAACACATTACCAAGAGACAACCAAATAAACAAACTCTTCTATAAAAATTCCCATAAACAAATACAAATAGATCACAAGAATCCCAATATCATATTACGAAAAAGAAGACTCAACAACAAGACCCAAAGGAATCCATGACACACCCCATGGCTCTACATAAAGCTCCATTCTCCAAGCACCACCATACCACCCAATCATCATGATGAACCACTAGAAAAATGAGATTCTTTACCTTTACCCGTGTCCCGAAATACCAGATCTGCAGAAGCACCCAAGTGCCAATATAGGGGGTGAGTAATAATACTTAGTAGTTTTTTCCAAAATGAATTCCCTACACATGCCACTAGGATAGAATTTTTATCACATTTATATAAAGCAGTTTATATAAAACATTAAAGAGTGCAACAATTTCCAGCAAGCCAAACACACCCTTACCAAGCCATTTTTCACCCTAACCCACACAATGCAAGGGAAATCCAAACAAAAATCCATAACTCATTTTACCATCACATGTTTTCACAATAATTTCATCATACCTTGACACATGAATAATAAAACATAGTCATAAAGTTTCACACAATCAACCGGGTGTAACAATCATGGTGGAAATTCCCATCCAAGCCCATCCACTTCTTTCCAAACATAGTGGTACTTCATGCCAACTTATATTTGATGGTGGACCTTCCATCCACAATCCGTCCCCTTTTTATAGTGGTTTTCCCTAACCACTTCACACAAAAATCAATATATGCATAAAATGATTAATCCAATAACAGGCATATACACCCGATGAAGCCACAACAAGATGAAAACAAATATTTCACAACCAAACAATCCATTAGGAATTCTTCCATGACATATTACATTTGAATAAATCAACCCATTTTATTGAAAACCATTTTCACAAACCATTTACACAAATCAATCCAAACTACCAATTTAAAAATCAACATTTTAAAATCCGACCACAAAGAACATTTCACTGTAATAACCCATTTTCCCCAAAAATACATAAAACATCACAAAGAGAATTTATATCAAGATTCACACATACTAATCACATTTAATTTTAAGAAAAAAAATTAATTGAAAAAAATTCTTCTAGTTATATCAAAATAAAGATGATAGAGAAGCCACCTACCTTAGGGTTTTGGTGAAATTGACCAACTCCCAATCATACCACAAATCTGGGTAAAAACTACACCAAAACCACCTTATATCGCTTTTCTTAACATAAAAAAGCCTCAATATCATCATTTTAGGCATAGAAACCAATATCTACATTCAATTGGTGTGTATCTAAAATACAATAGAGAGGGAGAACTATATCAAAGGAAAACCAAGAAATATCCAAGAGAGAAGGCTTACCGAAAGAGAATCATCTTAATTGCACCTTGAAACCCCTTAAAATTTCTTCCAAAATGAGTGAAAGAGCCCCTCCAATACTTGAGAATAAGAACTCCCAAGTAGGGTTTGTATAGGAGAATAGAGGAGTTTTGGGCAAATCCTGAGTGGTCCTTTTTTTTTAAAACCACTTTTTAATACCGTGCACAGTTAGCTCGCACGGTTAGGAAAACTATGCGCTAACTATGCCCATGATACTACCTCAACAGGGACCCTGCATGGTTTCCTCATATTTTTAGACAAACTGTGCACAAACCATGTGAATCTCACTACCTCCACTTGCATAGTTATCTAGAGATCCTTCATGGTTTCCTCAAATCATGCTCAAACTGTGCTCCCCTATAAAAGCCTCTAAACCATTACAAATACCTCCCAAACTTTACCTAACTACATTAACCATCTAAAAATTCATAAAAATGGGTACATACCTCAAATTGGGGGTGTTACATTCTCCCCACCATTGGACTTTCTATCTTTGTAAAGCAGCGAACCATCGCTTTTTCGAAAGAGATCTGGCCATTGCTTAGCTATCTCTTTCACCCGCTCCCAAGTCTCCTCCCGATTCTAACCATGCTAAAACAAAACCCAAACTCTAATGATGATTTTACCAAACATTAGATTATAATTCCTATCCATAATCCACACTAGCACGTGAACCAAGGAAGAATCTAGCTCTAGCCCAACATGATCCCATCAAATCACATGGTCGGGATCCAGCTGGTACTTCTTCAACTGAGAAACATGGAATATATTGTGTACTACACTGAACCACGGTGGAAAAACCAACCACTAAGACATTTATATAACCCTCTCATGTATCTAAAAAGTACTAATGTACCTTAGAGATAACATACCCTTCTTCCCAAACTGATGATGTCCAAGCCTAGGAGAGATTCTCAGGAACACGTGACCACCCACCTCGAACGACAACAGCCATCGATGATGGCCGGAATATGATATTTGAAGACTCTAAGCCATATCCATTCTCTTCCTAATCAACATGATATTATACATAGTCTCTTGGACAAGGTTGGGTCCAACCATCAAGGTATCACCCATTTCCACCCAACAAAGTGGAGAACGACACAGACACCGATACAATGCTTCAAACGGAGCCATATGTATCGAGGCCTGATAACTGTTATTGTAGAAGAACACCAATAATGGCATTTTATCCCCCCATGAACCACCAAAATCCATCACACAAGTCGGTAACATATCTTCCAAATTTTGTATCATCCTCTCGGACTACCCATCCTTCTGAGGATGATACGCCATACTCATGGTCAATTGGATCCCAAGGGCTTGTTGTGTGTATTTCCAAAAACAAGATGTGAACCTCGAATATCTATCTGATACAATCGAAATTGGAACACCATGACTCTTTAACACTTCATGGATATTGATTTTGGATATATCCTCTACCGTATGAGATTCACAAATATTGATGAAATGGGATAACATTGTATGTCAATCTACTATCACCCATATAGCATCATGGTTTCTGACCGTTCTTAGGAGTCCTGTAATAGAACCCATCATTATATTCTCCCGCTTCCATATAGGGATAGGTAAAGATTTAAACATACCTATCGACCGTTAATGCTCTTCCTTGACTTGCTAACAAGTAAAGAATCTTAAAACAAACTCTACCACTTTCCTTTTCATACTATCCCACCAAAATTTCCCTTTCAATGCCTTATAAATTTTTTAAATTCCCGGATGAATAGCCTATCTAAAATGATGATAAGACCAAATAATTTCCTCCTAACAAAACATAGGTACAACCATCTAATTCTAAAAACAAAAAAAAAATGAATGCACATTCAGTTCTTATCCCTCAATGGTCTCCCCGCCATTGAGTTTTCACATCATCACTATGCACTCAGAATCATACACCTTTACCTCTTTAACCAAGACAACCAAGTCAAGAATCAAAGAAATTGGAAAGAAAACTACTCTATCAACTCGTTCCTCACATTCCAACCATATTTCATCTATAACTGACATCAACTACCACTAATCTGATGCATGTTTCACCACATGGGCATACGAATTCCAACATAATTCATCTTCCATCGAATTTCCCTTTCTCTATGTCTACATCAAGTTAAAGTCAAATATATGAAGATACTTCATCCATTTCCTTATCCTCAATTTCAAATCTCTTTGTGACAAAATATTCTTTAGACTCTTATGATCAGTAAAGACCGTGAATTTCTCACCAAATAGATAACGATGCCACATTTTTAAAGAATAAACCACATATACCAACTCCAAATAATGTGTTGGGTATTTATTCTCATGAAACCTCAACTTTTATGATCCATATGCAACCAAATGATCCCATTTCATGAAAACACATCCCATCCCTGATCAAGATGCATCACAATACACTGTGTACCCTTTCCCTAGTGTAGTAAAAACCAAGATTGGTGCTGATGTATGGTGACTCTTATGCTCTTTAAAAGATTTATGGCACTTCTCATTCCATTTAAATGGAACATTCATTCTTATCAAATCTATCATTGGTGAGGCCAATTGTGAGAAGTCACAAACAAAACATTGATAGTAGCTAGTTAGACCAAGGAATATCTGTATCCCAAAAACATTCTTTGGAAATTTCTATAAGATAATATCCTCTATCTTATCTAGATCAACTGAAACATCCTAATAAGAAAAAAACATAGCCAAAGAAACAAACATCCTGTATCCAAAAGTCACATTCATCAATTTTCCATATAACCAATGATCTCTCAAGATCCCCAACATTGTCTTCAAGTGTTTCTCATGCTCCAATATTGTCCTGGAATGCACCAATATATCATAAAAAAACCACTATAAAAGAATCAAGATATCTATGAAATATATGATTCATCAATGACATGGAGATCGCTGGTGCATTATTAAGACCAAATAGCATAAACATATACTCATAATGGCCATATATACTTTTGAAGGTTTTTTTTACAATATCCTCCTTTTTCACCTATAATTGATCGTATATAGACTGAAAGTCAATCTTGAAGAACCACTAAGATCCCCTCAACTGATCAAAAAAATCATAAATACGTGGAAGTGGATATCAGTTCTTTATCGTAGCCTTTTTAAGCTTACAATAATCAACACATAGTCTAATAGTTCCATATTCCTTTTTAACAAACAAGATCGGAAATCCCCATGGAGATATGCTAGGTCGGATAAACCCTTGGTTTTCTATCTCCTCCAATTTTACTTTTAATTCCTTAATTCTATTGGTTCCATCTGGTAAGACAAAGTGGGATAGGAATGGTCCCTACAAGTTGAAAAATAACAAACTCCACTTCTATCGTGGGTGGAAACCCTATTAATTCTTTGGGAAAGACATCCATAAACTGATAAAACACTACTGTAAAATCTCTCTTCTTAACTCCTTCCATTGATTCCAAGGACAACACTGCCAAACTGATATGATATTGTGCCAACTTCTAGTGTCAACAAGATTTTTGCATGTATCTTTTCATTCTTGTCTCCTCTAAAGAAATTTTGGATTCCATCACTCATCATGAAACTAACCATTCGCACAGAATAATAAATGTGGTCCTTAAACATTTTCAACCAATTCATTCCTAGGATTATATCATAGGCATCCATATCAAGCACTGAGAAATATCACATCAACTCAACCCCATCAAAAACTATACCACATGTTGTACATAGGAAGGATCGACACTCTCTTGGACCCAAATGAGTTTTAATTTCTAAAACTAAAGGCATCATCTCTATAATTAAACCCATAAAACTAACAGTGTGATAATAAATAAAAGAATGTGAAGCACCTGTATCAAACAATGCTTTCATCAAGGTATAATTTAAAAGAATTGTACCTCGCACCATGGATGGCATTGACTGATCATCCATCACAACCTGGTCATCCCCAAACAACTACTTTCATGACACACTCTTCTCTTTATTTCCCTGCTGAGGAGTCATGGTGTTCATGGAATCACCATGACTAACTTTGCTCTATTGACGAGGGGTATGATACTACCCCGGCCCTATTGAGGAATAAGATTCTTGTGGCCCCTGAGGAGTATCACGAATACCTGACCTTGGATAATTATGACAATAACACTGAATATTCTCCATCTACTTACATTTATGACATGATTGATGTTGTTCCATACAATCTTGCTTGATGTGGACCATGAAGCCACATGGAAAATATTCCGTCTTAATCTAAGGATTTTGAGGATGATTCATTGATCTTACCATTGGGTTCTTAGCCATACTCACATCCTAGAAATAAGTGTCCCTCTTCTGCTAGATCCCATCATTAGAGTTCCCATCATTTTATGTGGGTACCAACATGCTTCCCTAACCTGTAGCCCCTGAAATATCTCATTTATCCACTATTTATCTATTCAAAATTTTTGTGTAATCACTTATACATAACACCTCTATTTTAGAATGAATTTTCTAAATCAACCCAGCTTCAAAAATATATTCCTTCAACATTGTACTACCCACCACCTTGGGTGCAAACCACACTAAGTTCATAAAATTTTCCACATATTTCATTACTGATAGGTTATCTTTCTTTAAATGAAATAAATATGTTGTGAGATAAATTATGAACATATGAGGTTAGAATTATTTGTTAAACAATCCCTCAAAACCCTCTCATGTCATCCCTTGGTCCATTCCTGCTTAAACCACCAACTCCACCACTGAAGGGAAAGATCTTCCAACATGTAAGTTGTTGTATTCACTTTCAACTCTAGTGGTGTTCCCAGGAATTAAAATATCCTATTCATTTTGTCCAACCATGCCTCCACATTTTCTAGATCCGAATCACCCCAAAAAATGGGTGGATTCAACTTTTGAAACTGAATCACATGATCCACATGATTTGGATCAACCACTTTATTCCTACTTTCCATAGCATGGGAAGGTTGCACTATACTCTTCACTATCTTCTGGTTCACCTGGGGATCAAGTGAAGCCACATTTTCAGTAGCCTCCTTTGATTGGTCTCTATGATACCGACCCAGTTCCATTTCTATCAACAAAAAAACAACCATAAGTCTCACTCCCTTAGCAAGAAAAGGGTAACAATTTTAAATTCAATTAATTTCAACTATCACAACCAGGCTTTCCATAAGTTCACATTTCCCATGTTTCACCACTTTTGAAAAATCCACCATGTTTTGAAAATTGACACATTTTCCAAATACCAAAACTATCAACATTTCAAATCCTCACATTTGAAAATAATTTCTAGATTTTTCACAAATCCATATATTCATGGTACAACATAAATCATTATGAAAATGAAATATTCATCCTAGTGGGAAGTCATTTCTACCATGCATGTCATGCTCATCTCATTGGTTACACACGTGATAATGAGATTTACAATGCCTATAAGGGACTCCAAAATACTTATGTAACCAAATCCCTGGTAACATGAAGTTCATCATAAAAGGGTTATTTATGTCCTTTTATGCTATAAATTTCAAGTTCTAACAATCCAACACCTTACAACAATCCCAATTCAAGGAATGGACCAAGAACGAATGAAAACTCCCTGAGTGACACCCAATGCCAACGAACCCAAAAAAATGGATGTCAATCATTGATAAAACTGATACCATTTATAACATCCTAACCCTACCTCATTGTGTTGAGAAGGCAGTGAGATTCTACTTGGCCATAGCCAAGTTCCTAAGGCGCCAAAGGCTAGAAATAAATGATGAGGGCTTCAAGAAAAATTGGGGAACGATTTTCCCTTATAATAAAACCAACCAACCTAAAAAGGCATAACTAGGCACAAATGCATGATGTAGGTCAACAAAGTAAACCATGATAACACATTACCAAGAGACAACCAAACATCCAAACTCTTCCATAACAATTCCCATAAACCAATACAACTAGATCACAAGAATAACAATATTAGAGTATGAAACTAAAGAATAAACAAAAATACCTAAAGGAATCCATTACACACCTTATGGATCCACACCAATCTTCGTGCTCCAAGAACCACCATACCTCCCATGAATTGTGATGAACTACTAGTAAAATGAGATGTTTTACCTTTACCTGTGTCTTGAAACACCACATCTGAAAAAGTACCCAAGTGAAAAAGTAAGGGGTGAGTAATAATATTTAGTAGATATTCCCAAAATGAATTCTCTACACATGAAACTAGTATATAACCATTAGACCATTTATATAAAGAATTTTATATAAAACATCAAAGAGTGAAACAATTTCTGGCAAGCCAAACACACCCTTACCAAGCCATTTTTCACCCAAATCCACAAAATTAAAGGGAAATCCAACCAACAAGACATAACCCATTTTACCATCACATTTTATCACAACAATTTAATCTTGCTTAGCCACATGAATAATCAAACATTTCCATAAAGTTTCACACACTCAACCCAATGTAACAATCACGGGGGAACTTCCTGTCCAAGCTCATTCACTCCTTCCCAAACATAGTGGCACTTCATGCCCACTTATCTTTGATGGTATCCCTTCCATACACTATCCATCCCATTTTTATAGTGGTAATCCCCACCCAATTCACACCAAAATCAACACATGCATAAAGTTTTTAAGCCAATAACAAGCATATATACCCGCTAAAGCCACAACAAAATGAAAATAGCTATTTCTAAACCAAACAATCCTTTAGGACTTCTTCCATGACATATCACATTTTAATAAAGTAACCCCTTTTATTGAAAACCATTTTCACAAACCATTCACACAAATCAACCCAAGCTACAAATTTTAAAATCAACATTTTAAATTTTGGCCACAAAGAACATTTCACCGCAATAACCCATTTTCCACAAAAATACACTAAACATCACAAAGGGAATTTCCATAAAGATTTTAAAATCCTAATAACAATAAATTTAAAAAAAACAAATTTATTGAAAACAAGTCTTCTATTTCTAGAAAATTGGATTCAATAGAGAATCCACCTAACTTAGGTTTTTGGTGAAATCGACCAACTCCCAACCGCACCACAAATCTGGGTGAAAACTCTACAAAAACTGCCTTAGATCCATTTTCCTAACATAAAAAACCTCAATATCATCATTTTAAACAAAAAAACCCTAGATATACATGTAAAAAGTGTAGATATTGAAAACTGAGAGATAGGTATAACTATATCTAAGGAAAACCAAGAAAGATCCAAGAGAGAATGTTTACCGAAAGAGAATCACCTTCACTATACCTTCAAAACCCTTTGAATCACTTCCAAAATGAGTGGGAGAGCCCCTAAGACCATTGATAATAATAAATATCTAGTAATGTTTTTACGGGAGAAGAGAGGAAGTGTTTTAGAAAAATCAAAAGTGGTCATGTTTTTTAAAAAACTGCTTTTTAATGTCATGCATGGTTAGCTCGCACGGTTAGGAAAATCGTGCACTAACTGTGTGCATGATACTAACTCAAAAGGGACCCCACACATTTTCTTCACTCGGTAAGACAAAACTTGCACAAAATATTCAAATCCCATTGCCTCCACTTTTATGGTTACCTAGAGATCCTACACGGTTTCAGCAAATCATCCTCAAAACGTGCTCCCCTAGAAAAGCCTCCAAACCTTTCCAAATCCCTCCCAAAATCTCCCAATATTTACCCAACTACTTTAACCACATAAAAAGGCATAAAAATATTGAAATACCTCAAAATATGGGGTGGTACATATTGATTACAATATTTATGAACTCACGCGACGTTCGTACCATTCTACATGTTCTTTATTTACAGAATTTGTTATATCTGTCACGAACCGTCCTCGGGGCCCGTGCCGTGACTAACCCCAAGTCCGCCTTCCATCGGCCAGGGGCTGGCGACTAGCACCAAAGGAGAATCCCTGATAAAAAGGGAAGGCATTTCCTTTAAACATGTAACACACACAGTCTAAACACAAGCAGTAGAAGCAACAAGTACTAATATAGAAAAGAAAATGTGTGTTGAAAGTAAGTGGGCCAATATACAAACCCAACAGAACAACAAGTACAAGTACAAGTAGAAATGGAAAACAGCTCCTGGATCATCCACCAGGGAATCCTACCTGAAGTGTAGGTACATATCTCGAACAACTCATCCCTGAGGTACATCCCGTCTAGTCTAGCTCTGAGCAGCCTCTCGTCTATCACCCTCAGCCTCGATCACTGTTGTCCGTCATATGCAAAGAACATAACAAGGTACATGCGAAGCCCCTGCAGGGGTGAGTATAACAATACTCAGTAAGGGACCCCGAGACCCCTGAAGGTATCCCAGAATCCAATAAGGAAAAACCATATAAGTAAGATACAATCACGAAGTATCAACCATCCCTACTTAGGTATATGCCAATACATATACCTAAGT
Organism: Viscum album; assembly: GCA_963277665.1. Taxonomy (NCBI): domain Eukaryota; kingdom Viridiplantae; phylum Streptophyta; class Magnoliopsida; order Santalales; family Viscaceae; genus Viscum; species Viscum album. Next base: position 755,747,840 of record OY728121.1, on the reverse strand, counting down.
TACCAATCACAGTCCGACTCCAACACTCGAGCCCAAGAACAACCCATTCCACATAAGAAGTAAAGTCAATAATCTCGATGATAACAACTGTAAGACAAGACTCATCTCACACAGGTATAAAACTCATGTAGAGTGGGTAGAGATGATTAGTTGTAGCCACAGAATCATCTCCTCATTCAAACCCACATAGGATCCTGGAACAGTATCACCGCTGTCAAACCCACGGAGGATCCCAGTACATAAGTCATCACTGTCGAACCCACAGAGAATCCCGGTACAGAAGTCATCATTGTTGAACCCATGGAGGATCCTGGTACAGAAGTCATTGTCACTGCCGAACCCATGGAGGATCCTGGTATAGTAGTGGGTCCATGTAGTATCCTATCATCTTAATTGCAACCAGTCATAGGGTTCCCGCAAACAGCACGCTCGATTCTGGGAGGGTCTGCTCCTCGAGCCAAGTGTTGATACATCAACTACCACAAAGTATTTAGTTGATGTATACCATAGTTTCGTCTCATCAAAAGGAACCCATCGCGACAGATGGCGCGTCAATCCGACGCCCAGTCTGTACGTTATTGGCATTTTCGTTCCAGGGGCCTGGTTGGTTTTTAGGTTAAAACCAACCCGAATGTACCCCAACTGAGTCCAAACCTCAAGTGGATTATTCCAAAAGAACTTTCCTGATCTAATTCTACGGTCTCCGCAGACGGTTCGTCGTTTGGACACTCATAGCCCAAAATATGGGCGTAAAGGTAAAAACCGACCATAGCGGGTCCAAGTCTGGTCTGACCCAGTCGGAGCGACCCGGCCCGACCTGGTCCGGACCGGGGTCTGACCCGGTCCGAGTGTCTGACCTGGTCTGAGGGGGAGGTTAGGCCCGAGGGGGCAGCCCAACCTGAAGGGGCGTCCCGGCCCGAGTGCGGCCCGGCCGACGACGACCCGGCGGCCTGACCTCGCCGCACCCAGGGGGAGGCGCGCACCCCCCAGGCACCCGAACGGATCTGTCATTCGGGTGTGAGGTGAAACCGGTGCCAGGTGGGTTCAGTCCAACACCTGCGAGACCCGAAGGGGTCCCACACCTCCCGGCTCACCCGAGCGGCCAACCGCTCCTCAGCTCGGGACGGCGCGACGGCGCTGTGACCCTCCATCGCGGCCCGCCCGGGTCTCGGCCCTTTGCGGGTAACCGCATGATGCGATGGTGTTGTGCCTCTTTCAAGTTCCATGACCTTCCTAGCCAAGGTTCTTCTCCGGCGCAGTGCGACTACACTGCACCACTCCGGCACTACGGCAGGCTACCTGGCCGCAGCTCTGATTTCTGTGCAGCGCGACGGCGCCACGCCCCTCCGGTGGCCCTTGCACCATCGACTTCTTCTATAGCTGGCTCGTTGATGGTTGTGTTGCTCCGCTGTGGTTCTTCCTTCCAGCGGCGCCATTGCGCCACCGCCGTCATTAAAAAACGTGATCAAACAAAGGGGGAGGGTCGGGCCTTGTTCGTGTGGACCGAGCCCTCCTCGTTACATTGATATCAATCGGCATAAAATAATCTGAGGTTTGAATGATGAACAACAAGAATAAGAAATCAACTCAAACCCCTACCTCACTCGACGATAATCATTGACGAAGTCACGGGAAGGTGGAGTCATTTCATCAACGTCAGAAGAGCAAGAGTTCGAAGAAGACAAGTCGAATATAACATCATCGGCGTTCTTTGTGGGTGATAGCTTCGTCCCTCGACCGAAGGTTCTTCATTGACAGAGGAAGCATTCTTCCAAGTTCTTCCTCCTCTCCCCAAATTTTCCGCCAAAAGATTTCCCAACCAAAATAATGGGTTCAGCAACCCATTATTTAATTGTTGGAAAAACAATTCAAACGATTTCAAATTAATTAATTAGATCTATTAATTAATTTTGGGTGAATTGGCACCATTATAGGGAAGATCAAGAGTTCCCCCATTTATGGGGAGTTCAAGGGGTTAAAGTGGGGTTAGAGGAGTTAAAGGGCTCGTGTGGGCCCCACCTAATAACATCCTCCCAAGGGAGGTTAGGGTGTGGTGGGCCCCACCTCTAACCTCCACTTAAAGGTTTTAACTGCCAAACAAATAAAAATAAGTTACACTTATTTTTATTTAATTTTATTTAGAAACCCCAGAAATTAACTTCCATTCTCGTTAGAATGCAACTGCGGTGAAGGTCTCACTAAGAAATCACCGATGCTACGATTTCAATGGTTCCCTTGGATTTCAATTCCAAGCACCGGTTTAAAAGATATAAAATCTCACTCGTACGTTTACTGAACGTACCAGAAAAAAACTTCAGAAATTGATTCTGGGATCATCGGGCCTCAGAATCAAGCGCCATCAGAAACTATGGACTCGTAAAATTCCCATGTATTTAAGAAAAAAAATCATGGAATTCCCAGGTCTTTACATTCTCCCCCCCCCCCAGGGCTTTACGTCCCCATAAGATAAAACTCACACTAAGGGAACAAATGGGGGTACTGAGCATACATCTGAGCCTCCCGCTCCCATGTGCTCTCTTGGAGGTTCTCGTGCTGCCAGCGAATGTGCAGCAGGGGTATCAACCGTCCATTAAGGACCTGCTCCTGTCGATACTCAATCTCCACTGGAACCTCCATGAAAGTCACTCTATCATCGATGTCCAGCTCCCCATGGTCGATGATGTGAGAAGGGTCATGCACGTATCTCCTCAAATGAGATACATGGAAGACGTCTTGCACCCGGTGCAACTGAGGTGGAAGAGCCAAGCGGTAAGACACCTCACCTACTCTGTTAAGGACCTGGAAAGGTCTGATGAATCGTGGAGATAACTTTACGCCTCAGCCAAATCTCCATAGACATCGTCGAGGTGAGACCCGTAGGAATACGTGGTCGCCATCCTCAAACTCCAGAGGTCTCCGCCTTCTGTCAGAATATGACTTCTGTCTTCTCTGTGCATTCTTCATCCACTCCTGGATGATCTTCACCTTCTCCGTCATAGCATGCACCATCTCTGGTCCCATAAGTTCTGACTCCCCTGGGTCAGTCCAGCATACAGGCGATCTGCAAGGTATGTTGTAAAGTGCCTCAAAAGGTGTCATCCCGATGGTGGAGTGGTAGATGTTGTAATATGCAAACTCTACCAACGGTAAGTGGTCCTACCAGCTATGACTGAAGTCGAGGACACATTCACGAAGCATGTCCTCAAGGGTATGAATGGTCCGCTCAGTCTGACCATCCTTCTGAAGATGGAAGGAGGTGCTCAAGTGAAGCTGCGTCTCGAAAGCCTCCTACAACCCCTTCCATAGCCGAGAAGTGAAATGAGCATCTCGATCAGAGATGATCATCGATGGCACACCATGAATCCATACAATCTCCTGAACGTAAAGGCGTCACAATCTCTCCATTGAACCCTATTCTCTAATCGGTAGGAAGTGGGCCGACTTGGTGAGTCGGTCGACAATCACCCAGATAGAGTCGTGACCTCTGGATGTACGTGGAATTCCCAACATGAAATCCATGGATATCCCATCCCACTTCCACTTTGGTACCTCTAAGGTTTGTACCAAGCCTACTGGTACCTGGTGATCTGCCTTCACTTGTTGACAAGTGAGGCAAAGTAAGACAAACTCTGATATTTCCTTCTTCATACCTGGCCACCAGTGCTATCGTCTAAGGTCCTGATACATCTTCACCACACCTGGATTTACCAATAGAGGGGAAGTGTATAACTCCCTCAACACTTACTCCTGAAGTGCAACTGGTACCATGGTACGTCCTCTGAAGAGAATGATGTGCTCCCCACCTTCAGAAAATCCATCAGGTGTCTGCCCTGTGGATATCTGAGCACATCACATCTCACAATCAGCATCTCCATGTTATGCCTCCCTAACTTGCTGAAGTAGTGGAGGAGTAACTGTGAGAGACTATAGAAAGGCTACTCCATCTCTATCCACAAAGGATATCTGTAAAGCATCCAGCTACTCGGTTTCCTCTCCGAGCAGCTGAATGCCTGATCTCCTACTAAGAGAATCTACTACAACGTTCCCCTTCACATGAGTATAAACTATCTCAAATTCATAGTCCTGGAGGAACTCAAGCCAATGCCACTGTCTTAGGTTCAGGTCCATATGCGAGAATATATACCTGAGACTCTAGTGGTTAGAGTAGACTATAAAATGCTCGCCCATCAAATAGTGATGCCACATCTTCAAGGCGAAGACCAATGCTGCTAACTCCAGGTCATGGGTAGCATAGTTCTGCTCATGATGTCTCAACTATGGAGAACCATAAGTGATCACTGCTCGCTCATTCATCAGGACACACCCAAGTCCGGTCCCTGATGCATCGCAGTAAACTACATACCATATGCCCTCCTCTAGAAGCCTCGAGATGGGGGCACTAGTCAACCTCTACCTCAACTCATGAAAGCTCTGCTGGCATCTCTCAGACCACACAAAGGGTTTCCCATTCTTCGTCAATGCTGAAAGAGGTGCTGTAACTCTAGGGATGTCTTGCACAAATCTCCAATATTACCCATCTAGCCCCAGAAAACTCTGTACTTCCGTCACACTCCTGGGTGGCTCCCAAGAAAGTACTACCTCAATCTTCACTGGATCCACTGCAACTCCAGCCTCTGAGATGACATGTCCTAGAAAGTGTAACTCTTGGATCCAAAACTGGCACTTCAAGAGCTTACCATAAAGCTGGTGCTCTCGGAGTGTGTCCAGTACTACCTGAAAATGGTAGGCGTTCTCCCCCTCAGTAGCTAAGTAGATCAGAATGTCATCAAAGAAGACTGCCACAAAGCGATCAAGGTATGGCTGAAAGATCATGTTCATGAGTCCCATGAACACTTCTGGTGCATTGGTTACACCGAATGGAATAACCAAGAACTCGTAGTGGCCATACCGGCATCTGAAGGCTATCTTCTATACATCCTCATCTCGTACTCTGAGCTGGTGATAGCCTGACCGAAGATCTATCTTTGAGAACCAACGCGCTCCCTTCAACTGATCAAAGAGGTCTCCAATCCTCGGGAGTGGGTACTTGTTTTTCACGGTTACCTATTTCAGGCACCGATAATCAACACACAGTCGCAAGCTCCCATCCTCCTTCTTGGAGAACAAAATTGGGGATTCCCATGGTGAAACACTGGGTCGGATAAATCCCTTCCCCTTCAAGTCCTCTAGCTATACCCGCAACTCACGAAGCTCAGTGTGATCCTTCCGATATGCTAGAGTAGATATCGGTGCCATCCCGGGGTACAAGTCAATGTAAAAGTCCACCTCTCTATGAGGAGGTAGTCCTAGAACATCTTCAAGAAAAACATCCGCGTACTGATCCACCACAATATGAAAACTCAGACTCTACACATCAACTACTCTGAGGATGCAACTGGCCAACTGATGTGTGATCGGCTGCCCCCTCCTCTGTGTAAGTCCATCCTGCGCTGCAAAGGCTCCCTTATCACCGGTGAAGGTGAACCTGGTCCCATCCATGCGGACACACCGCACTTTGCACCTAATGCAGTCAACCTGAGCATGAACTGTGGATAACCAGTCCATACCCAAGATGATGTAGTAAGGCCTCGACACCGCTAAGAAAAGATCCTAGCCGAAGCTCTCGCCTCCTAGAGTAATCTCACACTACTGGCACCAGTGCGTAATCATCGAGTCTTCTCCCGTAGGAGTCTCTAGCCTTAATGATCGATCTAACGGCTCCGTCGGAATCTCCGAGCTCCGAACGAGGGCAGTAGAAATAAAAGAATCACTCACACCTGTGTCTATAAGAACTACAGAAAGGGTGGAGTATAAACAGATAGTACCTCAAATCATCTCAGGTGCACAGTGGTCATAGGCCTCGACTGCCTGGAGCTGACCCTGCCTCTGTCCTCCATCTCCCTGTGGTCGGGGTGGACCTCCTGGTGGTAGTGGTGGTGGTGGGACCTCGAAACGTCGTCCACCACCTGCTGCTCAGCCAGCTCCTCTGCCACGTCCGCCTACTCTCAACGGACCACCATGGTCGAACCTCTGCCTCTTCCTAGGAGGTCCCTCTACTATATGCTACTCATCTGCATGGTGGGTTGGGAAATCATGATCCATGTGACCCTGCCCACTGCATGCATAGCACTACCTGCTCCTCGTATGGCTAGATTTTTCTCGTGTGCCCTACACAACCTAACCTGTATCCTGGGGTCACCCACCTAATGGCCTGGTCCGCTCGGACCTCTGCGACATCTGTCTACTACCGTCTGTAGAAGACTCTGCCACATGTTGCCATGTGGTGGATCTCACTGCTGGTGACTGCTCAACAAGAAATCTCTCCACAAGAAGGGCTCGCTCCAGCACCCCCGCATGCATCAGAATGCTGAGGGAGATCATCGAAGCCCTGATCTCATGCCTGAGTCCCTGCTTGAAGGTCAAGGCCCTAAAGAATGGGTCTCGTACCATATCTATGGAGTAGCGCGAGAGGTCGGTGAACCTCGCTGAGTACTGAGCTACCATCATGCTACCCTACTGTAGATGCAGTAACTTATAATGACCCATACTTTACATACATTGTTAATACTTCAAAATTGAAGCACACTTATTACAACATATGACAAAACCACAAAGGACCGTATAGGTATAGTGTCTTTAGAAACTGGGAAACATAAACAACTGGTTCATAAATCTTCTACAGTGTCTCCCATTTATTTCATCATATCTAGGGTCCCTTTTAGCATATTCTACTTAATATCCATCTTCCTGACCTGGGGAAAAGAAAACATAAAAGGGTGAGCTCAAATGCTCAGCAAGGGAAAATAAAGGAAATAAAAATCATATCATATCTTTTTGAAAATCAAAACCTGCAAAAGAGATCATAATATCTTAACATGGAATAAATCATAGAAGTGAAAATGAGATCCCCATAATCATAACAGAAAACGTGAAACTTTGTGGCATGCACACATAATCATGGAAAATCATTTCTTGTTAGTCATGACTCATTGCCAAGACTATCTTAGTGGACAAAGTCCCTTTCTGAACCGAGTTCACTCCTCGTTTCAGTCCTGTATCACTGAACCGAAATAACCTTCCGTTCCAGCCATGTCTATCTCATGAGATATAAAATCTTTACCCAATGCATTGGAGGGAGATATAGGTCCCACCCATCTTATAATGAATCCTTTCTTATGTGTGCCACATAATCATAAATCATACATCATCGCATAACCCATGTAATAAAAATGGGATTCTTAAACAGCATGACCTCATAAAACCATTCATATAACATAAAGGAATTCATAAACATAATTCCATCACAACATAGTCAAATCCATGTAATAATAGGGATAAAAACAGAACCCTTTTTATTATCTTAGATGGAAAATAATTTTGATAAAATACTTGAACTTCATTCTTGAGGAAAATATCCTTTCTACTTCAAAAAAAAACTTTTCCTTTCTTAACATGTCATACAATTTTAAACTAAAAGAAGTTGATTAAAAATAAACTTGAATACTTGTAAAGGAAGCTTCTTGGAAATAATGTTTTAAAAATCCATTCATGCCGTATAAGTTAAAAAAACATTCTTCTCGTACTTTTGTCGGAAAAGTCAAAAAAGTACCTCGTACGAAAAACGAAAAAAGATTCCTTTCATACGTATTACTAAAAACTCACCGAAGGGTAAAAATGGATTTAAACAATTTTAGGTGGATGGAAATAATATTACATATTTATAAAACATGGATGTGGATGATAAAATATACCCCAGTAAATTTCAAAGTACAAACAATCTCGGATAAGAATGAGATTGTGATATTTCCCTTACCTTAGGTCCGATTTGCTTTATACGTGTCCGAAGCTCCTGTATAATGGTTTAAATAATGTTATTGACTTATTCCACAATCATACATATTTATATGATATCATATATGGTCATATTATTAGCTTCTTGTTAGTAATATTTCATTGTTACTTGTTACTCGGGTCTTTATAACTTTTTGTTCTTATGTGTGTTTTGTCGAATAAATTCTTATTCTTATCTTTAAGTTATAGATAATTCATTTCCAGAATGTTATTAGTGTATTATATACCATTTTCATTCATTCAATTCATTTATATAATCATTATCAAATGAAGATCATGTAGAACGAGTTGCATCACATCGTGGAGACGGTATTCCGTACGTACGCACGAGTGATGATATCGTTCCTATGATCGTGGAACTGTATTGGAGTATATATATATTATTTCAGTAATATTACTTTATAATAATCATTAATAGTTACTCATTACACCATTATACCCATCCTTGTAAGGTGGTGGTGGAAAATAGATTACACCACGGCGTGGAGACGGTATTCCGTACGTACGCACGCGCGGTGATTTCATTTTTCCGTAGGATGGATAGAAGGTGAATTAGGGTTGTTTCATATTTATAATAACATATCAGTATGTAAGTAATACTGATGTTATTACTTTATCATGAAATGACTAAAGAAGAAGAAGTTGAAGAAGAAAGAAATTGAAAAGATCGGTAATGGATATTACCTCTTCTTTGGAACGCCTCTTTGAATCCTCCACTTAAGGAACTAAGATTGGTCTTTGGAGAAGACCAGGACCTCTAGGATTATTCTAGGGAAGTGGAGAGGAGAAAATGGCAGGGGTTGGCCGAGCTTGAGTGCTCAAATTGGTGTGAGGAGGAGGGGGAGGAGGTGCCCTTTTATAAGGGAGGAGAGGGGCACCTTAGGAATATCTCAAAATATTATTTTATATTAAAGTCAAAATCGGTTTATAATGGTTCCAAAGGGTCTTATTTCGAAGATAAAGTGGGGATGGGTCGAAATCCTATCAACCAATAGGATTTAGACAAGTTTAGGGTATTATTTTAACCTTATCAATTAGATTTAACTCTAAGTTAATTAATTTAACTTTTACCGTGTCTTTTTGTTTTCTTTCACTATATGGTTAATACACTTACTATAACATGCCAAACGAACCCCAAAATTTTTTATTATTAATATATATATCTTTATCTAAGTCATTTGGCCGAACCTTAGATTTTTAGGAATAAAATAACAATTAATAATATAATATTTGATTTAAAAACTATTTTGTGTCAATTTTGACACTATTTGATATATGATTTTTGTGAAAGTCATAACAGAATTATATGTTCGAACCAAGTTAATTACATCAACAATAATATATCATAGTAACCTAGAAAATTAGTGGAATTCATAAAAAGTCTCAAATTACATTTATTTTGGTATTTATATTATCAATTTTGTCAATATTTCATTAATAAGATAATTACTGCATCATCTTTGTGTCATAAATAAATTAAATTATTTGATGTCTAAAAATTACAAATAAAATACCATCATGTAGGAAATCTTTTTAGCTTTCTAATGAATAGTTACAATCGAATTTATCTTATGTATAACCCCATATTAAAAATGATTTACTTATTAAACTTTGATTTTAACTATTTTAACCCTTCTTTAAATAAATTAATAATAAATGTCCTAATCTAATCCAAGTGGGCCTAAATGGTCATATTTTATTCCTAAGATTGTTTTTGGTCGAATTACACTTTTCCAATAGAATTAGGACATGTGTTATGGTAATATTGATATCATATTTACCCTTAGTTACCCTATTTACTATTAACCGCGGTAAAAAAGTAAAAAGTTACTATTTACCAAAAAATTATTTTCATCTCATTGAACCACATTTTAGTCCTTGATATTAACCGTGTCTCTCGGATTTTCGAAATTCCATTCACAGAAGTGGTAAAATTAAGTTTTATGCAAAATTCAGTTTTTTAACCTACCACTTAGTGGTTTCACTATTCATCAAAAATTGAAAGTTTTCAGAAAAATACCAAAATTTCACCCTAGGCTAATTTCGATATTCTGAGTCCAAAAATGAAGTCCATTTTGAAAAATAAAATTTATAAAATTTCAAAAAGTGGTTATTACTATTCATAACGGTTAGTTTTAATAGCATATTGTTGTTTAGTGAAACTCGGTATTGCGTACGACGCAAGCTATCGAGGAAGGTCGCGATTGCGTGTAAAGCAAGCCAAGCAAGTGTTGTGTAGAAAAAGATTCCTTTGATGATTTATATAACATAAAAGTCTCGGGTGTTACATTCTACCCCCTTAAAAAGAATTTCGCCCTCGAAATTCGTCACTTTGTAACAAACAGATGAGGATAATTCTCCCTCATCATATCCTCAAGCTCCCAAGTAGCTTCTTCAAGTTGGTGGTTCCTCCATAAAAACTTCACCAAGCGAGTGGTCTTGTTTCGTAGGACTTTTTCGCTACGATCCAGAATCTCTATCGGCTGTTCTTCATAAGAAAGATCTTGCTCCAGCGGTACAACTTCTGAGCTGAGTACATGTGAAGGATCTGGTATGTACTTTCTCAGGAGAGATACGTGGAACACATCGTGAACTTGAGAGAGATTCGGTGGAAGCGCCAATCGGTAAGCTACCTTCCCAACACGATCCAGTATTTCAAAAGGACCGATATATCTAGGGCTCAACTTCCCCTTCTTTCCAAATCTCATAACCCTCTTCCAGGGAGATATTCGTAAGAACACTTTATCGCCCACTTCAAACTCTAGGTCTTTTCTTCGGTTGTCGGCATAACTTTTCTGTCGACTCTGAGCTGCTCTTATGTGTTGTTGAATAGATCTGACCTTTTCTGCCATTTCATCAACGAGATCAGGTCCTAATAGCTTTCTTTCCCCAACTTCATCCCAGCAAGTTGGAGTCCTGCATTTCTTTCCATAGAGAGCTTCATAAGGAGCCATCTGAATACTGGAGTGAAAGCTATTATTAGAAGAAAATTCCACCAAAGGTAGGTGTTGATCCCAACCTCCTTTGAAATAAATAGAGCAAGCTCTCAACATATCTTCTAGGGTTTGAATTGTTCTCTCAGACTGACCGTCTGTCTGGGGATGATAAGCAGTGCTGAAACTCAACTCTATATCCAGAGTATGCTGAAGACATCGCCAGAACATCGAGGTAAATCTCGGATCTCGATCAGATATAATAGAAAGTGGTACTCCATACAATCTTACCACTTCCTTTATATATATCCTGGCAAGCTGATCTAGAGAGAAATCCTCTCTAATAGCAATGAAGTGTGCAGACTTTGTAAGACGATCAACTATGACCCAGATAGCATTATTGCCTTTGGATGTTTTAGGAAGTTCTGTGACAAAGTCCATAGTGATGTTTTCCCATTTCCATTCGGGTATGGGTAATGGTTGTAACATCCCCTTAGACTTCTGTCTCTCAGCTTTAACTTGTTGACAAACCAAGCATCGAGAGACATATTCAGCAACATCTCTTTTCATGCCATCCCACCAGAAGTACTCTTTCAGGTCCCTATACATCTTCGTGCTTCCAGGATGAATAGAGAATGAAGAACTATGAGCCTCATCCAGCAGCTCTTTCTTTAATTCGGGGATGGGAGGAACGCAAACCCGATTCCTGAACTTTATTATCCCATCACAATCAAGGTTGAATTCAGGAACATTTCTCACCTTCTTTTGTAACTCGACATCTTCTTTCTGTGCCTCTTTAATCTTCACATGTATAGATGGTTGAACATTCATTTGAGAAAGATAAGATTTTTCCCCTTCCATTATAATTCCAAGATCCATCCTTTGTAAATCCATAAATATTGGATCCTTTGTGATCCTCATCATGGATAAACTAGCATGGTCTTGTCGACTTAATGCATCTGCCACCTTGTTTGCTTTCCCAGGGTGGTAATGGATTGTGCAGTCATAATCCTTAATCATCTCCAACCATCTTCTTTGGCGCATATTCAGATCCTTTTGTGTGAAAATATACTTTAAACTTTTATGATCAGTATAAATATCACACCTTTCACCATAAAGGTAATGCCTCCAAATCTTTAATGCAAAGATTACCGCAGCCAACTCCAAATCATGTGTTGGGTAATTTTGCTCATGGATTTTCAACTGTCGTGAGGCATAAGCTATCACCATATCATTTTGCATAAGAACACACCCCAATCCCTTCTTGGATGCATCATTGTAGATCACAAACCTTTCTCCACTACAAGGCAGTGTGAGCACGGGTGCACTGGATAACCTTCTTTTCAACTCCTTGAAATTCTCTTCACATTCCTCTGTCCAGACAAACTTAACTCCCTTCCGAGTCAACTTGGTGATTGGATTAGATAATCGTGAAAAATCTTTTACAAAACGTCGATAATATCCAGCCAAACCAAGAAAACTTCGGATCTCAGTTACTGTTGTTGGTCTTGACCATCTTTTGATAACCTCTGTTTTTGCCGGATCCACAGATATCCCCTCTTTTGAGATTATGTGACCCAAAAATGCAACTTTTTGAAGCCAAAATTCACACTTGGTAAATTTGGCATAAAGCTTCTCCTTTCTCAGGGTCTTCAATATAATTCTCAAGTGATCTTCATGCTCTTCCTTGCTCTTTGAATAGACAAGAATATCGTCTATAAAGACTACCACAAATTGATCAAGATAGTCTCTAAAGACTCTATTCATTAGATCCATGAAGATAGCAGGGGCATTAGTAAGACCAAATGGCATCACTATAAATTCATAGTGTCCATACCTTGTACGGAAAGCCGTCTTTGGTATATCCTCCCTTTTGACCCTTAATTGATGATACCCTGAACGAAGATCAATCTTGGAAAAGTATTGAGCTCCGCGTAGTTGGTCAAATAAGTCATCAATGCGTGGGAGAGGATATTTGTTCTTGATAGTGATCTTGTTAAGTTCTCGATAATCAATGAAGAGTCTCATTGATCCATCTTTCTTCTTAACAAATAGAACAGGTGCTCCCCAAGGTGACGCACTAGGGCGTATGAATCCCTTATCAAGATTCTCTTGGAGTTGCTTCTTCAATTCCTGCAACTCAATTGGGGCCATTCTATAAGGTGTCTTTGAAATAGGCAAAGCACCCGGTACGAGTTCTATTGAAAACTCAACTTCACGATTTGGTGGAAGACCCGGCAATTCCTCCGGAAATACATCATCAAACTCCCGTACAATGGGAATATTCTTAATCGTGAGTTTCTCACCAACCATTTGAGATAAATAACCTTCATTTAGTGGAATCAATACCCATAATATGGAAGAAATTTCCACTGGAAGGTTATGTTCATCCTTGCATTGGTATACGATCGTAGATTGATCTGGAATATGAAATGTGACTTCCCTTCTTTGGAAATTGATATGAGCTCCATGTAGAGAAAGCCAATCCATGCCAAGAATCACATCAAATTCCACTAAAGGAAGGATCACAAGATTTGCAGGAAGCACTTTCCCACAAACTTCGATCAGAGAAGAATTATAAACTTTTGATGCGATTGATGTTCCATTAGGTGTTGTCACAGCTAACTCAACATCTAATTGTTGAGGTAATACGGTGATACCCTTAGAAAATTTTTCAGAAATAAAAGAGTGGGTGGATCCAGAATCAAATAAAACATTTGCTACTTTAGAGTGGATGGTAAGTGTACCTTTCACCACATCGTTATCGTACTCCACATCGCTGATAGAAATTGCATGTGACTTTCCTTTGTCTTTAGCCTTAAGAGTTTGTTGACGTCGACCATCATCATCAACCCTTGGATTTGGGCATTGATTGGCATAATGCCCCATCTCCTTGCACTTGAAACATTGAAGTGTAGTAGGTTCATTCTGTGTATCCCTTCCTTTGTTTGTGTCATTAGACATCTTCTTCCCATTATCACGGCATTCAAATGCCCGATGACCTTCTTTTCCACATTTAAAACATTTACTTGTCCCTTTAAGACAACTCCCTCCATGTTTCTTTCCACACTTTGAGCATAAGGAAAAGATCATCTTCTTTTCCGTGTGCTCTTTAGATTTTTCTTTGAATTCCATCTTCCTCTTCTTATCAAACCCATGTGACTGATGGGTTACTCCAATCTCCATCTCGACTTTGAGAGCACATCGAACGATTTCCTCGTAGCTATTGAAGTCCCTTATGGCTAACGCCCTTCGAAGACTTGGTTTTAAGCCACTAAAGAATTGATCGATCTTACTCTCAGGTTGGATAATAATACCAGAAGCGTACCTTGCAAGTCTTGTAAAATTTGCTTCATAGGTACCAACAGATTCATCATCCCTTTGCTTCAGTTCAAGAAACTCTTTCTCCATCTTTGTTCGGAGAATACGAGGGAAGTACTTATTGAAAAATAAGTTCTTGAACTCGTCCCATTCCATAGACTCAATTTCATCCCTTTGCCTCGTATTCTTAACAAGATTACACCATTGATCAGCATCTCCTTCCAAACGATACACTGCTAGGATGACTTTATCATGCTCAGAACATTGAAGAACTGAAAATATCTTTTCAGTAGTACAAATCCATTGTTCAGCAACTAATGGATCAGTAGACCCACTGAAAGAAGGTGGACGCTGCCTCATGAAGGATTCAACAGAATGTTGCTCCCTCCTTTGCTCGTTTGGAAATCCTGCATGATTCATAGCTTGAGAAAGTTGTGTGAGCATGGCTACAAGATTTTGCATTCCAGCTCCCATATCGTTTGGTTGCTCAGGGGGACAATCATTGAATTGCCCATCGCATTCCGCATTAACACGGTTCCTTCGGGTTCCAGCCATTGACTAAAACCAAGAAGAATAGTGTGAGCAACACTAATTATAATAGGAAACCACATAATTCAAGAATAAAATTTTCATGCTTAAGGTCTTATCCTAGTTTATTCATGGCTATTTCTAAGATTGTGTTCTATTCTTAGACTTATCCTTAGGGTTCTTACTAAGGCTTTCACATCCTAGTTTCCAAAGGTTGACTATACCTTTCCTCTGATACCAACTATAATGACCCATACTTTACATACATTGTTAATACTTCAAAATTGAAGCACACTTATTACAACATATGACAAAACCACAAAGGACCGTATAGGTATAGTGTCTTTAGAAACTGGGAAACATAAACAACTGGTTCATAAATCTTCTACAGTGTCTCCCATTTATTTCATCATATCTAGGGTCCTTTTTAGCATATTCTACTTAATATCCATCTTCCTGACCTGGGGAAAAGAAAACATAAAAGGGTGAGCTCAAATGCTCAGCAAGGGCAAATAAAGGAAATAAAAATCATATCATATCTTTTTGAAAATCAAAACCTGCAAAAGAGATCATAATATCTTAACATGGAATAAATCATAGAAGTGAAAATGAGATCCCCATAATCATAACAGAAAACTTGAAACTTTGTGGCATGCACACATAATCATGGAAAATCATTTCTTGTTAGTCATGACTCATTGCCAAGACTATCTTAGTGGACAAAGTCCCTTTCTGAACCGAGTTCACTCCTCGTTTCAGTCCTGTATCACTGAACCGAAATAACCTTCCGTTCCAGCCATGTCTATCTCATGAGATATAAAATCTTTACCCAATGCATTGGAGGGAGATATAGGTCCCACCCATCTTATAATGAATCCTTTCTTATGTGTGCCACATAATCATAAATCATACATCATCGCATAACCCATGTAATAAAAATGGGATTCTTAAACAACATGACCTCATAAAACCATTCATATAACATAAAGGAATTCATAAACATAATTCCATCACAACATAGTCAAATCCATGTAATAATAGGGATAAAAACAGAACCCTTTTTATTATCTTAGATGGAAAATAATTTTGATAAAATACTTGAACTTCATTCTTGAGGAAAATATCCTTTCTACTTCAAAAAAAACTTTTCCTTTCTTAACATGTCATACAATTTTAAACTAAAAGAAGTTGATTAAAAATAAACTTGAATACTTGTAAAGGAAGCTTCTTGGAAATAATGTTTTAAAAATCCATTCATGTCGTATAAGTTAAAAAAAACATTCTTCTCGTACTTTTGTCGGAAAAGTCAAAAAAGTACCTCGTACGAAAAACGAAAAAAGATTCCTTTCATACGTATTACTAAAAACTCACCAAAGGGTAAAAATGGATTTAAACAATTTTAGGTGGATGGAAATAATATTACATATTGATAAAACATGGATGTGGATGATAAAATATACCCCAGTAAATTTCAAAGTACAAACAATCTCGGATAAGAATGAGATTGTGATATTTCCCTTACCTTAGGTCCGATTTGCTTTATACGTGTCCGAAGCTCCTGTATAATGGTTTAAATAATGTTATTGACTTATTCCAGAATCATAAATATTGATATGATATCATATATGGTCATATTATTAGCTTCTTGTTAGTAATATTTCATTGTAACTTGTTACTCGGGTCTTTATAACTTTTTGTTCTTATGCGTGTTTTGTCGAATAAATTCTTATTCTTATCTTTAGGTTATAGATAATTCATTTCCAGAATGGTATTAGTGTAGTATATACCATGTTCATTCATTCAATTCATTTATATAATCATTATGAAATGAAGATCATGTAGAACGAGTCGCATCACATCGTGGAGACGGTATTCCGTACGTACGCACGAGTGATGATATCGTTCCTATGATCGTGGAACTGTATTGGAGTATATATATATTATTTCAGTAATATTACTTTATAATAATCATTAATAGTTACTCATTACACCATTATACCCATCCTTGTAAGGTGGTGGTGGAAAATAGATTACACCATGGCGTGGAGACGGTATTCCGTACGTACGCACGCGCGGTGATTTCATTTTTCCGTAGGATGGATAGAAGGTGAATTAGGGTTGTTTAATATTTATAATAACATATCAGTATGTAAGTAATACTGATGTTATTACTTTATCATGAAACGACTAAAGAAGAAGAAGTTGAAGAAGAAAGAAATTGAAAAGATCGGTAATGGATATTACCTCTTCTTTGGAACGCCTCTTTGAATCCTCCACTTAAGGAACTAAGATTGGTCTTTGGAGAAGACCAGGACCTCTAGGATTATTCTAGGGAAGTGGAGAGGAGAAAATGGCAGGGTTTGGCCGAGCTTGAGTGCTCAAATTGGTGTGAGGAGGAGGGGGAGGAGGTGCCCTTTTATAAGGGAGGAGAGGGGCACCTTAGGAATATCTCAAAATATTATTTTATATTAAAGTCAAAATCGGTTTATAATGGTTCCAAAGGGTCTTATTTAGAAGATAAAGTGGGGATGGGTCGAAAGCCTATCAACCAATAGGATTTAGACAAGTTTAGGGTATTATTTTAACCTTATCAATTAGATTTAACTCTAAGTTAATTAATTTAACTTTTACCGTGTCTTTTTGTTTTCTTTCACTATATGGTTAATACACTTACTATAACATGCCAAACGAACCCCAAATTTTTTTATTATTAATATATATATCTTTATCTAAGTCATTTGGCCGAACCTTAGATTTTTAGGAATAAAATAACAATTAATAATATAATATTTGATTTAAAAACTATTTTGTGTCAATTTTGACACTATTTGATATATGATTTTTTTGAAAGTCATAACAGAATTATATGTTTGAACCAAGTTAATTACATCAACAATAATATATCATAGTAACCTAGAAAATTAGTGGAATTCATAAAAAGTCTCAAATTACATTTATTTTGGTATTTATATTATCAATTTTGTCAATATTTCATTAATAAGATAATTACTGCATCATCTTTGTGTCATAAATAAATTAAATTATTTGATGTCTAAAAATTACAAATAAAATACCATCATGTAGGAAATCTTTTTAGCTTTCAAATGAATATTTACAATCGAATTTATGTATAACCCCATATTAAAAATGATTTACTTATTAAACTTTGATTTTAACTATTTTAACCCTTCTTTAAATAAATTAATAATAAATGTCCTAATCTAATCCAAGTGGGCCTAAATGGTCATATTTTATTCCTAAGATTGTTTTTGGTCGAATTACACTTGTCCAATAGAATTAGGACATGTGTTATGGTAATATTGATAACATATTTACCCTTAGTTACCCTATTTACTATTAACCGCGGTAAAAAAGTAAAAAGTTACTATTCACCAAAAAATTATTTTCATCTCATTGAACCACATTTTAGTCCTTGATATTAACCGTGTCTCTCGGATTTTCGAAATTCCATTCACAGAAGCGGTAAAATTAAGTTTTATGCAAAATTCAGTTTTTTAACCTACCACTTAGTGGTTTCACTATTCATCAAAAATTGAAAGTTTTCAGAAAAATACCAAAATTTCACCCTAGGCTAATTTCGATATTCTGAGTCCAAAAATGAAGTCCATTTTGAAAAATAAAATTTATAAAATTTCAAAAAGTGGTTATTACTATTCATAACGGCTAGTTTTAATAGCATATTGTTGTTTAGTGAAACTCGGTATTGCGTACGACGCAAGCTATCGAGGAAGGTCGCGATTTCGTGTAAAGCAAGCCAAGCAAGTGTTGTGTAGAAAAAGATTCCTTTGATGATTTATATAACATAAAAGTCTCGGGTGTTACATAACTCCTGTATTTGCACCGCACGAAGGGTGGCTAGAAAAAACTCTAACCGAAAGAGACTCTTGAAGCCTACCTAGAGAAGTGATGCCTCATCATGAACCTGGAGCATCAGGCTCTACCATCTGCCTACTGCTACATCTTCCCAAGGGAGGTTAGGGTGTGGTGGGACCCAACTCTAACCTCCACTTAGAGGTTTTAACAACCAAACAAATAAAAATAAGTTACACTTATTTTTATTTAATTTTATTTAGAAACCCTAAAAATTAACATCCATTCTCATTAGAATGCAACTGAGGTGAAGGTCTAACGAAGCAATCACCGACGCTGCGAATTCAACGATGCCCTCAGATTTCAATTCCGAGCACCGGTTCAAAAGATATAAAATCCCACTCGTACGTTTACTGAGAGTACCTGAACAAAACTTCAAAAATTGATTTCGGGAACATCGGGCCTCGAAATCAAGCACCGTCAGAAATTGCAGACTCGTAAAATTCCCATGTATTTAAGAAAAAAAATTCCACGGAATTTCTGGGTCTTTATAATATCTTTATAATTTCAATTTTTGCTTCTTATTCATCTCTTTGATTTTATTATGAGCTCTTCAATAAATGGATCTACAATATCACTATTCATAATAACATATTTATATTCTTTTAATAATTCTATTTTTTTCAGCTTAATATTTGAGATACTCCTAACTGATTGGCCAATGGCGGGAAAGATTTTTAATTTCCTGTGTAGTTGAGATTTTTTCATTGTTTCATCAACACATACAACTCGATTGAATATTTTATAAATATGATCTAAGTATATAGGAAAAAAATTATGATATTCCTCTACTAAATAGCCTTCAGGAATAGATCTTTCATATCGAGATTTTTTTTTATTATTTCAAATAACCATGGTATCTTTGAAATAAAATAAATAAAACATAATTATGTATTTAATAAAGTGCCAAGAATTGTTTACCTAAGATGAAAAACATATAAATAGTGTACCTCTTAATTGGATACATGCATCGATAATTTACAGGGCCTCTTAATTTATATTCCTTGACTAAATGCACAGTTAAATGTATCATGATAGTAAAAAACAACAAGGGAAAGATCATCTACATTGAAAAAAGTGAAATTACAAATATATACTAAATATTTTCAAGCCCATTTAGTTATAGAGTTTTCTCACATAGTTGTCTGAAGAATGTTCAAAATTAGAGTAAACCTATAATAACCATTTTAGATAACAATATATACAATTCTAATGGTAGTAACTGCTATAAAAAACATGTGAATCATGCCTTTTCAATCCACTTAACCTATGACTCTTTAAGTCGACAAAAATTGAGAAGTTACTTGAATACCCATAAAATACCCTCACATGTTTTAAAATTCAATGGAATGTTTCTTTATCCCTATTTTTTATTGTAAAAATTGTTGGATCATATTTTCCATTCTCATCTAGCCATAGATCGTGCTTTATATTCATTTTTTGTAAGTCTATCTGAGCATTGAGACTATCCTTCGATTTTCCATGATCATTAAGAAATGTAAAAAACAAAATATCAAAAAAATTATTCTCAATATGCATAACATTAATACTATGAGGCAACAAATTTAAATTGCCAATACAAAAGTTTGAGGAATATAATTTTTCCATTGTTACCTTCCTATTTCAATTAATGATGCACTTTGATCTCATTTACCACTACCATTCAAATTATGCACCTTCTCAAATTCTGTTTCAACATTTATAGTTTGTGCTAATATTTTAGAACCTATAAAAAACATTGCAGGTGGTCTAGAATCAATAAGACCATTTAATTTTGACTTGTTCAACAAAAATCTATGTGATGCATCGATAAATCTACGATGACATAAGAAGCATTATTTTTTACAATAAGGTATTCATTCAAGATCAAAATCAAAGTTACTAATAGTAAAATCCAAACCCATGTAGTGTTCAAACTAGATAAGTTACCAAGTCTCAAAAAGTCGCTAATGTTCTATATTAGAGTTGTGTGCATATTGAAAATTGTTCTAGAAGATGCACCATATGTATCAACACTTATGATTAATAATTCATGTAATTCTTCAATTATATGCTACAATATACATAAATATAATTTATAGGAATTTTTTCTAGGAATAATCATTGAAATGATAAAATATTTTTGTTCCATACACATCCATGGAGGTAGATTGTAAGGGATAAAAACAACCAATCAAATGCTATAACTAGTGCTCAAAGTCCCAAATTGGTTGAATCCATCTGAAACCAATCCAAATTATACATTCCTAGGATTAGATGATAAATATTTATATAATGAATAAAATTAATTCCATGATATTGAATCTGTTTGATGTCTCATTAACCCATCATTTTTACTATCTATATAATTCCACTTCATTTTCTTGGTGGTTTTTGATGACATAAATAGTCTTTGCAATTGGGGTTTTAAAGGGAAGTAATGCAAAATATTTGAAGGTTTGTTATTTTTCTTCTTCTTTATTGAATTATGTTGATTCTAACTTCTAGCATCACCCATTGACTACCATAATGAAAATGAATATTTTTTTCAATCTGATCTACTTGAATCCCCTCCCCAATAAAGCATAAAACCATTGGGACAAACATGTATTTTGTATAATTTATACCAGTATTTTTAACAACTTATTTATTTTCATAAAAATACTCAGGGATATTAACATAAGTAAATTTATCATGAAACTATTCCAATATTTTGGATATAAAATTATTTATAATTCTTCATAGGAATTTGATATGGTAAAGCTTCAGTAGAAAAAAAATGCTATGAATATTTCAGACACCCATCATACATCTCTTGATTTTCATCATCATATAAATCATAAAATTCATTTTTTCAGTGAATTTCTCTCTTACATTAGTCTCTAAAATATCAATAGGAGGATATGATGATATGTTTAAAATTTTATCTATTTGTCCTATAGTCCCAAAACAACACTTATCAAGACACTATTTTTATCACCCTCAACTGGTTATTATGATATGTTTTGATGTTGATGTTTTTTTCTTCAAATGTTGAAAGAATCATTTATAAGGTTATTCATTTTATTGCCCATTTTTGATGATGTTGGGAGCTCATTCTATTGAATTACATCAGTTCTCAAACTTCTTGTAACGTTATATTCTATATGGAAAATCCAAAACAAATATTGAATAAATAATTACTTTAATATCAAGTGTTCATAAACTTCATGTCTCTTCAACCATATTCTAAATTTACATTTAGGCCATATATATCTTATTGTCCCATTAAAGGTTCGATTGGAAATTTTAAAATCTAAAAACTCCCCTAAACCATTAGCATAATGATCTATATTCCTCAGTAATGTGATATAGCTTTTATCCATATATCATAATGTACCTACACTTCATTAAATAAAATTAAAACACATAGAAATATTATGTTATTTAAAAATAAATTATTATAAAAACTTCATTATGCTTTTTAATTTTATTATGTTTTTGAACAACATCATTTTTCTTATATTTTAATTTGAATTAATATAATCCATAAAACAATGCAGAAAGAGTTGATCTAAAATATCTCTTATAGATTTTTATAAATTAAAACTTAAAGTAGAAACCCCCACTTTAAAACCAAAAAAATCTTATGGGAATCTTAAATCAATGAGGCTTAAAAATATTAAATAATTACATAATCACTATAAAAAATGTAAAATCTATAAACAATATAGAGACAACTTGAAACACACAAATAATTCCATTTAAAAATGAATTTCAAATAACCCCACTTTTAACTGCAAAACATCTCTTAAATAATCTAACATATTAATTAATGTTAATTAGTGTGTTTACAAAACAATTGGTATACAAAATGAAATAAAATAGAGGATCCTCTTCACTGGGCTTTAGTATGATTTATTTATATTTTGCTTGATATGGTCTGAATAGGATCCTAATGAGTATACCTTTATTGTAACCCCATGTATATATAAACTATTTTTTAGGTTAGGAGGAGTAGGTTGGAGATCTTACTGGATATTTATATCTCTTGGTATTGAAGGGGATGTTTAGGCTTCGTGGTCACTGCCAAGTTTACCTTTTTGGTACTTGTAGCATTCTTTTAAATTATTTACTAATTTATGACATTACATGTATTCACTTTGGTCCTATTTTATCTATATGATCAAGTTTTAATTGGTTCATTTGTATTGTATTTCTCTTTTTTAGGTTCTCTTAGAGGGTAATGCATCTCATCTGTTTGTTTTTTATACCCTTAGTACCAGTCTTCAACCCAGGGTGTCACGACCCGTCCTCAGGGCCCGTGTCATGACTACCCCAAGCTCGCCTTCCATAGGCCAAGGATTGGAGACTAGCACCAAAGGCATAAATCCCTAAGCTAGGAAGTCATTGAATTTATGAAAGTAAACAAACACAATAGAGTACGCAACATGAAGTAAACACTAAGTAAAACTAAATACAAAAGAGTGTGATGGAAAGTAAATGGGCCAGTATACAAACCCAACTGAACAACAAGTACAAGTAAAGGGACAAATTGCTCAAAGTAAAGATTAGATCCTGGATCTTCCTCAAGGGATTCCTACCTGAAGGGTAGGTATAGATGGCCACCTCAGCACCCACGTCCGTCAGTCTCCACCGTGTGCCAACTCGTCGCAAGGTCCACCTCCGGGTACCGTCCAATCGTGGTACTCTTGGCCTCCGTTAGCGTTGTCTTTCATCTGCATCCAACACAACAAGGTGAGGGCATAGCTCGTTCAGGGGTGAGTATAACGATACTCAGTAGGGACCCCAAGACCCACTAGGTCTCACAATATCCACTAAGGATAAGAAAATAAAGAAATATACAACCACAAAGTATCAACCATCCATACTTAGGTATATGCCCATACATATACCTAAGTTACCAGTCACAGACCAGCTCCAACTCACGAGCCCAAGCATAACTCAGTCCAAACAGGAAGTAAATTCAAACACCAAGATGACAATGGTTGAAAGATATGACTCATCTCACACAGGTATGCCACAATTTTAGAGAGATATAGATGATCAGATGTAGCCACTGGATCATCTAAGCTATCAGACCCACATAGGATATAGTCTAGCTAAGCAGTCGGACCCACACAGAATACAGTCCATCTATCTCTTCTAAGCTGTTGGACCCACAGAGGATACAGTCCAACTATCTCGTCTAAGCTGTCGGACCCACATAGGATACAGTCCAGCTATTCTAAATTAATATAGATGATCAGATGTAGTTACTAATTCTTCTAAGATTTCAGACTCACACTGGGTACAGTCCTGCTACTCTGTCAGAACATTCTAACCCACACAGGATTCTGGTACAGTTTTCGTCGTCGTCAAACCCATGGAGGATTCCAGTACAGAAGTCGACGTAGTCGTAGTCAGCTCTAGGGTTCCCGCACACAGCACGCTCAATTCTGGGAGGGTCCACTCCTCGAGCAAAGGGGTCGATACATCAACTATCACAAAGTTCTGAGTTGATGTATCCTAAAGTTCTGTCTCATCAAACGAAACCCAACGTGATAGACGACACATCAATCGGACGCCCGGTCTGAGAGATATTGGCTTTTCCGTTTCAGTGGCCTGGTTAGATTTATGCTCGATCCAAACCTGGACAATTTCCAAAGTCGTCCAAAACTCACTTAGAGTATCGCAAAAGGACCACCTCTTCGCGAGGATCGCAGTGTTGTAGACGTCACATCGATCGGACGTGCGGTCTAGAAGATATTTGTGTTGAAGCGAAATGGGCATGGCTCGTCAAGCCCAGTGGATTGGCGGGTCGGCCTGACCCGGTTTGGCGGGTCCGACCCGGGTACGGGTCGGTCCGGCCCAGTGGAGCGTGGCCCACCCAGGGACCCGGCCCGACGGGTCCGACCCGGTTAGTGGGTCGGCACGGGCCGGTGGGGCGCGGCCCACCAGCGGACCCGGCCCGGATCGCGGGCTGGTTCAGCTCGTCCGGTGGTTCTGAGCGGCGCCGCCCCTCCTTGCTACTCAGCCGACCGAATCTGGCTAGTTTTCTCCGGCGTGAGCGGCCCGCGATTGCGGGCCGCAGTTCCCCTGCACGCAGCACTTGCGGGTGCAGCGGTTTTCTTCAGCATGGCCAATAGGCGGTCGGGCGGTTCACTCGCCGAAGCGGCCCACCCAGCGCGGGTCGCAGTCATCTCCGCAGCACGGCGCCAAGCGGCGCCGCGGTCTTCTGCCCGGCCGGCCGTAGCCGGCCGGTTCGTCCAGCAAGCAACCCTCGGATGCGGGCCACACATCCTCCACGGGGCACCTGCGGGTGCCGCGGTTCACCAGCCCGGCTGGCTACGGCTGGCTGGTTCGGTTCGTCCGACTGGCCCATAGATGCGGGACATGGTTTCCTTCACACAGCCAGTGCGCGACCGCTGCCTCCGGTCACCGCCGCCTCCGGTCGCCACTGCCTCCGGTCACCGCCGCCAAAATATTCAAGAACCAACAGAGGGTCGTCAAGCCGTGCTCGTTCGGCCCCCTCCCTCCATGTTAGGTGATAAAAAAAGGACGAAGACAATCCAAGGTGTTCAACGAAGAACAAGGTACAATGTTATTCAATTAAAATTGATCATAACCCCCTACCTCGATTCACGGTTCGTTTGTTGTAGTCACGGAAAACGGCGTCGCGGAAGAAGGTATCTTTGAAGACGGTGTCGTTCTATTGACGTCGGAGGGAGAGACGTTGGCGATGTTCTTTGAGGGTAGTGTCTTCCCCTTAGCGCGGATGAAGAACAAATAAAATGGGCGCTCTCCGTGGGCGTCATCGTTCTTCGTGGGCGTCGTCGTTCTTCGTTGGAAGAAGGTCCTCTCCAATCTCCAAATCTCCCCAACACAATATGTGCCAACCCAAAAATAATAGATTCGATATTATTTTTATTCTTGACATAAATTTTAAAATAATTCAAATTTTATAGGATCCAATAAATTAATTGTTCATCAATTGAGAGCGTGTTGGCATCTTTATGAGGGAGGGTGGAATGTGGAGAGTTTAAATTTAAAGAGGGGAGGTGCAGAGTTTAGGAGTTAAGGGGGGGTTTCAAGGGGTGTTGAAGAGTCTAAACTCATGTGGGCCCCACCCTTAGTTGTATCCTACCAAGGGAGGTTAGGGTGTGGTGGGCCCCACCCCTAACCTCCACCTAGAGGCTTTAACCACCTTTCAAATAAAAATTTTTTGCACACACATTTTTATTTACTTTTTAATTATTAAAAAGTAACCTTAAATTATAACTTATGTCATGTATAAAACACAACTACGGTAAAGGTCCCCTTAAGAGAATATCGGCGCTGCGAGTTCATTGGTGTCCTCCGATTTTAATTCCAAGAAATGGTTCAAAAGATAGAAAAACCCGCATGTAAGTTTACTGAACGTACCCAAACGAAACTTCAGAAATTGATTCCAGGCACACCAGGCCTCGGAATCAGGCGCCATCAAAAACTGCGGACTCGTAAAATTCCAAAGAAATTAAGAAAAAAATTCCTTGAAATTTCAGAGTCTTTACATTACCCCCACCTTAGGGATTTACATCCCCATAAAGCTACAACACACACTAGGGAATCAAATGGGGGTACTGAGCACGCATTTGAGCCTCCCTCTCCCATATGCTCTCCTGGAGGTTCCCATGCTTCCAGTAAATGCGCACCAGGGGAATCAGACGTCCTCGCAGAACCTATTCTTGTCGATCCTCGATCTCTAATTGGAACTCCGTGAATGTCGCCCCATCATTGATGTCCAGCTCCCCATGGTCGATGATGTGGGATGGGTCGTTCACATATCTCCTCAGCTGAGATACGTGGAAGACGTCATGCACCCGCTGAAACTGAGGTGGAAGGGCCAGGCGGTAAGCCACCTCACCTAATTTGCTGAGGACCTGGAAAGGTCCGATGAATCACAGAGATAACTTGCCGCCTCGTCCAAATCTCCGTAGACCCCGTTGAGGTGAGACCTATAGGAAGACGTGGTCGCCATCCTCGAACTCCAGTGGTCTCCATCTCCTATCAGCATAGGACTTCTATCTGCTCTGTGCAGTCTTCATCCACCCCTGGATGATCTTCACCTTCTCCGTTGTAGCCTGAACCATCTCCGGTCCTACAAGTTCTGACTCCCCTGGGTCAGTCCAGCACAGAGGTGATCTGTAATGTCGACCATACAGTGCCTCATAAGGGGACATCTCGATGGTGGAGTGGTAGCTGTTGTTGTACGCAAACTCCACCAAGGATAAGTGATCCTCCCAACTACGACCAAAGTTGAGGACACATGCATGGAGCATGTCCTCGAGATTCTGAATGGTCCTCTCAGTCTGACCATCCATCTGAGGATGGAAGGCGGTGATCAAGTGAAGCCGCGTCCCTAAAGCCTCCTATAACTACTTCCATAGCTGGGAAGTGAAATGAACATCTCGATCAGAGATGATAGTCGATGGCACACCATGAAGTCGTACGATCTCCTGAATGTAGAGACGTCCCAAGCTCTCTACTGAGCCCTGCTCTCTGATCGATAGGAAGTGGGCCGAATTGGAGAGTCGGTCTACAATCACTTAGATAGAGTTGTGTCCTCTGGATGTACGTGGAAGTCCCGTCATGAAATCCATGGATATCTCATCCCACTTCCACTCTGGAACCTATAAGGGTTGTACCAAGCCTACTGGTACCTGGTGCTCTGCCTTCTCTTCCTAACAAGCGAGGCACCGAGAGACAAACTCTACTACTGCTTTCTTTATACCTAGCCACCAGTTTTGTCGTCTAAGGTCCTGATACATATCCGCAACTTCTCGATGTACCGCTAGAGGGGAAGTGTGTAACTCCCTCAACACCTCCTCCTGTAGTGCAATTGGTACCATGGTACGTCCTCTGAAGAAGATTACATGCTCCCCACCTTCAGAAAACCCATCAGGTGCCTACCCTAAGGATATCTGAGCACGTCGCACCTCACAGTCAACGTCCCCACGCAGCGCCTCTCTGACTCGCTGAATAAGTGGAGGAGTGACTGTGAGGGACTGCAGAAAGGTTGTTCCATCTCTATCCACAAAGGATACCTGCAACGCGCCCAGCTGCTCTGTCGCCTCTCCTAGCAGCTGAATGTCTGATCTCCAATTGAGAGAATCTGCTACAACGTTCCGCTTCCTAGGAGTATAGAATATCTCGAAGTCATAATCCTGGAGGAACTCAAACCATTTTCGTTTTCTCAGGTTCAGGTCCTTCTACAAGAATATATACCTGAGACTCTTGTGGTCAGAGTAGACTGTAAAATGCTCACCCATCAGATAGTGCTTCCACATATTCAAGGAGAATACCACTGATGCTAACTCCAGGTCATGGGTAGCGTAGTTCTGCTCGTGTTGTCTCAACTTTCGTGAACCATACAGGATCACTGCTTGATCCTACATCAGGACACACCCGAGTCCGGTCCCTGATGTGTCACAGTAAACTAAGTACCCTACTCCCTCTTCCGTTAGCCTCAAGATGGGCGTACTAGTCAACCTCTTCCTCAGCTCTTGAAAGCTCTGTTGTCATATCTATAACCACACAAAGGGTTTCCCCTTCTTCGTCAAAGCTGAAAGCGGTGCTACAACTCTGGAGAATTCTGGCACAAATCTCTGATAGTACCCATCCAGTCTTAGGAAACTCTGCACCTCCGTCACACTCCTAGGTGGCTCCCAAGCAAGTAATGCCTCGATCTTCACTAGGTCCAATGCAACTCCAGCCTCTAAGATGACGTGTCCCAAGAAGTGAACCTCTCGAATCTAGAACTGGAACTTCGAGAGCTTACCATAAAGCTGGTTCTCTCGAAGTGTATCCAGTACCACCCGCAAATGGTAGGCATTCTCCTCCTCAGTAGTCGAGTAAATCAGTATGTCGTCGATAAAGACCACAACAAAATAATCGAGGTAAGGCTGGAAGATCCTGTTCATGAGACTCATGAACACTGTTGGATCTTTGGTTATGCCAAATGGCATAACCAAGAACTCGTAATGGCCATATCGACAGCTGAAGTCTGTCTTCTGAACATCCTTGTCTTGAACTCTGAGCTAGTGATAGCCTGACCTAAGCTCTATCTTCGAGAACCATCATTCTCCCTTGAGATGATCAAAGAGGTCGTCAATCCTCGGGAGTGGGTACTTGTTCTTCACGGTCACCGGATTTAGGTAACGATAGTCGACACACAATTGCAAGCTCACATCTGCCTTCTTGGCGAACAAAATCGGTGATGCCCAGGGTGAAACACTAGGTGAGATGAATCTCTTCCCCTGCAAGTCCTCCAGCTGTACCTTCATCTCATGAAGCTCGATGGGAGCCATCCGATATGCTGGAGTAGATACCGGTGATGTCCCGGGGTAAAAATCAATATAGAAGTATACCTCTCTGTGAGGAGGTAGTCTTGGAACTTCATCAGGGAAAACATCCACGTATTGATCCACCACAACAGGAAAACTCGGACTTCTCACATCAACCGCTCCAAGGATAAGACTATCCAACAGATGTGTGATCGGATGCCCCCTCCTTTGTGTAAGTCCATCCTGCGCTGAAAAGGCTCCCTTATCGCCGGTGAATGTAAACTTGGTCCCAACCGTGCGGATACACTACACTGTGTGCCTAATAAAGTTGATCTAAGCATGGACTATGGATAACCAATCCATACCCAAGATGTCGTCGTAAGGCCTCGATGCCGCTATTAGAAGATCTCAGCTGAATATCTCACCTCCTAGATTAAGCTCACACTGCCGACACCAGTGCATAATCATCGATTCTTCTCCCGTAGGAGTCTCTAGCCGTAAGGATCGATCCAACGGCTACGTCGGAATCTCCGAGCTTCGAACGAGGGCAACGAAAATAAAACAATGACTCGCACATGTGTCGATAAGTATTGTAGCAAGGGTGGAGTAGACACAGATAGTACCTCAAATCATCTCAGGTGCACCGTGGTCGTAGGCCTCGACTGCCTGAAGCTGAGCCCGCCTCTTTCCGCCAGCTCCCTGTGGTCGGGGTGGACCTCCTGGTGGTGGTGGTGGTAGAGCCTCAAAACGTCATCCACCACCCGCTGCTCATCCAGCTCCTCTGCCACGTCCTCCTGCTCCCTGCAGACCACCACGGTCAAACTTCTACCTCTTACTGGGAAGTCCCTCTATTTTCTGCTGCTCATCTGCATGGTGGGTTGGGAAATCACGATCCATGTGGCCCTGCCCGCCGCATGCATAGCACTGCCTATTCCTCGTATGGATGACTCTGTCTCATGTGACCCGCACAACTAAACCTGTATCCTGAGGTCGCCCACCTGATGGCCTGGTCCGCTTGGACCTCGGTGAAATCTGTCTAATGTCAGCTGCAGAAGACTCTACTACATGTCACCATGTGGTGGCTCTTGTTACTGGTGGCTGCTCAGTGAGAAAGCTCTCCACTATAAGGGCTCGCTCCAGCACCATCGACTACGTCAGAATGCTGAGAGGAATCGTCGAAGCCCTAATCTCAAGCCTGAGTCCCTGATTGAAGGTTCGGGGCCTGAAGAACGGGTCCCGCACCATATCCGTGGAGTAGCGAGAGAGGTCAGTGAACCTCTCTGAGTACTGAGCTACTGCCATGCTGCCCTACTGCAGATGAAGTAACTCCTGAATCCTAACCGCATGAAGGGTGGCTGGAACAAACTCCGAGCGGAAGAGACTCTCGAAGTTCGTCCATAGTAAAGATGTGTTGTCCTACACCTTCAGCATCAGGATCCACCATCTACCTACTGCTATGTGCAGGAGACTCGCGACAAGGATCACCATAAGGTTGGATGGTGTCCCTACCAATCTAAAAACTCTAACGATAGCCATCATCCAATCCTCAGCTGCATGTGGGTCCGTCTCTCCATGGAACCTGGGCGGACTCTGTCGCTGGAACTCGTGCAACGCACTCAGGTGGCGTGCACTCTCTACTGCTGGGGCTGGTGGTATCGGTGGCCCAGCGGGTAGCGGTACCGCTGGTGCCTCCACTGTGATGGGGCCCTGCACCGAGGCCTCGTCGCTCGATGAGCTACCATCTCATATGTAACTAGGAACCCTAGCTGGCTGCCTTCATGGGGCTATCCTGAAAAGAAACAAGTGTGCCACGGTTAAACAGAATACCTGGTGAGATGACACAAAGTAATCACAAAGAAAACTCTTGAAACACACATGCAATCAGTGTTTTTGTGCACAGAGTCGGAAATCAGAAGTCAGGGTCCTGGTGTATGGATACGTCGGCCACCGCACCAACACTGGACACCCTGGACTGAAAACCACACTCAATACTCTTAACATTATATCTTCATAGAAAAGAATGATCAGAGTCCTGAGTTTTTCGGTAGAACTGACTCCTCTGATACCAATTTGTCAAGACCCATCCTCAAGGCCCGTGTCGTGACTACCCCAAGCCCGCCTTCCATAGACCAGGGTTTGGCGACTAGCACCAAAGGCGTAAATCCATAATCTGGGAAGGCATTGCCTTTATAAAAGTAACCAAACACAACATAGTACGCAACAGGAAGTAAACACTAAGTAAAACTGAATACAAAAGAGTGTGCTGGAAAGTAAATGGGCCAGTATACAAACCCAACTGAACAACAAGTACAAGTAAAGGGACAAACAACTGAAAGTAAAGAGCAGCTCCTGGATCATCCTCCAGGGATTCCTACCTGAAGGATAGGTACATATGGCCACCTCAGCACCCATGTCCATCAGTCTCAACCGTGTTCCGACTCGTTGAAAGTTCCACCTCTGGGTACCATCCAGTCGTGGCACTCTCAGCCTCCGTCAGCGTTGTCCGTCATCTACATCCAACACAACGAGGTGTGGGTATAGCCCGTGCAGGGGTGAGTATAACAATACTCAGTAGGAACCCCGAGACCTGTGAGGTGTCACAATATCCACTAAAAAATAAGCAAAATAATAAAGATAAAACCACAAAGTATCAACCAACCCTACTTAGGTATACACCCATACATATACCTAAGTTACCAGTCATAGACCCACTCCAACTCACGAGCCCAAGAACAACTCAGTCCCCATAGGAAGTAAAGTCCAACACTATGATGATAATGGTTGAAAGACATGACTCATCTCACACAGGAATGCCACAATTATAGAGAGATATAAATGATCAGATGTAGCCACTAGATCATCTAAGCTGTCGGACCCACAGAGGATAGAGTCCAGCTAAGCTATCAGACCCACATAGGATACAGTCCAGCTATCTCGTCTAAGCTGTCGGACCCGCACAGGATACAGTCCAGCTATATCGTCTAAGCTATCGGACCCACACAAGATACAATACTGTTATTCTAGAGTAATAGAGATGATCAGATGTAGCTACTGATTCATCTAAGCTGTCGAACCCACACAGGATACAGTCCAGCTACTCTGTCAGAATTGTCGAACCCACATAGGATTCCGGTACAGTTGTCGTCGTCGTCGAACCCAGGGAGGATTCTAGTACAGAAGTCTATGCAGTCATAGCCAGCTCTAGGGTTCCTGCACACAGCACGCTCGATTCCAAGAGGTTCTTCTCCTCGAGCAAAGGGGTCGATACATCAACTATCAAGAAGTCCAGAGTTGATGTATCCCGAAGTTTCGTCTCTTCAAAAGAAACCCAACGCGACAGACGGCATGTCAACAGGACGCCCGGTCTGAGAGATATTGGCTTTTCCGTTTCAGGGGCCCGGTTGGATTTACGCTCGATCCAAACACGACCATTTTCCAAATTCGTCCATAACTCACTTAGAGTGTCGAAAAAGGACTGTCTCATCGCGAGGATCCCAGTTCCGTAGACGGCGCGTCGATCGGACGCGCGGTCTAGAAGATAATTGTGTTTAAGCGAAACGGGCTTGGCCCGTCAAACCCAGTGGGCTGGCGGGTCGGCCTGACCCGGTTTTGCGGGTTCGACCCGGCTGGGGGTCGGCCTGGCCCGGTGGAGCGTGGCCCACCCAGGGACCCGGCCCGGCGGGTCCAACCCGGTTAGGGGGTCGGCTCGACCTGCTGGGGCGTGGCCCA
Source organism: Viscum album (assembly GCA_963277665.1). Classification (NCBI taxonomy): domain Eukaryota; kingdom Viridiplantae; phylum Streptophyta; class Magnoliopsida; order Santalales; family Viscaceae; genus Viscum; species Viscum album. The sequence goes on along the minus strand of OY728121.1, from coordinate 755,715,304 downwards.
CCCACGGACCCGGCCCGGGTCGCGGGCCGGTTCGGCTCGCCCAGCAGTGCCAAGCGGCGCTCGGTCTCCTACCCAGCCGCCAGTAGGCGGCCAGTTCGTCCAGCAAGCGGACCGCAGATGGGGGCCGCACCTCCTCCGCGCGGCACCTACGGGTGTCGCGGTTCACCAGCCCGGCAGGCTACGACCGGCCGGTTCGGTTCCTCCGAGCGGCCCGAGGATGCGGGTCGCGGTTTCCTCCACGCGGCTGGTGCATGGTTGTCGCCTCCGGTTGCCGCCGCCAAAATATTCAAGAACCAACAGAGGTTAGTTGGGCCGTGTTCGTTTAGCATGTTCCCTCCGCATTAGTTGATAAAAAAAGGCTGAAGACAATCCAAGGTATTCAACGAAGAACGAGGTACAATTTTATTCAATTAAAATTGATCATAAACCCCTACCTCGATTCAAGGTTCGTTCGTCGTAGTCGCGGAAAACGGCTTTGCGGAAGATGGTGTCGCGGAAGACGGTGTCGTTCCGTCAATGTTGTAGGGAGAGACGTTGGCGATTTTCTTCGTGGGAGGTGTCTTCTCCCTTGGCGCAGAGGAAGAAGAAAGAAAATGGGTGTTCTTTGTGGGCGTCTCCATTCTTCACGGGCGTCGTCGTTCTTCGTTGGAAGAAGGTCATCTCCAATCTCCAAAGCTCCCCAACACAATATGTGCCAACCCAAAAATAATAGCTTGGATATTATTTTTATTGTTGACATAAATTTCAAAATAATTCATATTTTAGAGGAGCCAATCAATTAATTGTTCATTAATTGAGAGCATGTTGGTATCTTTATGAGGGAGGGTGGAATATTGAGAGTTTAAATTTAAAGAGGGGAGGTGGAGAGTTTAGGAGTTAAAGGGAGGTTTCAAGGGGAGTTGAAGAGTATAAACTTGTGTAGGCCCCACCCTTAGTTGTATCCTCCCAAGGGAGGTTAGGGTGTGGTGGGCCCCACCCCTAACCTCCACCTAGAGGCTTTAACCATCTTTCAAATAAAAATGTGTTGCAGACACATTTTTATTTACTTTTAAATTTTTAAAAAGTAACCCCAAATTATATCTTCAATCCTGTATAAAACGCAACTATGGTAAAGGTCCCCTTAAGAGAATATCGGCGCTTCGAGTTCATCGGTGTCCTCATATTTCAATTCTGATCACCGGTTCAAAAGATAGAAAAACCCGCACATACGTTTACTGAACGTACCCGAATGAAACTTCAGAAATTGATTCCGAGCACACCGGGCCTTGGAATTATGCGCCATCAGAAACTACGAACTCGTAAAATTCCAAAGAAATTAAGAAAAAAATTCCTTGAAATTTTCGGGTCTTTACACTGGGCCTACTGGAGGTGGGACTCAGGTGGTCACTATTCTCCTACTCTCATTACTGGATGAGGAGGGGTAATCTTTGGTGGGATGGGGTCAAGAAAGAGTGATATAAGAGGTTCAGGTTGAGAGATAGGAAAGAGTTTGGAGTTATGAATAGGTGAGACTACATGGGGTGGTAGGGAAATGGTGTTAGCTGAACTTAGTTAACAATGTAAAAAAGAGAGACCTATAGAGACAGAGATATTTATGGATCGTGTGATCTAATGCACAGACCTTTAAGTTTACTGAGCCAACTAAGTTAAGTGATGTTGATTTCATGGTATAGGCCTCGGAAAGGATAATGCATCATTCGTATTTGCCTCTATGTTTAAAATGGGTAAACATTGGGAAATTTAAAACCTTAAAAAGATTAAAAATAATAATTAATTAATCTTAAATATTCCATATTCCAGGTTTAATATTCTAACCATTTTTTCTTCTTCCATGTATGGCCTCAGGTCAGTGTCTTTATCAGGTTCACACCAAAGATGTTTAGCAAGATGTTCCAATGGATCACTACAGAGTAGAGTTCGATGACGATGACACTTGGAGGAGGACACTCTGTAACACCTCGAGATTTTATGAAAAATATTCTTTTGATTTCATTAATGTCTTGTGTTGTATGCTACACCAAGATTACCTTGCACTATACGCAACACCGTATTAGCTTGCAGTATACGCAACACTATTCTTGGATCGTGTTACACACAATTTTGATAATAGTTATTCTACGCAACATTGAGTGTGTATATATATATATATATATTCAATTTATAAATGAAATATGGTTTGGATTATGTTATACGAAACAACGAATGATTCTTGCACCACACGCAACCCTGACTTGGCTTGCATTACACGCAATCGCGACCTTCCTCGATAGCGTGTGTTGTACGCAATACCGGGTTTTACTAAACAACGATATATTATTATAAAATTATTATGAACTATCCGTTATGAATAGTATTAACTAAATTTTGAATCTTATAAAATTATTATGCGTCTTGCACATTTTCTAAAACATGGTATAAGAACAAAATAAATTTTTCGGGTAAAATAAGTATTTTTCAAAAAATGCAGTTTTGCCGCCTTTTGAGGGAGCACCCACATTAAATCTAGTTTTTGACATGTTTATAAGTTAGAATTGACAAAATAAAATTCTTCTTTGGAATAATGAAATAAAAATTTACTTTGGATAAATTTTCATATCATTCTGGTAACTTTCATATTTTGATGAATAGTAAAAACACACTATATTTTAATTAAAAACAACTTTTTCAATCGAAATAATTAATAGTGATAAATTATTAATTTGAGTGGTTTTAAAGTATATTTAGAATATATTTTTACAATTTTATACAATGTTGGTCATTGAATATAATTTCACATTTAAACCAGACATAAACAAGTGTCAATCTTTTGATAGTTATTATCTCTTAAGAACACGCTATTTGTTTTGACGACGGGAATTAATTTTTTAAATTAATTAATGCAACTGATATGTTTTGAATTTGGTAAAATAGAAATCATTTTTGAGTTCATAATATCAAATATAGCTTAGGCCTAATTTTTGGTATTTTTCTAGAAACTTTCATTTTTTGATGAATAGTGAAACCACTAAGTGGTAGTTAAAAAAAATGAATTTTTCATAAAACTTAATTTTACCACTTCTGTGAATGGAATTTCGAAAATCCGAGAGACACGGTTGATGTCAGTAAGTAAAATATGGTTCAATGAGATGAAAATAATTTTTTGGTGAATAGTAACTTTTTATTTTTTTTACCACGGTTAAAAGTAAATAGGGTAATTAAGGGTAGAAATGATATTACTATTACCCTAACACATGTCCTAATTCTATTGGACAAGTTTAATTCGACCAAAAACAACCTTAGGAATAAAATATGACCATTTAGGCCCACTTGGATTAGATTAGGACATTTATTATTAATTTATTTAAAGAAGGGTTAAAATAGTTAAAATCAAAGTTTAATAAGTAAATCATTTTTAATATGGGGTTATACATACGATAAATAAGACTATAAATATTCATTAGAAAGCTAAAAATATTTCCTAAATAATGGTATTTTATTTGTAATTTTTAGACATTAAATAATTTAATTTATTTATGACACAACGATGATGTAGTAATTATCTTATTAATAAAATATTGACATAATCGATGTTATAAATACCCAAATAAATGTAATTTGAGACTTTTTATGAATTACACTAATTTTCTAGGTTAATATGACATGTTATTATTGATTTAAGTAACTTAGTTCGAACTAATCATCCTGTTATGAGTTCCAAAAAAATCAATTACTAAATAGTGTCAAAATTGACATAAAATAGTTTTTAAAACAAATATTATATTATTAATTGTTATTTTATACCTAAAAATCTAAGGTTCGGAAAAATGACTTAGATAAAATTATATATATTAAGAATAAACAACTTGGGGTTCTTTTGGCTTGATATAGTAAGTTTATTAACCTTATAGTGTAAGAAAACAAGAAGACACGGTAAAAGTAAAATTATCTAACTTAAAGTTAAATCTATATGATAAGGTTACAATTGATACCTAAACTTGTCTAAATTATATTGAATGAGAGTATTTCGACCCCTACCCACATTATCTTCGAAATATATCAATTTGGAGCTATTAAAAATTGAATTTGACTTTATAATAAAATAATATTTTTTGTTATTCCAAAGGTGCCCCTCTCCTCCCTTATAAAAGGGCACCTCCTCCCCCTCTTCCTCACAACACTTTTAGCCTTCAAGATCGGCCAACCCCTGACACTTTCTCCTCTCCACTTCCCTAGAGACATTCTAGAGGTCCTGGTCTTCTTCAAAGACCAATTTTAGTGCCCTAAAAGAAGGTCTCAAAGAAGCACTTCAAAGAAGAGGTAATGTCCGTTACCGATTCTTTCATCTTTATTTCTTCTTCCACTTCTTATTATTTATTTGTTTCATTATGAAGTAATAACATCAGTATCACTCATATACTGATATTTTATTATAAGTATGAAACAACCTTATTTCACCATCTATCCATCCTACGGAAAATGAAATCACCGTGCGTGCGTACATACGGAATACCGTCTCCACGCCGTGGTGTAATCTATTTTCCACCACCACCTTACTTGGATGGGTATAATGGTGTAAATAATAACTATATATGATTATTGTAAAGTGATATTGATTATGAAATAGTATAAATACACTCCAATACAATTCAATGATCATGAGAACGATATCATCGCTCGTGCGTACGTACGGACTACCGTCTCCACGACGCGATGAGATTCATTCTCCATGTTAACCATCCATGAATGATTATAAAGTATATATAATAATTAATAATGAAATATATGACATAATAATGATTCTGGATTTATGTGTATATATATGTATGTCATCTACTTAATTCCATTCAACTCAATAAGGAAAAGAAAACAGCGTTCATGCGTACGTACGGTCTACCGTCTCCATAAACTGTGTATTTCTTTCCATTTACTGATCTATTATATATATATATATTCTGAATATATATTATATATAAATCATGTTTTATATTCTGGAATTAAGTAATCATGATCTATGTAATCATATGAATAATTACATGTCAAAACACGGACGACAAATGAAACGATTTTACACAAAACGCTCTTTAACATGGAATTTACAAAAGAACGGGTAATATAAAGCCATAAGTGAACCATATATGATATCATAACAATGAGTATGATTCTGGAATAAGTCAATGAAATTATTTAAATCATTATACAGGAGGTTCGGACACTTATAAAGAAAATCGGACCTAAGGTAAGGGAAATATCACAATCTCATTTTTATCCGAGATTGTTTATACTTTGGCATTTACTGGGGTGTATTTTATCATCCACATCCTTGTTTCCTCAATATGTAATATTTATATCCTTATAAAATAGGTTATATCCAATTTTACCCATCAGTGAGTTTTTAGTAAAAGATATGAAAGGAATTTTTTGTCGTTTTTCGTACGCGGTACTTTTTGAATTTTCCGACAAAAGTACGAGAAGAATGTTTTTTTATACGGCATGAATGGATTTTTAAAACAATATTTCCAATAATATTCCTTTACAAGTTTTCAAGTTTATTTTTAATCAACTTATTTTAAGAATTGTATGACATATTAAGAAAGTAAAAATGTTTTTGAAGTGGAAAGGATATTTTCTTCAAGAATGGAGTTCAAGTGTTTTATCAAAATTATTTTCCATCTAAGATAATATAGGGTTCTGTTTCTATCCCTATTATTACATGGATTTGATTATGTTGTGATGGAATTTTTTTTATGAATTCCTTTATCTTATATGAATTTTTTTATGATGTCATGTTGTTTAAGAATCTCATTTTTACTACATGGGTTATGCAATGATGTATGATTTATGATTTTGTGGCACACATAAGAATGGTATCATTATGAGATGGGTGGGACCTATATCTCCCTCCAATGCATTGGGTAAAGATTTTATATCTCATGAGATATACATGGCCGGAACGGTAGGTTATACCGGTTCAGTGAAACAGGACTGAAACGAGGAGTGGACTCGGCTCAGAAAGTGACTTTGTCCACTAAGATAGTCTTGGCAATGAGTCTTGACTAAAAAGAAATGATTCTATATGATTATGTGTGTATGATACAAAGTTTCATGTTTTAAGTTATGATTATTGGCATTAAATTTCACTACTATAATGCATCCCATGTTATGATATTATGATCTCTTTTGCAGGTTAAGATTTATAAAATGTTATGTTCTTATGAATATGACGTGATTGATATTTCTTTTGTTTACCCTTACTGAGCATTTGATCTCACCCTTTTATGTTTTCTTTTCCCCGTGACATAAAGAAAGGATTTAGGTTTAAAAAAAAGAAGATCTTTATGGGAGATGTTGAAGATCTTTCACCACGATTAGAAGATTATATTCCGAGTTTCCAAAGACACTAAACTATTACGGTCCTTGTGTGTGTGTTTTTGTTATGTACTAAGTATTCCGAAAAAGTAATGTAATGTCCATGTACTTCAGGCTTCAGGTCTCTACAGTTGGTATCAGAGGAAAGGTTTAGTCAACCTTTGGAAACTAGGATGTGAAAACGTTAGTGAGATCCCTAGAGATATTTCTAAGGTATGTCTAGGGATGTCCCTAAGGTTAAGTATACGTTATAGTCCTAGAATTGCGCTAACCATCTTAGAATTAAACCTAAGATGTTAGATATTGAAGTTACACCCCCTTTATTATATTTTTTTCCCTAGCGTGATTTTTGTCTCTCACACTTTTCTTTTTGGGTTTTAGAAAATGGCTGGAAACAAGATGATTCACGATAATGGAGGATATGATGGACAATGGAATGATATTCTTCTTGAGCAACCAAATGAAATGGGATTTGGAAGTCCAAATATCATTATTATGCCGAATCAGCAATCTCATAATATGATCAATAAAGTAAAATTTGTTAAGTTTCCTGCCTTGGCTAATAAGAGAAAGATGGAGTTTCATGATGATCATAGAGGAAAGAAAGTTCAATTTCCCCTATGTAAATCATGTGGGAAGAGGCATCAAGGAGAATGTTTCAAAGGAACTGGAAGATGCTTTTGGTGTGGAAAAGAAGGACACAAATCCAGTAAGTGCAAAGGAAAAGGTTCAGTTAACACCAGGGATGAGGATAATGGTATTGCTACGACATCAACAATGGTTAAATGTTTTAAATTTGGAATGTACGGGCATTATGCAAACCAATGCCCTAAGGGAAAGTCTCATGAAGAGAATCAGTATGGTCGTATGGGTAGTATTTATGTTGATGATGATGAAGAGACTACAAATGATATGTGAGATGAAAGAATTGTTGAAGCTCGGTCAATGGTTTAAGAATGTAGTGGAATGATTAAATGTTTATCATGTGTAATGTTGTATAAGTAATCTCATGGTACTATGGAATAAAGAGACATCTAAGGATTGTTACACTATTGTCTTTCCTTGAGTTTTAAAACTGTATGATTAATGGTACCAGTACCCATGAAAGGTTATTCATATATTTTTGGAATGTAGATGATATGCGCTTAATGAAGGGATAAGGATAAAATTAAATGTTTGATAGTATTAATGATCTCGTGATTGATATAAGGATAAGGTTATATCATGGTTTGAGTATATATAATTTTTGGATTTTGGTATGTGGAAAGAGTTAACTTTTGACTGCATTCATGTTTTCACTGAGGTTCAATGGGTATTCATTCTTCAAGAGAATACATGATTAAGGTATTCACATGTTTGTAATTCGACCAACAAGATATATCTTATGATATATGGGGGATAAATGATGGCATTCACGTGATCATTTTCTTTATACTATGAGCTTGGACCGAAGTATTTTAGATAAGCCTAAAGATTGGAATGGATTATGTTGGACATAAGTTAGTATTGTTTAAGGATAAAACTTTTTTGATATTGTTGATGGGATGTTATAGTAATATAGCTTTAGAAAAAGGACAACCTGCAGGATAGGCGACAGCCCATCGCGTCGGACAAGGCTGTGGGAATCGAACCCACAACCGAAGTGCGACTGGCCTTTATCGCCTACCACTGGCCTACAGGAAGTCCCTGTTTAGTAGATACTAGTTTTATTATATGAAGCAGTACGATATATGAAGTATAAGTCCATTTTAGGAACCATATATGATTAATCTCACTATAGATGGACTTATGTATTTTTTGATAACTTTTCTAACCTTTTGTTTGAGACAGATGGAATGACCCATCATTCTATCACATGATCTGCTAACACATCACGAATGACAAATTCAACTTCATTTCTTTAAGTGATGAAGTGGAAATTTTCCAAAGAACGACAAACGGTGAGACTATACCAAAATCATGAAAGTATTTCTTCTAATTCCAATTTCATCAACTTTAGGGAAATGATCTTGAAAACCAAAAATGTTGTCCTAGTGCTCTTATATCTGATGATTCAGATGGTACCTTAGATCATCACAAATTTATGGCTTTGTGATTGCTGGCTTTTCCATAGCCATGTTCTCTACCACTCTCTATCAGAACATGATGGTTAGATTTCTCTTCCATATCCATATTTTCACCTATGTAAAAACCCAGTGATTAGTTTATTTGGGTAACCGTTACGTTTCATACTTTTGTTTTTAAAGATTGGTTTTTGTATTCCTTTTTACGATGTGGGTTTCTATTAAAGAAACTTTTGAATAGTAAACCATTTATAACCCCGACGAATTTCGAGGGCGAAATTCATTTTAAGGGGGGTAGAATGTAACACCCCGAGATTTTATGAAAAATATTATTTTGATTTCATTAATGTATTGTGTTGTATGCTACACCAATATTACCTTGCGCTATACGAAACACCGTTTTAGCTTACAGTATACGCAACACTATTCTTGGATCGTGTTACACACAATTTTGATAATAGTTATTCTACGCAACATTGAGTATATATATATATATTCAATGTATAAATGAAATATGGTTGGATTATGTTATACGAAACAACGAAGGATTCTTGCACAACACGCAACCCTGACTTGGCTTGCATTACATGCAATCGCGACCTTCCTCGATAGCGTGTGTTGTACGCAATACCGGGTTTTACTATACAACGATATATTATTATAATATTATTATGAACTAGCCGTTATGAATAGTATTAACTAAATTTTGAATCTTATAACATTATTATTCATCTTGAAACTTTTCTAAAACATGGTATAAGAACAAAATAAATTTTTCGGGTAAAATAAGTATTTTTCAAAAAATGCAGTTTTACCGCCTTTTGAGGGCGCACCCACATTAAATCTATTTTCTGACATTTTTATAAGTTAAAATTGACAAAATAAAATTCTTCTTTGGAATCATGAAATAAAAATTTACTTTGGATAAATTTTCATATCATTCTGGTAACTTTCATATTTTGATGAATAGTAAAAACACGCTATATTTTAATTAAAAACAACTTTTTCAATCGAAATAATTAATAGTGATAAATTATTAATTTGAGTGGTTTTAAAGTATATTTAAAATATATTTTTACAATTTAATACAATGTTGGTCATTTAATATAATTTCACATTTAAACCAGACATAAACAAGTGTCAATCTTTTGATAGTTATTATCTCTTAAGAACACGCTATTTGTTTTGACGACGGGAATTAATTTTTTAAATTAATTAATGAAACTGATATGTTTTGAATTTGGTAAAATAGACATCATTTTTGAGTTCATAATATCAAATATATCTTAGGCTTAATTTTTGGTATTTTTCTAGAAACTTTCATTTTTTGATGAATAGTGAAACCACTAAGTGGTAGTTAAAAAAAATGAATTTTTCATAAAACTTAATTTTACCGCTTCTGTGAATGGAATTTCGAAAATCCGAGAGACACGGTTGATGTCATTAAGTAAAATATAGTTCAATGAGATGAAAATAATTTTTTGGTGAATAGTAACTTTTTATTTTTTTACCACGGTTAAAAGTAAATAGGGTAATTAAGGGTAAAAATGATATTACTGTTACCCTAACACATGTCCTAATTCTATTGGACAAGTGTAATTCGACCAAAACAACCTTAGGAATAAAATATGACCATTTAGGACCACTTGGATTAGATTAGGACATTTATTATTAACTTATTTAAAGAAGGGTTAAAATAGTTAAAATCAAAGTTTAATAAGTTAATCATTTTTAATATGGGGTTATAAATAAGATAAATTAGACTATAAATATTCAATAGAAAGCTAAAAATATTTCCTACATAATGGTATTTTATTTTTAATTTTTAGACATTAAATAATTTAATTTATTTTTGAGACAACGATGATGTAGTAATTATCTTATTAATGAAATATTGACATAATCGATGTTATAAATACCCAAATAAATGTAATTTGAGACTTTTTATGAATTACACTAATTTTCTAGGTTAATATGACATGTTATTATTGATTTAAGTAACTTGTTTCGAACTAATCATTCTGTTATGAGTTTCACAAAAATCAATTACTAAATAGTGTCAAAATTGACATAAAATAGTTTTTAAAACAAATATTATATTATTAATTGTTATTTTATTCCTAAAAATCTAAGGTTCGGCCAAATGACTTAGATAAGGTTATATATATTAATAATAAACAACTTGGGGTTCGTTTGGCTTGATATAGTATGTTTATTAACCTTATAGTGTAAGAAAACAAGAAGACACGGTAAAAGTTAAATTATCTAACTTAATGTTAAATCTAAATGATAAGGTTAAAATTGACACCTAAACTTGTATAAATTTTATTGTATGAGAGTATTTAGACCCCTACCCACCTTATCTTCTAAATATATCAATTTGGAGCTATTAAAAACTGAATTTGACTTTATAATAAAATAATATTTTTAGTTATTCCAAAGGTGCCCCTCTCCTCCCTTATAAAAGGGCACATCCTCCCCCTCTTCCTCACACCACTTTGAGCCTTCAATCTCGGACAACCCCTGCCAATTTCTCCTCTACACTTCCCTAGAGACATCCTAGAGGTCCTGGTATTCTTCAAAAACCAATTTTAGTGCCCTAAAAGAAGGTCTCAAAGAAGCACTTCAAAGAAGAGGTAATGTCCGTTACCGATTCTTTCATCTTTATTTCTTCTTCCACTTCTTCTTCTTTAGTTGTTTCATTATGAAGTAATAACATCAGTATCACTCATATACTGATATTTTATTATAAGTATGAAACAACCTTATTTCACCATCTATCCATCCTATGGAAAACAAAATCACCGCGCGTGCGTACGTACGGAATACCGTCTCCACGCCGTGGTGTAATCTATTTTCCACCACCACCTTACTTGGATGGGTATAATGGTGTACATAATAACTATATATGATTATTGTAAAGTGATATTTATTCTTAAATAGTTTACATACACTCCAATACAATTTCACAATCATGAGAACGATATCATCGCTCGTGCGTATGTACGGACTACCGTCTCCACGACGCGATGAGATTCATTCTGCACGTTAACCATTCATGAATGATTATAAAGTATATATAATAAGTAATAATGAAATATATGACATAATAATGATTCTGGATTTATGTGTATATATATGTATGTCATCTACTTAATTCCATTCAACTCAATAAGGAAAAGAAAACAGCGTTCATGCGTACGTACGGTCTACCGTCTCCATGAACATTGTATTTCTTTCCATTTACTGATCTATTATATATATATATATATTCTGAATATATATTATATATAAATCATGTTTTATATTCTGGAATTAAGTAATCATGATCTAAGTAATCATATGAATAATTACATGTCAAAACACGGACGACAAATGAAACGATTTTACCCAAAACGCTCTTTAACATGGAATTTACAAAAGAACGGGTAATATAAAGCCATAAGTGAACCATATATGATATCATAACAATGAGTATGATTCTGTAATAAGTCAATGACATTATTTAAATCATTATACAGTAGGTTCGGACACTTACAAAGAAAATCGGACCTAAGGTAAGGGAAATATCACAATCTCATTTTTATCCGAGATTGTTTATACTTTGGCATTTACTGGTGTGTATTTTATTATCCACATCCATGTTTCCTCAATATGTAATATTTATATCCTTATAAAATAGTTTATATCCAATTTTACCCTTCGATGAGTTTTTAGTAAAAGATATGAAAGGAATCTTTTGTCGTTTTTCGTATGAGGTACTTTTTGACTTTTCCGACAAAAGTACGAGAAGACTGTTTTTTTATACGGCATGAATGGATTTTTAAAACAATATTTCAAAGAATATTCCTTTACAAGTTTTCAAGTTTATTTTTAATCAAATTCTTTTAAGAATTGTATGACATATTAAGAAAGTAAAAGTGTTTTTGAAGTAGAAAGGATATTTTCATCAAGAATGGAGTTCAAGTGTTTTATCAAAATTATTTTCCATCTAAGATAATATAGGGTTCTGTTTCTATCCATATTATTACATGGATTTGATTATGTTGTGATGGAAATATTTTTATGAATTCCTTTATCTTATATGAATTTTTTATGATGTCATGTTGTTTAAGAATACCATTTTTACTACATGGGTTATGTAATGATGTATGATTTATGATTTTGTGGCACACATAAGAATGGTATCATTATGAGATGGGTGGGACCTATATCTCCCTCCAATGAATTGGGTAAAGATTTTATATCTCATGAGATAGACATGGCTGGAACGGTAGGTTATACCGGTTTAGTGAAACAGGACTGAAACGAGGAGTGAACTCGGATCAGAAAAGGACTTTGTCCACTAAGATAGTCTTGGCAATGAGTCTTGACTAACAAGAAATGATTCTCTATGATTATGTGTGTATGCCACAAAGTTTCATGTTTTAAGTTATGATTATTGGGATTAAATTTCACTACTATGATTTATCCCATGTTATGATATTATGATCTCTTTTGCAGGTTAAGATTTCCAAAATGTTATGTTCTTATAAATATGACGTGATTGATATTTCTTTTGTTTACCCTTACTGAGAATTTGAGCTCACCCTTTTATGTTTTCTTTTCCCCAGGACATAAAGAAAGGATTTAGGTTTAAGGAAAAGAAGATATTTATGAGAGATGTTGAAGATATTTCACCACGATTAGAAGATTATATTCTGAGTTTCCAAAGACACTAAACTATTACGGTCCTTGTGTGTGTGTTTTTGTTATATACTAAGTATTCCTCAAACGTAATGTAATGTCCATGTACGTCAGGCTTCGGGTCTCTACAGTTGGTATCAGAGGAAAGGATTAGTCAACATTTGGAAACTAGGATGCGAAAACGTTAGTGAGATCCCTAGAGATATTTCTAAGGTATGTCTTGGGATGTCCCTAAGGTTAAGTATACGTTATAGTCCTAGAATTGTGCTAACCATCTTAGAATTAAACCTAAGATGTTAGATATTGAAGTTACACCCCCTTTATTATATTTTTTTCCCTAGCGTGATTTTTGCCTCTCACACTATTCATTTTGGGTTTTAGAAAATGGCTAGAAACAAGATGATTCACGATAATAGAGGATATGATGGACAATGGAATGATATTCTTCATGATCAACCAAATGAAATGGTATTTGGAAGTCCAAACGTCATTATTATGCTGAATCAGCAATCTCATAATATGATCAATAAAGTAAAATTTGTTAAGTTTCCTGACTTGGCTAATAAGAGAAAGATGGAGTTTCATGATGATCATAGAGGAAAGAAAGTTCAATTTCTCCTATGTAAATCATGTGGGAAGAGGCATCAAGGAGAATGTTTCAAAGGAACTGGAAGATGCTTTGGGTGTGGAAAAGAAGGACACAAAGCAAGTAAGTGCAAAGGAAAGGGTTCAGTTAACACTAGAGATGAGGATAATGGTATTGCTACGACATCAACAATGGTTAAATGTTTTAAATGTGGAATGTACAGGCATTATGAAAACCAATGCCCTAAGGGAAAGTCTCATGAAGAGAATCAGTATGGTCGTATGGGTAGTATTTATGTTGATTATGATGAAGAGACTACAAATGATATGTGAGATGAAAGAATTGTTGAAGCTCGGTCAATGGTTTAAGAATGTAGTGTAATGATTAAATGTTTATCATGTGTAATGTTGTATAAGTAATCTCATGGTACTATGGAATAAAGAGACATCTAAGGATTGTTACACTGTTGTCTTTCCTTGAGTTTTGAAACTGTATGATTAATGGTAACAGTACCCATGAAAGGTTATTCAGATATTTTTGAAATGTAGATGATATGCGCATAATGAAGGGATAAGGAGAAAATTAAATGTTTGATTGTATTCATGAGCTCATGACTGATATAAGGAGAAGGTTATATCATGGTTTGAGTATATAGAATTTTTGGATTTTGGTATGTGGAAAGAGTTAACTTTTGACTGCATTTATGTTTTCACTAAGGTTCAATGAGTATTCATTCTTCAAGAGAATACCTGATTAAGGTATTCACATGTTTGTAATTCGACCAACAAGATATATCTTATGATATATGGGGGATAAATGATGGCATTCACGTGATCATTTTCTTTATACTATGAGCTTGGACCGAAGTATTTTAGATAAGCCTAAAGATTGGAATGGATTATGTTGGGAATAAGTTAGTATTGTTTAAGGATAAAACTTTTTTGATATTGTTGATGGGATGTTATAGTAATATAGCTTTAGAAAAAGGACAACCTGCAGGACGGGTGATAGCCCATCGCGTCGGACAAGGCTGTGGAAATTGAACCCACAACCGAAGTGTGACTGGCCTTTATCACCTACCACGGGCCTACAGGAAGTCCCTATTTAGTAGAAACTAGTTTTATTATATGAAGCAGTATGATATATGAAGTATAAGTCCATTTTTGGAACCATATATGATTAATCTCACTATAGAAGGACTTATGTATTTTTTGATAACTTTTCTAACCTTTTGTTTGAGACAGATGGAATGACCCATCATTCTATCACATGATCTGCTAACACATCACGAATGAAAATTTCAACTTCATTTCTTTAAGAGATGAAGTGGAAATTGTCCAAAGAACAACAAATGGTGAGAATATAACAAAATCACGAAAGTATTTATTATAATTCCAATTTCATCAGCTTTAGGGAAATGATCTTGAAAACCAAAAATGTTGTCCTAGTGCTCTTATATATGATGGTTCAGATGGTACCTTAGATCATCACAAATTTATGGCTTTGTGATTGCTGGCTTTTCCAAAGCCATGTTCTCTACCACTCTCTATCAGAAAATGATGGTTAGATTTCTCTTCCATATCCATATTTTCACCTATGTGGAAACCCAGTGATTAGTTTATTTGGGTAACTGTTATGTTTCATACTTTTGTTTTTAAATATTGTTTTTTGTATTCCTTTTTACGATGTGGGTTTCTATTAAAGAAACTTTCGAATAGTAAACCATTTATAACCCCGACGAATTTCGAGGGCGAAATTCATTTTAAGGGGGGTAGAATGTAACACCCCGAGATTTTATGAAAAATATTCTTTTGATTTCATTAATGTCTTGTGTTGTTTGCTACACTAAGATTACCTTGCGCTATACGCAACACCGTATTAGCTTGAAGTATACGCAACACTATTCTTGGATCGAGTTACACACAATTTTGATAATAGTTATTCTACGCAACATTGAGTATATATATATATATATTTATTCAATGTATAAATGAAATATGGTTGGATTATGTTATACGAAACAACGAAGGATTCTTTCACAACATGCAACCCTGACTTGGCTTGCATTACATGTAATCGCGACCTTCCTCGATAGTGTGTGTTGTACGCAATACCGGGTTTTACTAAACAACGATATATTATTATAATATTATTATGAACTAGCTGTTATGAATATTATTAACTAAATTTTTAATCTTATAACATTATTATTCATCTTGCACATTTTCTAAAACATGGTATAAGAACAAAATAAATTTTTCGGGTAAAATAAGTATTTTTCAAAAAATGCAGTTTTGCCGCCTTTTGAGGGCGCACCCACATTAAATCTAGTTTTTGACATGTTTATAAGTTAAAATTGACAAAATAAAATTCTTCTTTGGAATCATGAAATAAAAATTTACTTTGGATAAATTTTCATATCATTCTGGTAACTTTCATATTTTGATGAATAGTAAAAACACGCTATATTTTAATTAAAAACAACTTTTTCAATCGAAATAATTAATAGTGTTAAATTATTAATTTGAGTGGTTTTAAAGTATATTTAGAATATATTTTTACAATTTAATACAATGTTGGTCATTAAATATAATTTCACATTTAAACCAGACATAAACAAGTGTCAATCTTTTGATAGTTATTATCTCTTAAGAACACGCTATTTGTTTTGAAGACGGGAATTAATTTTTTAAATTAATTAATGCGACTGATATGTTTTGAATTTGGTAAAATAGACATCATTTTTGAGTTCATAATATCAAATATAGCTTAGGCCTAATTTTTGGTATTTTTGTAAGAAACTTTCATTTTTTGATGAATAGTGAAACAACTAAGTGGTAGTTAAAAAAAATGAATTTTTCATAAAACTTAATTTTATCGCTTCTGTGAATGGAATTTCAAAAATCTGAGAGACACGGTTGATGTCAATAAGTAAAATATGGTTCAATGAGATGAAAATAATTTTTTGGTGAATAGTAACTTTTTATTTTTTTTTACCACGGTTAAAAGTAAATAGGGTAATTAAGGGTAAAAATGATATTACTATTACACTAACACATGTAATAATTCTATTGGAAAAGTTTAATTCGACCAAAAACAACCTTAGGAATAAAATATGACCATTTAGGCCCACTTGGATTAGATTAGGACATTTATTATTAATTTATTTAAAGAAGGGTTAAAATAGTTAAAATCAAAGTTTAATAAGTAAATCATTTTTAATATGGGGTTATACATAAGATAAATTAGAATATAAATATTCATTAGAAAGATAAAATTATTTCCTACATAATGGTATTTTATTTGTAATTTGTAGACATTAAATAATTTAATTTATTTTTGACACAACGATGATGCAGTAATTATCTTATTAATGAAATATTGACATAATCGATGTTATAAATACCCAAATAAATGTAATTTGAGCCTTTTTATGAATTAAACTAATTTTATAGGTTAATATGACATGTTAGTATTGATTTAAGTAACTTGGTTCTAACTAATCATTCTGTTATGAGTTTTACAAAAATAAATTACTAAATAGTGTCAAAATTGACATAAAATAGTTTTTAAAACAAATATTATATTATTAATTGTTATTTTATTCCTAAAAATCTATGGTTCGGCCAAATGACTTAGATAAGGTTATATATATTAATAATAAACAACTTGGGGTTCGTTTCTCTTGATATAGTAAGTTTATTAACCTTATAGTGTAAGAAAACATGAAGACACGGTAAAAGTTAAATTATCTAACTTAAAGTTAAATCTAAATGATAAGGTTAAAATTGATACCTAAACTTGTCTAAATTCTTTTGGATGAGAGTATTTAGACCCCTACCCACCTTATCTTAGAAATATATCAATTTGGAGCTATTAAAAACCGAATTTGACTTTATAATAAAATAATATTTTTAGTTATTCCAAAGGTGCCCCTCTCCTCCTTTATAAAAGGGAACCTCCTCCCCCTCTTCCTCACACCACTTTGAGCCTTCAAGCTCGGCCCACCCCTGCCACTTTCTCCTCTCCACTTAACTAGAGACATCCTAGAGTTCCTGGTCTTCTTCAAAGACCAATTTTAGTGCCCTAAAAGAAGGTCTCAAAGAAGCACTTCAAAGAAGAGGTAATGTCCGTTACCGATTCTTTCATCTTTATTTCTTCTTCCACTTCTTCTTCTTTAGTTGTTTCATTATGAAGTAATAACATCAGTATAACTAATATACTGATATGTTATTATAAGTATGAAACAACCTTATTTCACCATCTATCCATCCTACGGAAAACGAAATCATCGTGCGGCGTACGTACGGAATACCATCTCCACGCCGTGGTGTAATCTATTTTCCACCACCACCTTACATGGATGGGTATAATGGTGTAAATAATAACTATATATGATTATTTTAAAGTTATATTGATTCTGAAATAGTATACATACACTCCAATACAATTCCACGATCATGAGAACGATATCATCGCTCGTGCGTACGTACGGACTACCGTCTCCACGACGCGATGAGATTCATTCTCCACGTTAACCATTCATGAATGATTATAAAGTATATATAATAAGTAATAATGAAATATATGACATAATAATGATTCTGGATTTATGTGTATATATATGTATGTCATATACTTAATTCCATTTAACTCAATAAGGAAAAGAAAACAGCGTTCATGCGTACGTACGGTCTACCGTCTCCATGAACGGTGTATTTCTTTCCATTTACTGATCTATTATATATATATATATATATATATATATATATTCTGAATATATATTATATATAAATCATGTTTTATATTCTGGAATTAAGTAATCATGATCTAAGTAATCATATGAATAATTACATGTCAAAACACGGACGACAAATGAAACGATTTTACCCAAAACGCTCTTTAACATGGAATTTACAAAAGAACGGGTAATATAAAGCCATAAGTGAACCATATATGATATCATAACTGTAACATCCCCAAATGATAAAGGGTTAAATGACTAAATGATATGACTCATGTCAACAAGGTGCACCTTCCTTTTCGGGAGCCTACCTGATTAGAACTCCACAGTTAAGCGTGCTTGGCCTGGAGTAGTGATCAGGATGGGTGACCTTCTGGGAAGTTTCCCAGGATGTGTGTGAGTGAGGACAAAGCACACTGGAAAGGACATGTGTTGGCCTGTGGGGACTGTCATTAGTCAGATGACTCGTTCGGGCACGTGGGTGTACCCTGGGGTGGGCCCCACGTGTCTACGGGGCAACTGGGGGTACCTGGTGGCTGTGCTGTCACCGGGACCCGGTTGTCACATTTGGTATCAGAGGAGGAACCCAGCCTTAAGTGCGCGGTGCACTGCCTGGGTTGAGATGTAGGGCCCACAACGAGGGCGTTGTGCTCTAAAGGGGGGGTGATTGTAACATCCCCAAATGATAAAGGGTTAAATGACTAAATGATATGACTCATGTCAACAAGGTGCACCTTCCTTTTCGGGAGCCTACCTGATTAGAACTCCACAGTTAAGCGTGCTTGGCCTGGAGTAGTGATCAGGATGGGTGACCTTCTGGGAAATTTCCCAGGATGTGTGTGAGTGAGGACAAAGCACACTGGAAAGGACATGTGTTGGCCTGTGGGGACTGTCATTAGTCAGATGACTCGTTCGGGCACGTGGGTGTACCCTGGGGTGGGCCCCACGTGTCTGCGGGGCAACTGGGGGTACCTGGTGGCTGTGCTGTCACCGGGACTCGGTTGTCACAATAACAATGAGTATGATTCTGGAATAAGTCAATTACATTATTTAAATCAATATACAGGAGGTTCGGACACTTATGAAGAAAATCGGACCTAAGGTAAGGGAAATATCACAATCTCATTTTTATCCGAGATTGTTTATACTTTGGCATTTACTGGGGTGTATTTTATCATCCACATCCATGTTTCCTAAATATGTAATATTTATATCCTTATAAAATAGTTTATATCCAATTTTACCCTTCGGTGAGTTTTTAGTAAAAGATATGAAATGAATCTTTTGTCGTTTTTCGTACGAGGTACTTTTTGACTTTTCCGACAAAAGTACGAGAAGAATGTTTTTTTATACGACATGAATGGATTTTTAAAACAATATTTCAAAGAATCTTCCTTTACAAGTTTTCAAGTTTATTTTTAATCAACTTCTTTTAAGAATTGTATGACATATTAAGAAAGGAAAAGTGTTTTTGAAGTAGAAAGGATATTTTCCTCAAGAATGGAGTTCAAGTGTTTTATCAAAATTATTTTCCATCTAAGATAATATAGGGTTCTATTTCTATCCCTATTATTACATGGATTTGATTATGTTGTGATGGAAATATTTTTATGAATTCCTTTATCATATATGAATTTTTTTATGATGTCATGTTGTTTAAGAATCCCATTTTTACTACATGGGTTATGCAATGATGTATGATTTATGATTTTGTGGCACACATAAGAATGGTATCATTATGAGATGGGTGGGACCTATATCTCCCTCCAATTAATTGGGTAAATATTTTATATCTCATGAGATAGACATGGCTGGAATGGTAGGTTATACCGGTTTAGTGAAACAGGACTGAAATGAGGAGTGAACTCGGCTCAGAAAGGGACTTTGTCCACTAAGATAGTCTTGGAAATGAGTCTTGACTAACAAGAAATGATTCTATATGATTATGTGTGTATGCCACAAAGTTTCATGTTTTAAGTTATGATTATTGGGATTAAATTTCACTACTATCATTTATCCCATGTTATGATATTATGATCTCTTTTGCAGGTTAAGATTTCCAAAATGTTATGTTCTTATGAATATGACGTGATTGATATTTCTTTTGTTTACCCTTACTGAGCATTTGAGATCACCCTTTTATGTTTTCTTTTCCCCAGGACATAAAGAAAGGATTTAGGTTTACAAAAAAGAAGATCTTTATGGGAGATGTTGAAGATCTTTCACCACGATTAGAAGATTATATTCTGAGTTTCCAAAGACACTAAACTATTACGGCCCTTGTGTGTGTGTTTTTGTTATGTACAAAGTATTACGAAAAAGTAATGTAATGTCCATGTACGTCAGGCTTCGGGTCTCTACACACTCTGATATTTTCATTGCCAAAGCCTATAGAATTATGAGGGATTTTTTTCAGACTCAGTCACAGAATACTAGTTAGAGGGGGTGGTTATCACTTTCAATTGGATATATGCTCAGACGAACCACTGGTTTTTGTTGGTTATGATGATGATGTGTTTAGTAGTGAAAAATTTGTGGATCTTGTTCCTTGGGTATCGTGAGTAGTCATATTTTTCATGAGAGATGTTCCAAGACCAGTTTTGAGAAGAGTTTCTTTCTTCAACTGTAAAGGTGGCCAATCGTCAGGCACTACTACAAATCAGGTCTTTAACAGTGTTGGCATTTATCCGCGCTTTATTTTTAGTGCTGATAAAGGTCCTGAATAAAATGAAATAATTAAAAAATTAAAAATTAAAAGTTATTAAATTAAAAAAAATATTAATTAAATAATTATTGATAATGATGAATAAATTTAATATACATATACCTAAATTATAAATATTAATAAATAGTATATATTAAATATATAGATATGTAAAAATTGATAAAATTAAATAATTAAAAAAATAAAAAATAAAAATGCGTAAATTAAGAAATATATTAAACATTTTATTAATTAAATAATTATTGATAAAAATGAATAAATTTGATATATATATATATATATATTATAAATATTAATAAATAGTTTATATTAAATATAGATATATAGAATTAATGAATTGTAATAATTAAACAAAAAAAGTAAAAATGAATAAATTCTAATAATTAAACAAAAAAATTAAAAATGAATAAATTACAAAATTGTTAAAAAAAATTAATGAGACAATTATTAATAAAAATTAATAAGTTTAATATATATATATATATATATTAATTATAAATAGTAATAAATAATATATATTAAATATAAATATAGAAAATGAATAAAATGTAATAATTAAAAACATATTAGTGTCTTATTCATTTTTAATGGTTTTTATACATAATTATTCATTAATACATTTAATATAGAAATATATTCATATATATTTCTATGTATATATATATCAATATAAATAATATTTCATAAAATGTGATGTATATAGTACATTATATTTATGCCTAAAATAAATAATTCATATATTTAGTGAACAATGGTTTATAATTAAAAATTAATATTAATTAAAAAGATTGACTAATTGCATTGTGTAATGGAAATAATTGATTGTCATTAGATTTTTCAATTTAAAATATATCAAATGTGTATTACATTGATTTAACACATACATATACTTGATTAATGAATTTTTATATACAGCGCATACACACACACAAAAGTTTACATAATTAATGAAATCTTATATAGAAACACATACACCTAATATTTATTTAATTTATTAAAATTTTAGTATTAATTTTAGAATTTCATCATAACATGATATATATTTAATATATTATGATTTTATTTGGTAAATTTTATTTATTTATTTTTAATATTATTATAGTTAGGTATTATTTATTCATTTTTAATATTTTTTATTTTTATTTTTTATTTTATTTTTTGGAATTTAATCATTTTCTAATATTTATTTATATATATTTATTTATATTTATTTATTTACTATGTTTTAATATTTTCAATATTTATTCAACTTTATTTCAATATATATCAATATTTTTTAATAATTTATATTTAATTAATAAAACTTATCCATTTTTTCAATATTTTTAAAGTGTACTAATTTTTAATTACTCAATTTTACTCATTTCTAACTTGCATTCTTTTAAGATTATATACTCATTAATAATGTTTAAAATATATTTATAAATAAATATTCATAAATAAATATATTTATAAATGTATATTTACTATATCTATAAATTTGTATATTTATAATTATAAATAAATAAAAATTATTTTTTAAAAAGAATTTATATAATTATAAATAAATAATTGTATATATTTAAATAGTTATAAAATTATATTAAATTTATTTAAATAATGAATATATATACTATATTTTTATTTTTATTTATATTTATATTTATATTTATATTTATATTTATATTTATATTTATACATATATTTATATTTATATTTATATTTATATTTATATTTATATTTATTTACTATATATATATATATTATTATATTAATATATATAATGATATAAATATATAAATATTATTTTTTAAAGTATTTACATAATTATAATTAAATAATTATATATTTAAATAATTATAAAATTATAATATATATATTTAAATAATGAATTTATTTACTATATTTATATTTATATTTATATTTATTTATTATATATATATATAATTATATAAATATATTTATAATTATAAAATTATAATAAATATATTTAAATAATGAATATATTTACTATATTTATATTTATATATATTTAATAAATATATATATAATTATATAAATATATATAATGAAATAAATATATTTATAATTATAAATAAATAGTTATAAATATATTTATAAATATATTTATTAATAATTATATTTATAAAAGTATATTTACTATATTTATAAAATTATATACTTACATTTATAAAAAATATTTACTTTTTTAAAAAATTATTTATATAATTATAAATAATTAATTATATATTTAAATAATTATAAAATTATTATAAATATATTTGAATAATTAATATAATTATATATATATATAATGATATAAATACATTTATAATCTTATACAAAAATTTATAAATATATTTACAATTTTTTTATTTATAATTATAATTATAAATCTTTCATCAGTGCTAAAGTTTTAGAGTTTATAAAGATTCCTTTTATCAGTGCTTCTTTAGTGTTGATAAAGATGGCTTTTATGAGTACTTTCTGATAAAGATATCTTTTATCAGGTCTTATTAATTTATTGCTGATAAAAGGTATCTTTATTAGAACTTTTTTGGAAGGGCTGATAAAACTCACCCTTTCTATTTAAAAGAAACCTAACAATGACTAATTCAGTTAAGATTCTCAAGCTTTCATAAAAGTCCCCTATTGTCGTTGTTCCTCCTTTACTTTCTCTCGAACAAATCAAGGCTTGAATTCATGGTATGTCTTTTTCTCCTCCTCCGTACTCATTGATTTCTTGTTTGGGTTCTGGGTAAGGTGATTTTGCCAATATATTTTCCAACAGTCGAGAAATTTAGGATTTTATCCATTTTTGTTTCTTTTTGTGTTCTTTTTTTCATTCTCTATCACTATTCATTACTTTTTTCCATTTTAGTTCCATTTTAATACATCTCAATTCCCTTTTACTACTTCAATGTGTGTGATGCTTTCCCTTCTTCTTCAACAGTCACATTCTAATTTATTCCACTCAATTTAACTCAATTTAGATCTCCTCTATGCCCTATATCACACGACCAATGTAGAAGAGAACTCTTATAGCTTGCTCCATTTTTTTCTCAATTTTTCTATGTATTCCTCCAATGGATTTAAATGGATTATCAAAGGTAAATAATTATTTTATTCCCCAATATCCTTCTTTTATCCTCCAAACCTTCTTTTTCTCTTGATTTTAATTTCAACCAAAATCCCATTTTCTTATGAGGGTCGAATCTATGGTTTGTGTTGGTTAAATTTTGGGTCTTTTTGTCATTTCCTAGTAGATTCCATTTCTTGGGGTGGTGTACTTTCTCCCCAAAAAGAAATTTGTTTCAACTTGATTATGGTTTTTGTTTTATTACAAATAATTTATTGAACATGTGATAAAAGTATTCTTCTTTATAAATTATCTTCTTATCAATACATTCATATATTTGATACCCATTATGAGTTCATAAAATATATTTCAATGCTTCATATGTAGGCCATAGAGGGTTTTTTTGGGGATTAGACTCTTATTTATAAAACTATTAATTTATGATTTTTAAGTGTTTTTTTAATTCATAAGAAGGTATTTTAAATGAATAATATGAATAAAAATGGTTTTGACCCTATTTTGAGTTCCAAAGAATGTAACCAATGGTTTAAGGGTTTTTTAAAAAATAATTTGTATGATTATTAGTTGACTCCAATGAGAGTAATGATTTGTTTTCAATGTGTTGAAACCTATTATGTTTTAAATGATGTTTATAACATGGTTTTACATGATAATTTTTAAGACTTTGGGTAATTGATAAATGGTATCCTTAGTTTATAACAAGTATGGGTTTGTAACAAGATTTTCACCCATCTAGTTGACTAAAAATTAATTTTTTTTATTAAGATAAAGATAAATCCCCTTTTAATAGGTAAGTGGAAACCCAACAGACTTCAAAGACATAAAACAATAAAATCCCCATATTCCAGTGTCCCAAGGTCATAGAAAATCCAATCCAAAGCTACAAAGAAGATCCCCTCCCAGGAATCAAAATCAATAAGACAAGCTTCCACAATCTCATTGTTGCTAGGCTAGTAGTCATGTGTAATGATGCACGAGCACGGTACTGATGGCTAACGCCATACCCTCTCAAACATCCAAATCTGGAAGCCATGATCTGTAGAAGCTCATGATCTAAACCTATTCTGAAATTGTTCCTTACGGTGAAATGGATTAATTGTTCCCGAGACTACAAACTCTAGGGATGAAAAACACAGAACTGATTCACACATTCAACCAAAACAGACTCAATCCACAAAATTCCAAAATAGCCACTACAAAATCATCAAAGTGAGAACAACCATCCTAAATCCATCACGATTTTTCCAGAACCAAAGCAGACATGCACCTCCAAGAACATCACATAACCAAAACCCAAACCCAATCAAATATAAAGACACAAACCAAACCAGAAGGGGGACCTCCCGAACAAGATATTCATCGGAACATCACCCCTTCACAAGCTATGGATGAAGATCTATTTTCCACCATCATCCTCGCACCCGAGTACCAGATCAACCCAAACACCCACATATGGCATGGAACTTAATGCCACACTGGTTCGTATCATCTAAAACCCACACCTGGAATAACACCACACCTCCAAGAGAATCCCTAACCAGTTCGAAGGTTATGGTGAGAAGGCGACTAGGACATGAAGCAGTTCTCCGAAGATGAGCTTGCCGACACCACCATTGGATGAAACCACTCCATGAACGTGCCGAGTGAAGTGCCGAGTAGAGATTCAGTCGGCCCGTAAAGGTGGGGAGGAATGTGTCGATGGGGGAAGACCAAGTGACGAAGAGACCTTTAGGGGTGCATCCCTTATTTTTTCACCCATCTAGTTATTAAAGCCATGTTGTCACTTTATTAAAAAAAAGTTTTATTATGATTTTATCATCCTTATTAGGAAACCCTTATGTTAGTATTTTCTATAGGCTATTTCCCTTTTATAGGATGTGTACTTATTATTATTATTTTATGATTGTATGATGTGATGGGTGGATATTTCTTGAGAGGGTGTTGTGGTTGAGACAAATTTTATTGCTTATATTTTATTATAAATTTATAAATTTATCATGTTCATATATTTTTTCTCTCCTAAACTTTCATTATTCCATGGGACCCCAAGGTGACTATAATAGTGATATTTTGTGTGTTGTATTGTCTATACATGATGTTCTTATTTATTTTCCCATACTGTTATCGATGTAATATCCATGTTGCTTCACCTATAGTGTTAGGGATGTGATAGCCTTATTTCTTTGCTGATGGTGTTATTATAGATGTTAACCCTCAGGTTTTTTATTCTATTAGTATATGTTCAATATTTTCATACATTATGATCTAGTGAGGTTCCCATGATGATTTTTCATTTGATGATATTGTCTTATAGATCCCTTCTATACACATTTTTTCATCCTTTATTATATTTTATGGACCTGTTACAACAATTAATTTTTGTTTACTATTATTATACATCACTATTATAATGGATCTCATTTGATCTATATTCCATATTTAATTTATGGTCGAGTTTATTTTTATTTTTATTATTCCATCCATTAGTTTTGTAAAAATTGGATTTTTAAAGAATGATTTTACATGAATTTTTTTTATCTACATGGGTATAAATGTATTGATCTTAATCATGGTTGTATTTTATTTTCAAAAAAAATTTACCTTGGGATTTTTAAAAGAGATAAATGTATGATATTTTATTCCTTTATAGTTTCCTTTTTTTTGAAACATTTTTTTAAATGGTATTTAGACTATTTTTGTCAAATTTTTTATAAATAAAATTTTATTGACTATTTGGTGAAATCTTACTAGGCTTTTTTAGATCAAACCCTAGATACAGGCCCATATGGTAATATATAGTTTTTATGTTTTCATTTGTTTTTCGAGGTTATGATCAAAATTTGGATTTCATTCATGTAGTCCATTTATGGAAATTTTGGAGGATTTAAGTGACCATGGGTCACTTGGATATGTTTGAGTTGTAGCTTAGTTATTGGTTTATTTTGGGATGTTCTTTTATTGGAAAGTTTTGAAATATTCTCTATTTTAATTTTATTTTATTTTAAAAAGGGAACTGATTATGTATTACTCTAATGTTTTATATAATAATTGAGTTATTAGTTATTTTTATTATGAATCCTTTTTTATGGTTATTTTTTTAGCAATTTAGTTTATATCCATGGATATCTAATGTGTAGAGACACTATCTTGGACACTCAAAAATGTTTATAATGATTATTTAATGTTATTAAATGGTTAATTCAATACCAATTGTATATAAATTGATACCAGCGTTCTTTCCCTGAGCTCTTGTAAATCAGGAAAACTCTTTGGGTATTATGGAGGAACTGGTCAGGTGATTTGACCAGTTGATCCTAGCATATTCATTACAAAATGGTATCAAAGAACTTTTTTATTTGATGAGACTTGATTTATGTATCTTGGACTTCAAAACTAATGTGGTATGATATTTTTAGGTTAGTAATCACTGTCTTTTAAAATAATAAATGAGTTTCCATGAGTAATAATGATTAAGTCCTTAATGTGATTCTATTTTGATTATTTTTTATGGATTTCGACATGTGGTGGTAATATTGGTATCCCTATTAAGTTGAATTTTATATTTTGGTGTTTTCTTGAGTTTTTGGGTAATTGTGGAACAACAATTAGAGAAAAACCATTGCGTTTATGGTCTGTAAACTATACATAACCCATTTTTATGGTATTGAGAACTCTTTAGAGTATGTTAAACGGTGGGAACATGATTCTACAAGACTTTTAGTGAAATCATAATTTTATTTATGGTGGTGGCATACTTAGCATTTTAATGATCATTCATTTTTTAAATTTCAGTTTTAAAAAAGGAATGTTAGTTTTAAATGTTAATGTGGGTTTTGAAATGAAAAAATGAAGTTTTACCTTACAATAAACTAAAATGGATTCAGAGTTTTGAAACTCATGAAATGATTTCAAGGTAAACCTGTAAAGTTTTAGACATTTCAGATTGTATATCATTCCATGGAAATGGTTTTAAAATTTTAATTTATTGTTAAGGATTTTCTAATATTATTTTAAAAAAATTTACTTGATACTAATAGTTTTTATAGAAAATGGGTTACATATCCCATTAAGTGTTTTAAAAAAAATTGGTCGATTTTCAAGTGTAATTTTTAAAAAAATGGATTTCAAGCAGGGTTTTAAACATTCAAAAAGCATCCTTTTGAATTTTAAAAGAGTTTTTGCAATGATATTTGAAAATTTTAAATTACTATGTGGTACTTTAAAAAGTTTTGGTCTCTTGAAACGTATTTTGTAAAGCGGTTAGTTTCAATATGTAATTTAGAAAATTTTCATAGTAATAAGATCATTAATTTCTTATTCATTAATATCTTTCCCAAAACCTAATTTTTTTGAGGTAAATCACTTATTATTTAATTCATTATATGGAAGATTATTTCTATGTTTTATTCCTCTAATATAACCTTGGATCCTCACCATAGTTTCCAAAATAAGCAGTACTATGAAATCATAAATCTGTTTCCACCAAGAGATCATATTATAGTCTTAGTGAAATAATTTTTCTATTAAATGGATATTAGTTCTTGTATACTCAATCCAAGGTGATTATTTATCTCAACCCATTTGGAATTTGAAATGGGTTATAAAATATTAAGGACA
The DNA here is from genome assembly GCA_963277665.1 of Viscum album. NCBI lineage: Eukaryota > Viridiplantae > Streptophyta > Magnoliopsida > Santalales > Viscaceae > Viscum > Viscum album. The sequence goes on along the minus strand of OY728121.1, from coordinate 755,686,459 downwards.
CTATGAACATGTATTATACGATCATCTCATCTATCAAATCATTGTGTGTCTGAGAAACTTTTCATCTTTAGGAAAAAAACTAAAAAATGTTGTTTGGTGCTTTTACAACTCCTAGACAAAGAAATTTTATATTTAAGGATAAAATTATCATACTCATAAAGTTCATCTCCCAAATATTTGTTATTTCATTTTGTTTCTTGACACTCATCCCCCATCTCTTATGGACTTGAACTTATGTTTCTTGAAATATTTTGAGCAGTAGTCATCCCATACCAGGTACCGATGATCATTTTTGATGAATTCAGAGGATAAAACCTACCATAGTGGGGTAATTATTATATTAAATTCAATTACCCATTTCCTTTAAAGTATATTTAAATTATTTGAAATAATCAAATGTTGGGTTTCCCTTATTAGAATTATCTATAACATTCACCTTTGATAACAAATATCTTATGTTTATTTATTTATTTTTTATAAAAAATGAATATTTTATTAACCTAATAGGATATAAATGAATAAAAAATGGATTAATTATAATCATATTACAAAATATTATGAATATGGAGTTAATGATTTTATCAAGTTTGCAATAGAGCATGCATATGACCCTTCTCAAATCCATTTTCCATTTTTACATTGTTTTTATTCAATAAAAATAGTCTTGAATTATTGTAAAAACATTTTATTGGTCACTGAATATATCAGAGCTATAAATGTTGGACTAAACATGGGGAAAACTAAAAATTCACTCTGATTTAGATGATACTACGTTTTATGTATCATTTGATTTAAATACCAGTGTAAATGATGAGGGTGATCACTTGGAAGAAATGAAATTTCTATTGAAGATGACCTTAGTGATCATAAAAAGTTCCTTGAGAAGTTAAATAGCTATGATAAGAGACTATTGTATACTATTTTTACTAATATGCAACATTTTTAGTTTTATTGACGTTATATAATTTGAAAGCTAGCAACAGATGGAGCGACACCAACTATATAGAATTACTTGGTCTCCTAAATGATATGCTACCAGAAAAAAATGAACTTCCATGTCCAACATATGAAACTAAATGAATTCTATGTTCAATGGTAATGATCTCTAAAAAATACAATCTAGTTTAAATGATAGTATATTATTTTACAAGGACCATTAATCACTCATAAAATGCCCCAAGTGTCGCGCGGATTGATACATGAAAAATAAATCAATTCCTTCAAAATTTGTATTGTATATTCCCATCATTCCATGGTTTAGAATACTATATGGATGTCAGGAAATGGTGAGACAATTGACATGGCATGTATATATTATAATTAAATATGGAAACCTATGTTATCTAGAAGATTCTCCTCAGTGGAAGAAAATTGATTATGAGTATCTTGAATTTGGAAATGAGCTGAGAAATTTTCTTCCTGCATTATCTATAGATAGAATAAATCCTTTTGGTGCATATATTAGTACTCATATTATATGTCATGTAATGTTGGTAAATTATAACTTTCCTCCATGGTTATTCATGAATCATAAATACATTATGTTTTCTCTCCTTATATCTAGACCAAAGAAACCGAGTAATGATATTGATTTCTATTTGGATTTATTGATAAAATATCTAAAATTTTTGTGCAATATAAGTGTTAAAATGTATGATGCTCATAGAAGTGAATAATTCACATTGATGACCATGTTATATGGGATGATAAATGAATTTCCTACTTATGTAAATTTGTTAGGCTATAGAATTAAAATAATATTGGGGTGTCTCATTTGTGAATAATTCACACACTCAATTTAGTTGAAACATTCCTTAAAGTATATGTTTTTTGTATATCATAAATTTTTACCTTGATGATATAAATATCAATCCAAGATGATAGCATTTTATGGGAATTCTGAACAAGGTACAACGTCTCCACTAACGGGTGATCAACTATTCAATAAATTAAAAGGTATTGACATGGTTTTCAGTAAACCATTTTTTAAATTTTTTTAAGAAATTGGGTTCAAAAAACGTATCAATTTTCATAGAATTTCCATATTGGAATTTTTTAAATGTTAGACATCTTATTAATGTCATGCATGTAGAAAACAATGGATTTTATAGTGTTATTGTCACATTACTAAATATTCCTAGACAAATGAAAGATTTCATCAAGTCTAGGTCAGACATGATTTATATATATACCTTGTCCATTTAAACAAGTTACTTGTAATGCCCCGACCCCAGTTACCCAGAGTCGGTGCATTATTACATAACATTGGCATGATCACAAGAAAGATCAAGTCTTGAAAGACTGATTAGTTTAGTATCCTTTGAATAACTAGATACATTCATAACGTTTACATTACATCATAAAATGAAAACTACAACAATATACTCTCCATAGTCCACACTCTTATCCCCTCATACTATCCCTGCAGGTCATTCATAAATAACTTCTTCACATCCTGGGAAAAATAAAACATAGAAAAGGGGTGATCTCAAATGCCAAGTAAGGATAACAATATAGAAGAAACTTTCATAAATAAGAATAAACATTTAAGGCAATGTATAACTAAAACAAAATCCTTTTAAACTTGAACTTCAACATAGTATGGAAAAAATAAAATGAAATAATTCCATTTACTTATTCACATGGATATTCTAATAATTGAATATTCACATGCAATATCAATAACCACTTTAATAATGATGGAATGCATAATTCCAGACTATCAAAACCACATAGCCAAGGCCTCAAGCCAAGACTACAAATAAGATTTTTTCAAGGCCTTGTGCCAAGACACTATTTTGTCTCATGATACGTACTGATGCATCGAGGAGCTATAGCGGGCTCCACTCGTCACATATTAAGTCCAATGCATTCCTCATATGAACAGGTTTAAACATAACATAAACATTCGTATTAAAACTATCATACGAAATGTCAATACTTTCTTCATAAACAATGAATTGTATAAAAATAACACATCCATATTCAAACATATCACAAAACCATCAATACAATATGGAAGTGTTGTATCATAATAAATCAACTCCAAATAAACTTAAAATCCATCAAATGATGTTGACATAGATGAAATCAAAACTCTTTTTAAAGAAATATCTCTTTCTATTTTGAAATAATTTAAGAGTCGTATATTTATAAAATAAAACATTTTATTTGAAAATATTCTTATAAGCTTTTAAGGGAAGCTTTGAAGATTTTATAACGGCGGAAAATAGCCGCACCCGCCATATAAGTTAAAAAAATATTCTTACCTTAATTCAGTCGAAAAGGTTAAAAAGGACCTTGTTTGGAAAACGACGGAAAGATTCCTTTATAAACCAATTATAAAAGTAAAAAAGGGTATAAATGACTTTAAACCATATTCTAGTAAATATTAAAAAAATGTTTTGAAATACATTTTTAAGAAACATGGATGTCGATGATAAAGAGATCCTAGTAGATTATTACGTATAAACAACCTCGGATAATGAAGAGATTGCGAAATAAACCCTTAACTTGTACTTTTCCTTGGTTGGGGTAGGTTAACCTCCTGTATAATGTTGAAATAATTGTTATTAAATTATACAAGAATCATATACATTAATATGATATCATATATGATCTTTTAACATTGATTTGTTAATAATATCTTAGTATTATCGTTGTTTCGGGTGTTAACTTACTCGTTTTCTTTTATATGTTTTGTTACGTAAGTCGTGTTTGTCATGGATAGGTTGTATATTAATCATATCCAGAATGATATCAATTCCTTAGATACTATTATTAATCATCAAATGATAATTATACTTGAATGGATACGATGGAGAATGAATCTCATCGCGTTCGTGGAGACGGTAGTCCGTACGTACGCACGAGCGACAATATCATTCTTTTGATATTAAAATAATATATAATTGGATGGTTATCATATATAAAGAATCATTATAATGTTATATTTATTATTTACCTGAATTACACATCATTATTATACCCATCCAAATAATAATTTATTGATTAACAATTACACCACGACGTGGAGACGGTAAGCCGTACGTACGAACGTATGGTGACATGTTATTCAAAGGGTGGATAGAATACTGAATATGGTTGTACCATATTTATAATAACATAACAGTATATATAAGATACTGGAGTTATTATTTTATAATGGTAGTAACAAATAAAGAAGAAGTGGAAGAAGAAAGGAACTTGAAAAAGGGTGGTGAAATCATTACCTCTTCTTCGGGTTTTTCCTTTTGATTTGATCAAAAGGGCTCCTTAGGTTGGCTTTCTGACTAAATGAAGGACTCTAGGATGAAGCTAATGATGTTGATAGAGTATTTGGACAGGTTTTGGCCGAACCAAAAGGCTTTGAAGGTGTGAATTAATGAGAAGGGGGAGTGCCCTTTTATAAGAGGAGTGAGGGTCACCTTTGGAAAAGCTAGAAATATTATTTTATAATAAATTCATATTCGGTTTATAATGGCTCCAAAGTGGATTATTTAAAGTATAAGGTGGGTATGGGTCGAAAACAACTCAACAAATAGGATTTAGACAGGTTTGGGTCATTATATTAACCTTATCTTTTAGTTTTAACTCTTAGTTAATTAGTTTGACACTTACCATGTCACTTTGTATTTTTATAATATATAGTAAATAAACTTACTATATACATCCAAGAGACCCCCAAGTGGTCCATTAATGATACACCTATCATGATATAAGTATCTTGTCTGAAACTTAGATTTTTAGGAATTTAATATCAATTAATAATATAATACTTGTTTTAAAAACTCTTTTATGTCAATTTTGACACTATTCAATAATTGATTTTTAAAAAAATCATAACAGAATTATTACCTCGACTAAAGTTAAGTAAATTAATCCTAACATGTCATATTATCCTAGAAAATTATTTTTATTTATAAAAAGTCTCAAATTACATTTATTTGGGTATTTATAATATCAATTATTCCAATTTTTCATTAATTAGGTAATTACGGCATCACCATTGTGTCATAAATAAATTAAATTATATAATGTCTAAAAATTATAAATAAAATACCATTATATAGGAAATATCTTTATATTTCTAATGAATATTTATAGTCGAAAATCCAACATATATAACCATATGTAAAAAAAATCTAAAAGATATATGCTTATGTCATTTTTGTATTTATTTTAACTTAATTAAAATAAAGTATCCCTATCACCTAAAAGTGGCTCCATGGGGTCCCAAAATCAACCCAAAGATGCCCATGGTCGGACATGTATCCACCAATAAGTTTTGGACACGTTTTAGGGTAATTTAGTATTATTATAATATTATTTTTAACCCTTATTTACCGGATTTACCCTTTAACCATGGTAAATAAAATATTTACCGAAGTAATTATTCAAAATGTCTAAAAATAAAAGTTACCTATTTACACAATTTTAACATCCTGATTCCAAATATGGAATACATTTTTCCAAATTCAGAACACAGAAGTGGCAGAAATTAATTTAAAATTAATTCCCATTGTTAAAACAAAAAGCGTGTTTTTAAGAGATAATAACTATCAAAAGATTGACACTTGTTTATGTCCGGTTTAATTGTAAAATTATGTACAATGACCAAAATTGTATTAAATGGTAAAAAAAATATTCTAAATATACTTTAAAACAACTCAAATTCATAATTTATCAATATAAATTATTTCGATTAAAAAAGTTGTTTTTAATTAAAATTTAGTAATTTTCACTATTTATCAAAATATAAATGTTATCCGAAAAGTTAAAAAATTTTACCCTAGGATAAATTCAATATTCCGAATCCAAAAATGAAGTCCATTTTGAGAGATAAAATTTATAAAATTTCAAAAATTAGGTATTACTATTCATAACGGCTAGTTTGATTGGTCGTGGTGTGTTAGAACTCGATGTTGCGTACAACACACGCTATCGCATTATTCAAAGAGAAGCGTACCATAGAAGCTTGGGGCGTTACATTCTCCCCTACTTCAAATAATTTCATCCTCTAAATTTCTATAATACTACCGCATGAAAAGACTTATTTGGATCTTCATTATAAGTTCCTCGGGTTCCCACGTTGCCTCTTCCATCTTATGGTTTCTCCAAAGAACTTTTACTAGACGAGTCGTCCGGTTTCTCAGTACTTGTTCTCTCGTATCAGGAATCCTGATTGGATCTTCGCAATAAGACAGATTGGGTTCCAGTTCTAATTCCTCATAGGTGAGTACATGCATTGGGTCAGGCATGTATTTCCTCAACAGAGATACGTGGAACACATCGTGAACTTTGGAGAGACTTGGCAGCATTGCCAATCGGTAAGTTACAGCCCCAATTCGTTCTAGAATTTCAAAAGGTCCGATGTACCTGGGACTCAATTTACCTTTCTTACCAAAATGTATGACTCCCTTCTATGGAGATACATTCAGGAAAACATGATCACCAACTTGAAATTCCAAATCCTTCCTTCGATTATCGGTATAGCTCTTCTGCCTACTTTGAGCTGCTTTGATATGGTTTTGGATTACCTTCACCTTTTCCATCGTTTCCTCCACCAATTCTGGGACTACAAGTTTTCTTTCACCAAAGTCATCCCAACATGTTGGTGTGCGACATCTCTTTCCGTATAACGCTTCATATGGTGCCATCGGAATACTCGAATGGAAGCTATTGTTATAAGAAAATTCTACCAGAGGTAAATATTGATCTCACATACCCTAAAAGTCAAGTGAGTAGGATCTCAACATGTCATATAAGGTTTGAATAGTTTTTTCTGATTGTCCATCTATTTGATGGTGGTAGGCAGTGCTCGAATGAAGTTCATTATCCAAGTATTTCTGAATACTTTTCTAGAATCTTGAAGTAAAACGGGGATCACGATCAGAAACAATCGAAATGGTACTCCATGAATTCTCACAACTTCATCAATATATAGTCTTCCTAGAAGTTCCAGTGGTAGATATTCTCTTATAGAAATAAAATGTGCTGACTTGGTAAGACGATCAACAATAACCTATATTGCATCGTTCCTTCTAGGAGTTTTTGGTAGTCCCATGACAAATTCCATCGTGATATTATCCCATTTCCACTCCGGTATGGGAAGAGGTTGCATGACTCCTCCAGGCTGTTGCCTTCCAGATTTCACTTGTTGACAAACCATACATCTTGACACAAAATCAGCAATCTCCCTCTTCATGTTGTCCCACCAAAAATGTTCCTTCAAATCTCTATACATTTTGGTGCTCCTAGGGTGTATCGAGAAATTGGAACTATGAGCATCATCTAGTAATTCTCTTTTTAGATCAGGTATATCAGGAACACAAAGTCTCTTCCCGAATTTCAAAATTCCTTCTTCATACACAAAGTCTCTCAAACTCTAATCATTCACAGCTTTAATCTTCTTTTGAAATTCTTCATCATCGGTCTGATAACTCTTAATCCTTTCTAGTAAAGATGGTTTGGAAACCATTTGAAAAAGAATTGATGTTTTACCTTCCCTGGTTATTCCCATGTCCATCTTCACTAGATCCATGAAAATTGGATCCCTTTCAATTCTCATATTGTTCAAAAATCCATGGTCTTTTCTGCTCAAATCATCTTCCACCTTGTTTGCTTTCCCTGGGTGGTAGTGTATCGTACAATCATAATCCTTGAGTAATTCAAGTCATCTCCTTTGCCTCATGTTGAGTTCTTTTTGTGAGAAAATATACTTCAAACTCTTGTGATCAGTATAAATCTCACATTTTTCACCATAGAGGTAGTGCCTCCATATCTTCAAAGAAAATATCATAGTTTCTAACTCAATATCATGAGTAGTATAGTTTTGCTCATGAATTTTCAACTGTCGTGATTCATAGGCAATAACCCTATCATTCTGCATAAGGACACAACCAAGTCCTTTCTTTGATGCATCACTATAAATAACGAACCCATCATTCCCTAATGGTAGAGTCAATATAGGAGCATTGAATAATATTCTCTTCAGTTCTTCAAAACATTCTTCTCACTCTTTTTTCCATACAAATTTAACCCCTTTATGTGTGATCTTTGTTAATGTGTTAGCCAACCGGGCAAAATTCTGGATGAAACATCGATAATAACCTGCCAAACCAATAAAATTGCGTACCTCAGTTATACTAGTAGGTGCTGGTCATTATTGGATTGCCTTGGTCTTAGAAGGATCAAAATAGATTCCATCTTTAGAGACAATATGGCCAAGAAAATAAATCTCCTGAAGCCAAAATTCACACTTGATAAACTTCCTATATAATTCATGTCTTCTCAAAGTCTTCAGGATAATGCGCAAGTGATTTTCATGATTTTCGTAGCTTTTGGAGTATACCAAGATATCATCAATAAATACCACCACAAATTAATCGAGATATTCCTTGAAAACCCTATTCATCAGATCCATGAATACAGAGGGTGCATTAGTCAATCCAAAAGGCATTACTGTAAACTCGTAATTCCCGTACCTAGTTCGAAATGTTGTCTTCGGAATGTCTTCTTTCTTCACACACAATGATGGTATCCAAATCTAAGGTCAATATTTGAAAAGTATTGACCTCCATGCAGTTGGTAAAATAAATCATCAATGTGAGGTAGGAGATACTTGTTCTTTATTGTTATAGCATTGATCTCCCTGTAGTCAATACATAACCTCATAGATCCATCTTTCTTTTTAACAAAAAGAACAGGGGATCCCCATGGAGAAACACTAGGGTGAATAAATCCCTTATTACTCAATTCCTCTAGTTGTTTCTTTAGTTCAACTAATTCTACAGTGGCCATTATATAAGGGGTCTTCGATATAGGCTTTGATCCAGGAATTAAATCAATGGGAAATTCAACTTCTCGTTCTGGAGGATGTCCAGGTAAATCTTCCGGAAACACATCTACATATTCTTTCACAACAGTTACATACTCTATTTGAACATTCCTTTCCTCACCCACAGTCATTTCATTCTCTTCCTCCCCAATAAATGAATTTAGTTGAGCTACTGGGGGTGGATCTAGATAAGAATTAGGTGGTGACGATTCTTCTCTAAAGATAAGGTGTTCGTTATCATCATCATCAAAAATCGTAACCTCCTTCTTCTTAGAATAAATCTTCACATCATGTTCTGAAATCCAGTCCATACCGAGGATTATATCAAACTCAATCATAGGTATGACGATGAGATCAAAAGATAAAGAACATTTATGTGCTCTAATGGGGACTGATTCACAAAACTTTATTGAAATGATACTTCCCTTAGGAGTTTTAACTGAAAACTCCTTTGTTAAATAAAATTGGAAATATCTAATTTTCTTAGAAAACTGAGAAGACATGAAACAATGAGATTATCCAGAATCAAATAATGCATTTTCTAAACTTGAGGAAACCATTAAATTACCTGCCACCACGTCTTTTGGAGCATCTACCTCAGCAGTAGTGATAGCATAATCTTGTCATTGATCCCTTGAACTTTTCTGAGGTAAGTTCCCCTGATGCTTAGGACATTAATTTGCATAATGTCTCATCTCCCTACAATTGTAGCATTGGACATCGGTAGCTTCCTTCTTCCCCTTGCAATCACGAGCTTAGTGGCCTTTTTCACCACACTTGTAACAGACTCTCGTTCCTTTTAAGCAAGTACCGGGGTGTTTCTTACCACATTTACTACAGGATGGATATTCAACTTTTCCCTTCTTCCCTTTATTTCCATTCCCAGATTGATCAGCATATCTCTTCTTCTCTTGCTTTGTTTTAAAGTCATATGACTTAGAGAATTCTTTCTCTATCCTGATAGCACATGAGACAATGTCTTCATACGACGAGAAGGATTGTGAGACTAATGCTCGATGGAGAAATGTTTTTAAGCCATCAAAGAAACGATAAACCTTACTTCTTGGGTTATGTATATAATCTCCAGCATACCTTGCTAACCTTGTAAAGTTAGCCTCATACTTTGCGACATTCTCATCCTCCTTTTGTCTCAGACTCAGAAATTGTCTTTCCATATCTGCTTGATGGTCACGAGGAAAGTATTTTTCTAAAAACAGATCTTTGAACTCCCTCCATTCCATATTTGATACTTCATCATCTTCCTTCATGTTTTTAATCAATGACCACTATTGATCAGCATCTCTAGTGAGGCGATAAACTGCCATGACAACTTTTTCCCTTTCACAACTCCCCAAAGCCTGAAATATTTTCTCTAGGGAACTTATCCATTGCTCAGCTACTAATGTATTTGTACTCCCATTGAACTTTGGTGGTTGTTTCCTCATAAAGTGATCTAACATTGATCCTCCATGCTGTGGATCAGGGTGCTCCATACGGGTAATGTTATTATTCATAACCTGAGTGAGTTGTCCCAGTATGGTGATTAGTTGATCAACACCAATTGCATCACCAACTCCACCACAATTATCTTGAGTAGGAGGGAAATCCCTACATGGAGTGCGTGCATTGATACGGTTTCCATTTATTCCACTAGGTGCCATTTCTAAACAATGTCATAAACTAGATTAGTTTATGAATCAAAATATATAATTTCATACTTATAAAACACTTAACATAAATTGAACTATTTATGGATATAATCCCTAATCATAAAAATGTTTTCTTTGAGGAAGTATATACTCATAAACCCTTCATAATGATTTGTAAAGAAAATGAGAGTTATCCTAAGCATATCCCCTAGGAGTGTCGTAACCAAGAGTGCAGCAAGGCTCGTTGTTGTGCACCAGTTCCCGTTCGAGTCTAGATCAAAGCGGTGTTTTCGGGTTTTACCCCTAGGTACATCTGTGCCAGAGCCACCTCTACCTGCTCGTATCCAGACAGGGATGTATTTCTCCGAAAACTCACAAAATCTCTACAATAACAAAATTCTAGGAAGTTCTTCTATACTAATCCTCAAAGTCCATCTTAGGTCTATGTGCTCTAAACAGATTTTATCTAAATCTTGCTTCCAAGGTTTGTACTAAACTTCCTCTAATACCAACTGTAACACCCCGACCCCAGTTACCCAGATTCGGTGCATTATTACATAACATTGTCATGATCACAAGAAAGATCAAGTCTCAAAAGACCGATTAGTTTAGTATCCTTGGAATAACTAGATACATTCATAAAGTTTACATTACATCATAAAATGAAAACTACAACAATATAGTCTCCATATTCCACACTCTTATCCCCTCATACTATCCCTACAGGTCATTCATAAATAACTTCTTCACATCCTGGGAAAAATAAAACATAGAAAAGGGGTGAGCTCAAATTCCCAATAAGGATAACAATATAGAGGAAACTTTCATAAATAAGAATAAACATTTAAGGCAATGTATAACTAAAACAAAAGCCTTTTAAACTTGAACTTCAACATAGTATGGAAAAAATAAAATGAAATAATTCCATTTACTTATTCACATAGATATTCTACTAATTGAATATTCACATGCAATATCAATAACCACTTTCATAATGATGGAATGCATAATGCCAGACTATCATAACCACATAGCCAAGGCCTCGTGCCAAGACTACAAATAATATTTTTTAAAGTCCTTGTGCCAAGACACTAGTTTGTCTCATGAGACCTACCGATGCATCGAGGATCTATATCGGGCTCCACCCATAACATATTAATTCCAATTCATTCCTTATATGAATAGGTTTAAACATAACATAAACATTCATATTAAAACTAGAATACGAAATGTCAATACTTTATTCATAAACCATGAATGGTATAAAAATAACAAATCCACAGTCAAACATATCACAAAACCATCAATACAATATGGAAGTATTGTATCATAATAAATCAACTCCAAATAGACTTAAAATCCATCAAAGGATGATGACATAGATGAAATCAAAACTCTTTTTAAAGAAATATCTCTTTCTATTTTGAAATCATTTAAGAGTCATATATTTATAAAATAAAACATTTTTTTTGAAAATATTCTTATAAGATTGTAAGGGAATCTTCGAAGATTTTATAAAGGCGGAAAATAGCCGCACCCGCCGTATAAGTTAAAAAACATTCTTACCTTAATTCTGTCGAAAAGGTTAAAAAGGACCTTGTTTGGAAAACGAAGGAAAGATTCCTTTATAAACCACTTATAAAAGTCAAAAAGGGTATAAATGACTTTAACTCATATTCTAGTAAATAGTAAAAAATATTTTGAAATACATTTTTAAGAAACATGGATGTGGATGATAAAGAGATCCCATTAGATTATTACGTATAAACAACCTCGGATAATGAAGAGATTGCGAAATAAACCCTTACCTTGTACTTTTCCTTGGTTGGGGTAGGTTAACCTTCTGTATAATGGTGAAATAATTGTTATTAAATTATACAAGAATCATATACATTAATATGATATCATATATGATCTTTTAACATTGATTTGTTAATAATATCTTAGTATTATCGTTGTTTCGGGTGTTAACTTACTCATTTTCTTTTATATGTTTTGTTATGTAAGTCGTGTTTGTCATGGATATGTTGTATCTTAATAATATCCAGAATGATATGAACTCCTTAGATACTATTATTAATCATCAAATTAGAATTATACTTGAATGGATACGATGGAGAATGAATCTCATCGCGTTCGTGGAGACGGTAGTCCGTACATACGCACGAGCGACAATATCATTCTTTTGATATTAAAATAATATATAATTGGATGGTATATCATATATAAAGAATCATTATCATGTTATATTTATTATTTACCTGAATTAAACATCATTATTATACCCATCCAAATAAAAATTTATTGAATAACAATTACACCACGATGTGGAGACGGTAAGTCGTACGTACGCACGTATGGTGACATGTTATTCAAAGGGTGGATAGAATAATGAATATGGTTGTACCATATTTAAAATAACATCATAGTATATATAATATACTGGAGTTATTATTTTATAATGGTAATAACAAAGAAAGAAGAAGTGGAAGAAGAAAGGAACTTGAAAAAGGGTGGTGAAATCATTACCTCTTCTTCAGGTTCTTCCTTTTGATTTGATAAAAAGGGCTCCTTAGGTTGGCTTTCTGAATAAAGTAAGGACTCTATGATGAAGTGAGGAAAGTTGAGAGAGTATTTGGGTAGGGTTTTTCTAAACCAAAAGGCTTTTAAGGTGTTAATTAATGAGAAGGGGAGTTCCCATTTATAAGAGGGGTGAGGGGCACCTTTGGAAAATCTAGAAATATTATTTTATAATAAATTCATATTCGGTTTATAATGGCTCCAAAGTGTATTATTTAAAGTTTAAGGTGGGTATTGGTCGAAAACAACTCAACCAATAGGATTTAGACAGGTTTCGGTCATTATATTAACCTTATCTTTTAGTTTTAACTCTTTGTTAATTAGTTTGACACTTACCATGTCACTTTGTATTTTTATAATATATAGTTAATAAAATTACTATATACATCCAAGAGACCCCCAAGTGGTCAATTAATGATACACCTATCATGATATAAGTCTCTTTTACGAACCTTAGATTTTTAGGAATTTAATATCAATTAATAATATAATATTTGTTTTAAAAACTCTTTTATGTCAATTTTGACACTATTCAATAATTGATTTTTTTTAAACTCATAACAGAATTATTACCTCACAAAAATTTAATTAAATCAATACTAACATGTCATATTATCCTAGAAATTTATTTCTATTTAAAAAAAACTCAAATTACATTTATTTGGGTATTTATAATATCAATTATTCTAATTTTTCATTAATTAGGTAATTACTGCATCACCATTGTGTCATAAATAAATTAAATTATATAATGTCTAAAAATTATAAATAAAATATCATTATGTATGAAATATTTTTATATTTTTAATTAATATTTATAGTCGAAAATCCAACATATATAACCCCATGTAAAAATTGTTTTTCTAAAATATATATGCTTATGTCATTTTTGTATTTATTTTAACTTAATTAAAATAAAGTGTCCCTATCACCTACAAGTGGCTCCATGGGGTCCCAAAATCGACCCAAAGATGATCATGGTCGGACATGTATCCACCAATAAGGTTAGGACACGTTTTAGGGTAATTTAGTATTATTATAATATTATTTTTTAACCCTTATTTACTGGATTTACCCTTTAACCATGGTAAATAAAATATTTACCGAAGTAATTATTCAAAATGTATAAAAATAAAAGTTACCTATTTACACAATTTGAACATCCTTATTCCAAATATGGAATCCATTTTTCCAAATTCAAAACACAGAAGTGGCAGAAATTAATTTAAAATTAATTCCCGTTGTTAAAACAAAAAGCGTGTTTTTAAGAGATAATAACTATCAAAAGATTGACACTTGTTTATGTCTGGTTTAATTGTAAAATTATGTACAATGACCAACATTGTATTAAATGGTAAAAAAATATTCTAAATATACTTTAAAATCACTCAAATTCATAATTTATCAATATAAATTATTTCGATTAAAAAAGTTGTGTTTAATTAAAATTTAGTAATGTTCACTATTCATCAAAATATAAATGTTATCTGAAAAGTTCCAAAATTTCACCCAAGGATAAATTTGATATTAAGAATCAAAAAATGAAGTCCATTTTGAGAGATAAAATTTATAAAATTTTAAAAAGTAGGTATTACTATTCATAACAGCTAGTTTGATTGGTTGTGGGGTGTTAGAACTCGATGTTGCGTACAACACACGCTATCGCATTATTCAAAATAAATTGTACCATATAAGCTTGTGGTGTTACATTAATACATTATTCTAAGCATAATTATCTTGGAATTAAAAATCAAGGATCGTAAAGTCCAGTGTCTAACAAATTTTAGATGCATAAAATAAAAAACATGGAAGTAGAATAAAACATATATTTATTAATCTTTTATAATGATATCCTAACTTCCTTTGAGCTCCTATATCATAATAGGATAACTTGTGGAATACATAGACAAAAGGGATGATCTAGAAGCCTAGTAAGGGAATAAAAATAGGAATAAAGCATAGCACGTGAGTTAGAAGGCAAAACATGATGATAAAAAAAATGAATAGAACATGAATAAACATATTTAAGCATGAAATATAGAACATGGGATTATGTGGTCATAGAAAAATAGTAATTTGGTAGAAATATATAACATGACATAAACATGAGTCGAGGATAATTTCCAAGACTATATCATATGGTGGATAAAGTCTCATAATGTATTAGGTTTACTCCCTAATCGCATACATGACATCACATGAGACAAAACATTACCCAATAAATTGGAACACTATTTAAGAACACATATAATAACATGTTCTTGAATATGTGTTCCACATAAATAATCAAACATAAATAATACACATAAGGGTTACCCATAGAAATAAATGGGCATCACAATCATGTAATAAAGCATGAACAAAGGATGTATAACAATGGTATCCATGAAAGAATGATTTTAAAAAATTCATGTAAATTCATTAAGGAAAGATAATAATATATCATGAATAATTATTTACAATTGAAATTAATACAAAAAAAATGGTGTTTAAAAAAATTTATAAATGAGCCACTTTAGTATGGTTTTAAGGAAAATATTAAAGAGTCTTTAAAGAGGATAAAGGAATAATTTTTTTATAAATCTAGAAATGAAATAAGATAGTTTTTCATGATAAAATTATTGATTTTATAATAATATTAGTGTCTTAAAATATTTTATGGAGTGTACTTGAAAATGGGTAAGAAATGGAGAAGTTCCCTTTAATCGAGCTTGCTTACGAGTGGAATTGAGAAAGGAACCTCTAAAACATGAATTTCCCATCAAAGAATGACGAGTTGATCTAGATAATTAATTTTGGAACATATATTAATACTTTATAAGAATTATATAAAAATAATTAATAAATAAATCGGTGTAAGTAGAGGGAAATAATAACCCATCAGTAAATTTGGGAGTTCAGAGAGATCTCTTACCTTATGTTTGACGGTGTTCTGCACTTGCACTTAATGAAATGAATAATAAAATTTTATTCATTAATAATTTAATTTATAAATTATTTAAAATATATTTTATTTATTATAATTTTATCGAGCTCATTTTTTTCATTCTGATGAGTTATAATGTTTAATTTCGTTATTCTGGGAGTGTTTGTTTCATAGTTTTATGGCTGGTCCCTTGAGTATAATTATGGGAGTTCTTTTCTAATGGAAGGAAAATTCTAGAAGTAGAATGAAATGGTGTTAATATAATTTCATAATTTTAAATGGTCCCATATATCATTTTTTTCTTACATAAGGATGATTTAATATATAAAATGTTAATGAAAAATATTTAGTTTATTTTGGCAGTTTTTACAACCATCAGGAACTAGTATCATTTTATTTAATATTATATTTATATATTGGTTCCAGAACAATATTAAAATATATAATATAAATTTTAAATTATATTTTAACAAATATAATGGTTTTTTGACAAGCCTCTAATAATGTAATGGAAAATGAAAAATCATCATCCATGAAGGCGGTGAATCGACATATCATGGATTATATTTTCATTATTAAGATAAAAGGGGAAGAGAAGAGATGTTATAATGGATAATAAATTAACATAATAAAAATATAGTATATATATATGATACTAGAGTTATCATACTTTTTTGGATAGGTGAGTTGAGGATAAGGTAGAAGAAATAAATAATTTAAAAGATAAAGAATGAGGATTTTACCTCTTGAATATCATCTCCTTGGGAACCTCTTTAAGGCACTTGGGTTTTCTCTTTTGTTGAGACCTTTAGATCTTAAACATGTGTAAGAGTATTTAGAAGGTAATTTGGAATAATTTAGAAAAGATAAACTTCTTAGAAGGTGTGAGGAGAAGGGGTGGTGAGGGTTGGTATTTATAGGGGGAGGGGTGTTTTGAATATTTTATCATTTTTTTATTGTTTTGGCTCAAGAATATCAATAGTGTAGATTCCTATGAATAAATATAGTAAATGGTTCATGTTATTTTTAACCAATGTGTTCTTACATCATCTATACATAACCATTCGACAAAAATTCATGTATTTGCTAAATACCGTAAATTAATGTATTTCACTATTCACCAAAAATTCAAATGTTTTAGAAAAATCCAAAAAAATTAACCCTAACCATTTTTTTACATTTAGATTTCAATAATAGACTCAATTTTATGAAAATAATTTTCTAAATATGAAAATATTAATTTTTAATTAAAATCATCATTTATTCAAAAAAAATAAAGTTTTTAATATTATAACTGATTTTATGATACTTTAAAAAATTAATTAATGACTCATAAAATTATCTTATAATTATAATAAAATAAATATTAATTTATGAATCTATTTTTTGAAAATATTTTTTTTTTAAATCAGTATATTAATTATAAAATTTTAAATAAATATTTGTGTTTCATAAAAATACTAACACTTAATTTATCATTTTTAAAGAATTTATTTACTTATTATGTGATATAAATATATCAGGTTTTAATTTATAAGATACCTAAATTTTATTTATACTTTTATAGGTGAGGTTACTATTCTAATGGAAAATTAATATTCCAAATAGTCACATTACTATTACAATGGTCAATTTCCTAACAGTCATAAGGGTTTACTACTTCGTATAAAGACCACTTATTCTATTCATCAATCACTTCTATTTTATCCTTAGGTTGTATATATCTTAATACTTTAAATGAATATTTTATTAATAACATTATGTTTTATTTATATAGTTTTGTTCATGAGTGTGGTCATTCTAGTGGATCGATCATATCCAAATTTCCCTCTTCTTATTATCTTATTTTCTATTTATTATTCTGTAGTAATATTTGGAATTCTTATTGGTTTGTTTTCTGAATAAAGTATCATTCTTAATTTATGAGAATAATTTTTTTATTAGGTTCTCTATGTGATGTATTTTTTTATATACATGACATAATTAAAAGAAGAGAATTTTCCTTGATAAAATTATGGGTCCTTACATTCTTCCCCCCTTATGGAATTTTGACCTTAAAATTTCTTTTTACATACTAAAGTGAAAAAAGGAAAGGGTATTTATCCTTCATCACTTCCTATAGTTCTCATGTCACATCTTTATACTTATTGTTTCTCCATGGTACTTTGACCAGGTGATTAGTCTTATTGTGTAGTACTTTATCTCTACAATTCATGATCTTCACCAGTTGCTCCTCATAAGAGAGATCATTTTCCAGATATACCACATCTGAATTCAGTAAATGTGAGGGATCTGGTATATACTTCCTCAATAGGGATATATTGAATACATCATGTACCTGATACATGGTTGTTGGAAGTTTTAATCGATAGTCCACATCACTGACATGATCAAGAATATTGAAGGGGTTGATGTACCTGGAAATTAGCTTTCCTTTCTTCCCAAATCTCATGACTCCCTTCAATGGAGATATATGGAGGAATAATTTGTCACCAACTTCAAAATTTAAGTCTCTTTGATGATTATCCATTTATCCCATTCTCCTTTTACGTCTATAGAACATGATCCCAATATATCATCTAGTGTTTGAATAATCCACTCAGATTGGCCATCAATTTGGGGATGATAAGTTGTACTTAATTTCAACTCAATTTTTAGAGAATGTTGGATAATTTTATAGAAATTAGAGGTGAATATTTGATCATGATCATATATAATTGATAATTATACTCCATTCAGCCGCACTACTTCTCTAATGTAAATCTATGCAAGTTGGTCAAGTGGGAAGTCCTCTTAAATTGAAATAAAGTGAGCAGTCTTTGTAAAACGATCCATAATAACCCATATATCATTATTTCTTCTATATGTCTTTGTAAGTTGAATAAAAAAGTCCATATTTTTGTTTTCCCGTTTCCATGTAGGTATGGGTATCATCCCCTTAGAATTTTTTCTTATATCCATCACTCGCTAACATGTCAGGAACTTTAATGCATATTTAGTGATCTCATTCTTCATATTTCCACACCAATAGTTCTATCAGATATCTCAATACATGTTTGTGCTACCTAGGTGGATAAATAAGGTTGGTCTATTTTCATAATTTATAATCTCTTTATTTATCTCTGGATTAGATGGTACACATATTCGTGACCCAAATCTTATGAATCCTTCCTCATCAATTTTTTACTCTGAGGATTTATCTTTTCTTATATCTTCCACCTTCTTCTAAATTTCTACATCATCCCTTTGAGAATCATTTATATTCTCTAAAAGGTATGGTTGAGAAATCATTTGAGAAAGGTTTTATGATATTACATACTTAATGATTCCCATTTTCATCCTTTATAACTATAAGAATATTGAATCATTTTCAATTTTCATCATTGATAAAGTTAAATGATCATTTCTACATAGAGCATATTTCACTTTATTTTCTTTACCATGATGGTATCAGATTGGGAAATCATAATCCTTGATGAGATCTAACCATCTTCATTGGTGCACATTAAGCTCCTTCTATGTGAATATATATTTGAGTCTCTTATGATTAGTATATATCTCATACTTCTCCTCATAGATATAATTCCACAATATTTTCAATGTGAAGATAACAGCTGCCAACTCCAGATCATGTGTTGGATAATTTTTCTCATGAACTTTCAACTATCTTGAGGCATATGTTTTTCACTTTATCATTCTGTATCAGTACACAGACTAATCTCTTCTTTTAAGCATCGTTGTATGACACAAAGAATTCCCCACTTGTGGTTATTGTAAGTACTAGTGCAGTGATAAGCCTCTTTATCAACTCTTGAAAGCATTATTCACATTAAATAGTCCATACAAGCTTTACTACCTTCCAAGTTAGCTTGGTTAGTGGGTTTGAAAATAGTTATAATTTATTTACAAATCATCGGTAATACCCAGATAGAACAAGGAAACTACGGATCTCTATTACAGATGTTGGTCTAGGACACTCCTCAATTGGATTTATCTTGGAAGGGTCTATAAGTATTCCTTTTCTAGTGATAAAATGCCCAAATATTGATACTTCCTCTATCAAGAACTCACATTTATTATACTTTTCATAATTTTTCTATCTTCACAAAGTCTTTATCATGGTATTAAAATGATTCTAGTGTTCTTCCTTGTTCTTGTATTATATAAAAATATCATCTATAAAGACTACCACAAATTTTTCAAGGTTGTATATAAAGAGTTTATCCATTAACTCCATGAAAATTTATGGAGCATTAGTGAGTTGAAAGGTCATAACTATGAACTCATAGTATCCATACCTCATTCAAAATGTAGTCTTAAGAATATATTCCTTCCTTACATTTATTTGGTGATATCCTAACTGAAGATCCACCTTATAGAAATACTTGTCCCTACATAGTTGATTAAAAATTCATCTATATGTGGTAGGGGATAGTTTTTCTTTATCATGATTTTGTTAAGTTCTTGATAATCAATGTAGAGGCACATTTATCCATCCTTCTTCTTGATGGATAGGATCAGTGTACCCAATGGTGAAGCACTCAAGTGTATAAAATCCTTTTCTAGATTCTTTTGTAACTACTTCTTAATTTCCTCCAAATCAATGGCATCCATCCTATAAGTGGTATTTTATATAGGCAAATATCTAGTTATAAGATCAATTGAGAACTCAACCTCTCATTCAAGAGGAAGACTGCGAATTTAATCGAGGAACGCATTAGTGTAGTCCCTCAAAATGGGTATGTCTTTGAGCATGATCCTATCCTTTGTCTCAATAATTTGATCTATATATTATTTATCATAAGGAAATAATATCCATATTATAGATGATGATTATAAAGGATGTTTATTCTCCTCCTTGCAATTGTATATAATTAGAGGGTGCCTCGAGATGTGAAGAGTGATATCCATTTCTCGACAGTTGATTTTGGATTTATAAAAAGATAGTCAATACATTCCCAATATAGCATCAAACTCCTATAAATAATGTAAGATGTGATTTTATCAAGTATTCAGTCCTCAAAAATTAACCAAGGAGTAGTTATATACTTTATATGAAATAATTTTCCCATTCATTTTTCTCATATATAACACAACTTTTATAATTTTAGGTGGTGTTTGAATAGTTATACTAAACTTACAAGATATGAAATAATTCATAGAAATAGAATCAAATAGTATGTTCTCTATTCTTGAATTAATAAACTATGTACCTATCACCATATAATTTTCATGATCCACCTCAACAGTAGTGATATAATATTCCATTCTTTGCTTCCTTGGAGGTTATTGTTGTTGATTTCCTCTGATAACCCTTGGTTTAGGGAATTGGTTCTCATAATTCCCATGTTACTTGAGGATGAAAAATTTCACTATAGGTTGAGTATTGATCTATACCTTTATTTATTCTTCTGTATTAGTGAGCTTCTTCAATTTACTTTAGAAAAAATTATCATGATACCCCTCTCTTCCATATTTGAAGCATCTCCTAGTTTCCTTTAGATAGTTCCTTGGATGATTCTTCTCACACTTTTGACACATGCGATATTGGGTTTTCTTTACTTAATGGGATTTATATATGGATCCTTCCAAATTAAACTTCATTTATATTTTTTATCTCTGATCCCAAGAGAACAATTAGAGTCAAAAATTTCTATCTTAACCTTTAGGACACGTCAAACAGTCTCCTCATAGCTATCAAAGTCTCGAATCACTAAGTATTTTTGTATACTCAACTTTAATCCACCAAATAAGTGTCCACCATGCTTCCAGTGTTAATAAATAATATATAGATGTATCATGAAAGCCTTGTAAAGTTTTCCTCATACACCGTGATGAACTCATCTTCTTTCTACTTCAGTCTGTGGAACTCACTCTCTATATTAATATGAAGATTTTAGGGAAAATATTTATTTAAAATATTTTCTTGAATGATTTTCAATCAGTGTAATTAATTTCTTCTTTAGAATTCATGTTTTTTATTAGTGTCCACCACTAATCAGCTTCCCCATAAAAATGATAGAACACCATTACAGCTTTCTCTTTTTATGATCACTAGAGGACAGAGAATATCTTCTCAATGGAATTAATCCATTATTCTATGATGAGGGGATCAAAAGATCCACTAAATATAGGAGGCCTTTGTCTCATAAAAGATTTTACTTCAACTATATCTTTCTTAGGAGAAGGATGGTGTTCTACACGATTCAGGTTATTATTCCTTACTTAATCCAGTTATGCTAGTACTGTCATCACATTTCGATCTCATATTCACATCATATTTTTCATTTCATTAGGTCAATAATCACATTTCCTATCACATTGACTGTTAGAATGGGTTATCCTATTTCCCACCATTAACTAATAAAAATAAAATAAAATTAGGGTGGATGAATACTTAGTTAATAAGAATATAAAAAGGAAACATTCAATATAGAAGGATAAACTTGTAAGTGAAAAGCATATCCTAACTTGTGATTACCTAAGTTTCAATCTAGGTTATACATGGTGATATAATTTTCCCTAGGGTTATTAGTAAAGTTTTCTAGTACTAATCTCCAAAAATAACTAGGCTATTCTATGATACCAACTATAGTGATCCTTGCCTTTTACACATGTTACTACATGATTTTAAGCATAATTAATCATGAATTACAAACCAAGGATCTTAAATTCTAGTGTCTTTGGAATATTAGGTACATAAAATTAAAAACATGGAACTAGAATAAAACATCTCTTTATTAATATTCTATAATTATCTTATAAATTCCTTTGATCTCCTACATCTTCATAGGATAACCTGGGGAACATATAGATAAGAGGGATTAGCTAAAATCCCAGTAAGGGAATAAACATAGGAATAAAGCATAGAACATGAGTTAGAATGCATAAAATGATGACATAAAAATTCATGTAACATGAATAAACATATGTAATCATGACATATATAACATGGGATAATGTTCTCTTAGAGACATAATAATTTGGAAGCAACATA